>BMAW01026740.1:0-42299 GCA_019974015.1 Nephila pilipes
GATTTCAATTTCAGAATACAAATAAAAATTATTCGCGACAGTAACGCCATCTATGAGCGTGAATATATAACATACTCCCCACCTTGAAACCCCAGGGTTTCAAGAAATTACAGAAGTTCACTAACAAACAGTATTACAACCTGTACACAAATTAGTAAAAACACAAGATACACAATAATCGATACATATATGTAAGAAACAATAATACAAAACTCATATTTACAAAATTAAAGATTACACATTAATTATGTTCCATAGGCAATACACAAATTTTTGAAATGGCTCTTTTACAAGTACTAGACTGCGTTTTAATTTTAACAACACGAATTTTTTTTATCATCCCCAAAATAAATTTTAATTATCCTGCCCATAGCCCATTTATAACAAGGCAAATTATCTTCTATTAATAAAACTAAATCTCCTAATTTTACACTATTTTTCTCGAACATCCATTTGGATCTCTGTTGTAATTGACTGAGATAGTGACGATGCCAAAATTTCCACATACATTGTACAAGTCTAGTAATTTTTTGAGATGACTCTCCTTAAAGTTTGTTAAATTAGGCTCAGTTAAAGATGTTAAGGACCTGTTTACCAAGAAGTGTGCAGGAGTAAGAACTTCAAAATCGTCCTCGTTAGCTGACAAAGGACAAAGAGGACGAGAATTTAAAATTCCCTCTATTTGAACAATTACCGTTAAGAACTCTTCGTAAGTTAAGTTTATTCCCTTAACAACTCTTTTTAGAAGATATTTAAATGACTTTATAGCTGCTTCCCAAAGGCCACCAAAGTGTGGGGATCTTGGTGGAATAAACCTCCACTCAATACCTTCTGCAGCTAAATAGCCTGCCAGCTTTTCATCTGGTTTTTTAACCATTTCATGAAGCCTTTTAATTTCTTTATTAGCTCCTACAAAATTCCGTCCATTATCTGAAAACAACCTTGCACACTTACCTCTTCGAGCCATGAATCTCTTTAGAGCTGCAATAAATGAATTTGAAGACAAATCAGAAACGATCTCAATGTGCACAGCCTTAAAACAAAAGCACACAAAAATACAAATATAAACTTTCTGTAAAGCACCTTTACGCTGAGCTTTACTCTTAATATAAAACGGCCCACAGAAATCGGCTCCAGCACAATTAAAAGCAAAATCTGGAGAAACTCTTTCCTTGGGCAAATTGCCCATGATTTGAGTCGACACAGTTGGTTGGACTTTGAAACAAATGATACATTGATGAACAATTTTTCTACAACTATTACGTCCATTTAGAGGCCAGAATTTTTCTCTAACAAGATAGAGTAACGAAGAAGCACCAATATGTAAATATTTTTTATGAAAATGTTCTATTATAATTAGAGTTAACTTGTGACTCTTTGGCAAAATTATTTGATGCTTTTTATTAAAACTCAAATTACTATTACCTAACCGTCCTCCGACTCTTAACAATCCCTTAGAATCCAAGAAAGGATTCAAAGTTTTTAATTTACTACCTGGAGGCACACAGTGTTGGTTTTGGAGACTATTAATATCCTTAGTAAAGGTCTGTGTTTGGACACCTTTAATTAAGAATGCCTCTGCTGCATTCAACTCCTTTGCATTCAGTGGACCTGTTGTCTTCACTGCGCCCTTTAAGTTCTTGACAAACCTGAAAACATAACTTAAAACACGAATGATGTTAATGTAATTGTTACTTATTTCAAAAAGACACTCTAAAAAACTAGGAGTAGTACAAAGAGAAAGGTGAATCATAGAATCCATATTTAGTTCTGAGTTCTTTTCAGTTCCTTTAACCTCTAGAAGATATTCATCATCTGAAACATCAGGATTGTCCTTGAAGTGTGGCCAGCTACTAGATGCCAAGAAAGAAGGTCCATTCCACCAAATGTCTAATTGTTGGATCTTTGAAGGAAAAATACCTCGTGAGATGAAGTCTGCGGGATTCTCAGCAGTTTTAACATAATGCCAATGAAAATTCTTTGTATTCTCTTGAATTTTGGTGACACGATTAGCTACAAATACCTTCAGAGAACTGGGTGGAGTTTTAATCCAAGCCAGCACCACGGTAGAGTCTGAGTACAAATGTATGTCATGAAATTCAAGTCGTAATGATGATATAACCTTTACGATAAGTTTTGAAAGTAATTCAGCAGCACAAAGTTCTAAACGTGGAATACTTATTTCCTTGATGGGAGCCACTCGAGATTTGCTGCACAAGAGTGACACCTTAATGTCACCATAACTTGATACAGATCTAATGTAGACGGCACAACCATATGCATCTTTCGAAGCATCTCCGAAGCCTATAAGGTCAACTTTCAGTGCCTTAGAAGTTAAAACATGTCGTTCTACAGTTAAATTTTTTAATTGACTCAATTCAGAACTGAATTTTTCCCACTCTCTACTTAAGTGTAAAGGAACTTCATCGTCCCAATCAATTTTTAAAATCCATAATTTCTGCAAGAAAATCTTGGCTGTAATTATCAAAGGTCCTAAGAGACCTAATGGGTCAAACAATCTGGAAATATCAGATAGCATTGTTCGCTTTGTTGCTGGACTCACAATTTTTTGAACACTAAAACAAAATGTGTCCTTTTTAGGATCAAATTGTAATCCTAAGGTTTTTAATGTTGTTGAGTTGGGATTATCAAAATTGTATTCTCGGTCCGACGTTGGAACATTGTGTAACAGACTAGGATTATTTGAACTCCACTTATGAAGCTCCATGCCCGCTGATTTTAACAACAGTATTAACTGGTCTTGTAGTTCAATGGCAGAAGATAAATCCTCGGTACCACTTAGAATATCGTCGACGTAAAAGTCTTTACCAGCAGCGGCAGCTAAAGGATACCTGTTTTGTTCATCCCAACATAATTGTTGAAGTACTCTTGTTGCCAAGTAAGGAGCGCACTTGGTTCCGTAGGTAACAGTGAGCAACTTAAATACGCGTAATTTCTCTTCCTTTAAACTTTTCCAAAAAATACATTGTAAATCACACTGATCTGGATGTATCCAAATTTGACGATACATCTTTTTTATATCGGCAGTGAAAACTACAGAATGTTTTCGAAACCGCAACAAAATAGCGAACAAATCATCTTGGACAACCGATCCTGAATATAAGTTATCATTCAGCGATTGTCCAGATGACGTTGCCTCTGATGCGTTAAAAACCACGCGTAATTTGGTGGTACTACTCTCTGGCCTAAAAACGCCATGATGAGGCATGAAATATTTTGGAGTTTCAGAAGTTGCCTGCATATGCCCCAAATTCTCATACTCTGTTAAAAATTCCCGGTAGAGTTGCAAATACTCAGGATCTCCTTCCAAACGTTTCCAAAGAGAATTAAATCTTTTAATTGCTATGTGTTTTGACTCGCCTAAACATGGGGGCTCTATCTTAAACGGCATTTTAACTACATAGGTTCCATTGTCCTTTCTGAAATGTGTCTTCATAAAGTGATCCTCACAAATTAAACTCTCCTCATCTGGTAATTTTTCCCCTTCAACTTCCTCAATTTCCCAAAATTTCCTTAAATTTGCATCCAAATCCTCTATTATTAATCCACAATGAAAAGTAGTTTTGTTCTCGATTGGAACACTTCCGGTAGCAACATACCCAAACACTGTATTTTGAAAAGCAATTTCTGAATCCGGAAACCTAATTTGACCCGTTCTCAAAAGTTCGTAAAATATTTGGGCTCCTAATAAAATATCCACCTCTCCAGGTTTATTGAAACTCACATCTGCTAATTTGAAATTACCTAATTCTAGCGTATTAATGTCAAATTGCCTGGAGGGTAAATGATCTGTTATTTCCGGTACTACTAATAACTCAATTTCTTTTTCAAAACTTCCACTACCATTCGAAATTTTTGTTTTTACAATCCTATTAACAACAGAAGAAGACTGATTTAATCCGGAGACCACAATGCTTCGTTTTTGTTTTTTCAAATTCAATTTATCGGCTAAACGTTTCGAAACGAAATGACTCATACTTCCAACATCTAGTAATGCACGTGCGCTCGTAAATATTCCTAAACTATTTTGAATCATGACCTTCGCAGTACTTAATAAAACCATCTTATTTGCATTTATACTTGTTGCAGTGAATGAATGTGTAGTGCTCGCAGGTGGCACATTCGATGGAGAATTAATACTGGGATCGGGATTTTCTATTCGCGGAACAAATACATTTGACCTTGGATTTAATGCTAAGCTTTCATTTTCCGAACGAGCTTCGGTTGCATTTTCTTTTATATGCAAAAGTGTGTTATGCCGTTTTTTACAAACATAACAGTTAGATTTTGAATAACAATTAGCAACTTTGTGATGATTTAAGCAATTAAAACATAACTGCTTATTTTTAACAACCTCAATTCTCTCCTTAACAAGCATATTTTTGAATACAGGGCATACATTAAGAGAATGATTTTCATTAGATTTACAGACTACACATTTTGGAGTTTTAACCTCCGATACAAATACCTTTTGTGGACTGTATTCTTTACGATATTTTTGCGACTGAATTACGACTTGCGGCTTTGAGAACACATTACTATCGTTTTTGAATTTTGACGATGCATAAATATCGCAATGCCTAGCCAAATCTGGTGGCACATACCAAGATTCTCCTTGTTTCACGCCAATATGAATTTGTAATTCACGATCTAATGAATCAAATATTTTTTCGGAAACCATAAGTTCACAAACTCCCTTGAAATCATTTACCTTTCTTAATTGACAATAGTAATCAAATGCTGCACTAAGTCGCGAGGCAAATTGGATATAACTTTCGTTTGGGCGTTTTTTCGCTTTACGGAAATTATTTAAAACTTCTTGTGGTGTGGATTGAAATTCTTTTAATACTAATTCTTTTAATTTGTCATACATACACAATTCATCCTCACTTAAATATATCATTAAATTGGTAGCCCTTTCCCCCAAGATATTTAATAGAATTTCTGACTTAAATTGTTCTGGGACATTTTTGGTTTTGAAAGCTCTTTCAAGCGATTGGAAAAATAAATTATACGATTCTGCACGTGTCGGAACTGGTATTGTTAAGGTTTTGACACTTTTTATCAAACATTCTAAACTGGAATTTAAATCGGAATCGCTACTTGTCACATTAACATTTTGTGTTACTTTTTGTAAATTCGCGAGCTCAAGTTGTCTTTCTAATTGCGCGAGTTTCAATCTTTCTAATTCTAGCTTTCGTGCTTCATTTTTCTCGTAATCTTTTTTCTTTTCAATTATTGATTCAACTACAGTTTTTACGACTTCAAGATTATTTTTATAAATGTCTTTTCAATTAAATCTTTAATAGTAAGTACTTTGGCACTTGCCGGAACACTGATTTCTAATTCTTCGGCAACTTCGATTAATTCACTCTTTTTAAGTTTTGAAAGCATTTTGATTGAAAGGAGAACTCTAAATATATGCAACTCATACAATGAAACTAATACACCATTTTGGAAAACATACTAAAATAAACAAAAAGTGTACTCACAGTTACCCAAAACGGAACGGACCCAATTGTAATCCAATGAAAACAAAACTATAATCCAGTAAAGTTGAAACTATTTTCCATTAAACAGTCACATAACTACACCATTATTCAATGTTCAATACGAAACTTTCCAATAAACGAACAATCCATCTTTTTGCTGTTCTGCAGGTCGGCGGACCACTTATGATATTTAACTCTCAATAACATTTATGTTACTAGTAAAATTACTTTTTTATTCAAAAATCTCTCATGATTGACTACAGCAACTTAGGACATCATACTCAACACCTTCGATGCCACTTCTCCTCTGCGGATTTCAATTTCAGAATACAAATAAAAATTATTCGCGACAGTAACGCCATCTATGAGCGTGAATATATAACAACCATAAATAAGAATTTAATACAGCATTTAAAATTAGACGAAAAAATAGCATAGTGGCTAAAAAGGCAAATTTCCTGACTAGCATTTTTTGAATCCAGTTTCGAACAAAAAATGATCTCGCAAAATACGATGAACGTATACAGTTTCAGCAGTCATTTCCTTTGTCTAATTTTGATTCAGGATTATAAAGTTTATCACCAAAAACCTCAATATATTATTCTAGTATGAGATTAGGGTACACAAACAACCCATCTGCTGCTTACTTTCTTTATGTAAGTGCTAACATCATAACTTCAAGATAACCTAGGTTTTTTTTTCCATGGGGTTTACTGCCTTTGGTAAACATGGTGACAGGCACCAAGGATCCTTATAAATTTTTCTCTATTTATACTTTCTTTCTATTAAACCAATTTTTATCTTTTCTTTCCCCCCTGTCTAGATAACAGTTTAAGCTAATGTTTGATACTGCTCTACCATATTTGGTTCTTGCACCAAAATCATAGCCATCACTCACACTTGCAAACAAATAAATTACAAAATCTAAACTTATATATATCATAATTTGGAGCTAAAATATAGAGAAAAAAAGCCATAAAATTTAGTAACTGATTTTAAAATCTTTATCTGAAAATAATATTCTTAGATACTTCATATAATCTTAATCTGTATCTTTATTTAAAAAAAAGTAATTAAATAAAACCTTTAGATAAAAATAGCTTTTTATAAATTTAACTATAAAAGGTTTTGTTTATTTGATGTAAAGCTAGCAGTGCATTTTAATCAAAAGTAAATTCTTCTGAACAAACCTGTTAAAATTGGTGCATATTGTTAATATCCAAATTTTAGATATATTTTAAGAGACACATCTACTAATGTTAAATTATGAAATTAGTTTGTCCAATAGCAACACCTCCCTTTCTTTTACTTCACCAGTTATTGTAAAGCTTAGGTAAGTAGATAATATGTTCACTATTGAATGACTAGAGGTCAGATAAATAGTAAAACAGTTTATCAATATTCTTCAAGTTATGAATGTTCATCCAGTATTACTCTCTAATACTGGATGAACATTAATTCAACTTATACTCAGTGCACCTGAATTACAGTTTGTACTAATAATCAAAGTTGATCCTTATTAACTCATTAGATTCAAGTGAGAAATAAAACTAAGCTTGAGAGTTTGAGCAAGAAATTTGAATTCTTATATGAATTTTTTCTATGAACGAACATTATCCAATGTCTGTCTGCTACGAATATTCACTTGAAACACTACAATTTCTATCATCCACTGTCTACCAACTACTAACTCTTAATTTTTAGTTCTACTTAACTTATATATACATTTCCTCACATCTATTCATTAGACTTCTTTGCATCAATCTAATCTGCTTGCATCATATTTCATTTTATTTAGGAGATATTTTAATTCAAAAGTTTCAAAAATAAAAGTTTCCACGGATAGTAAAGGGAAAATCTCAAATAGCTCAACTTATACAATGTAGATGAACTTTTTAAAAATAAAGTTGATGTATTCTTTGCATAAATAAAGATGAAGAATTTGAAAGAAAAAAAGTTTCATTGGATTCTTTGAAGGAAAAATTTCTCAAATATTCTTGGTTAAATTGTTAATTATTTAATTGGAAATTTTTTTTTTTCATCTATGAACATTCCATTCTTAATTAAGGGAAGGGAATAATATTTTAGATATGAAATAAACACGAATTTTTTTTTCTCTTACAATCTCAATTCCTTACAATCATCATTTTCACTCAATAAATTGGAATAGAACCCTATGTTAATGGAGAAATGTTTTGATTTATTTCTTAAATTGTAGCACTGATGCTTCATTTTATTTGCATTGTCTAAATTGGACGCCCCCCCCCCCTTTTTTTTTTTTTTTTTATTAAAAAATGATGAAAGGGCATTTAAAATGAAAATGCATGCTCCATTCACAGTTATTTTTTGTTTCAAATAACCTGGCATCTTTGTACAATGAATTATGTTAAGTAACTTTTTTTGCCATTTTTTAATCTTGTTTCCTTGAAATATTATGTAAATTATTATGTGTGGAATTGATAATACTAAGCCCCATGCAATTTAATGTACATGTATTCATATTCCAAAAATCAGTTTTCTTAAAATCCTTTTTTTTTTTTTTTTTTTTTTTTTAAGTACCTTTTGGATTACTTGTATTTTAGAATAATGCTTTGAATAGATTGCAGGGCTCTTACTGTGATTAAAGAAATACTTGGTCTCATTGTGTTGCTATAATGCAACATTTAATGAAAATCAAGCCAAGATAGATCTGTCCTCTCTCTCTCTCTCTGCTACGTCATTTACTCATAATTCTGTTAAATTCAATTACTACATTTCAAATGTCTCAGTTGTTTCGTGAAGCAACAAACATTTTTACATTCCACCTTTAAATTGTAGGTGTAGATTAAAAAAATGGGTTGATTTGTAAAAGAATTTTTTCGAGATATTAAAACAATGTATCTTTTTGAAAAAATATAAAAATTTGTATATTTTAATACAAAAATTATGAAAAAAAAAATGGAATAGTATAAATTGTTTGTACTATTTAGTTTTTGAAGATCTATCAATTTGGGAAAAAATATTGCCCAAATTGAAAGTTAAATTTTTGATAGTGATATAATTTGCAATTATTTATTGAAAGGTAATTTATTCCTTAGCTATGTATTTAAGACATTTTTATACTTGCTTGTATTTCCTTATCTTTGTATTTTTCTGCAATGTAAGTATTTTTGTTTTTTTAAGACGATTTCTTATTAGTAGTGACTTTCTATGATTTTTTTTTTTTTTTTTTTATTCTGTAGATTTCATCCATATGAGGAAATTGAAACTGAAGCTGTTCTTGCAATAGATGATGATATAGTGATGCTAACAGCAGATGAATTGGAATTTGCATATGAGGTGGGTTATTTATGAAATATGATTTTTCCAAGTCATTTTGTTTCTTAGATATATAATTTAATCAAGAATAATTTAATTTGCATTTAAATTTAAAAAATGTACTGAAATCTTACAAAACATTAGTCTTAGTCTAGTTTAAATATAAATTAAGTAATGTGAAACTTGTAGTATATTATATTATCATATAAATTTTAAAAATTTCTCTGATTATTTTTGAAATATCAGAGATTTGCATGAGTTAAATCATTTGAGACTTTGAAGACTCTCAAATTTATTAGAAACTTACTGAATGGACATTTTGTTATTTCACTCATATAAGAGCTGTTAATAAATTACCTAACTTGTATCTATAAATAGCTCTTTCTCTACTTTCCCTACACTTAACACTGGGCAAAAGCAGAAAGTTTCCCAATTTCTAGAGTAAATGAGCATTGTAACTTATTATAATATTGAGGAAAAATTTATTTAAAAATACTAGTTGAGAATAGGATTAAAAGGTTTTAAAAAAAATTTAACAAAAGCAAAAGATCAGGGAACCTAATTTTTCCTGGGAGAGATGAAATGACATGCAAAAAAAAGGTGAAAGGGCAGATTTTTAAAAATTCTGTTTTTACTACCCATGTGGAACAGCTGCATTGGGAAAGTTAAATTAAAATTAAATTGATGATTCGGGGTTTTTGCACTTTGCTGCAATTCAAAAATATTTTACTTGGGGGGTTAGTGTTCTAAGATTTTATGAAGATATATATGTATATTAAAGCTAAGATAATGTTGTGGAAAAACTATTGCTTCCCTTAAAAAAGCTTCAACAGTTGTAACATCATGAAAGGTGAATATTAATATTAACGCATTGATTGTCAGTCACTAGAGATTGGGTTGATAGTTAATGCCTTGACATGGAAGTAGATTGTACCCAGATGCCACCATACTTATTTTCATTCTTGTAGATGATTGGAGGATATGAAGTATGATTTATAGGAAATATGATTTAAAAATAGTAATTAAAGATAATTATGAGATACCTAAGTATTATTTAAGTCTTTCATTAAAGAATTACTTAATGCACCAGCTTGGAATGGCATTACATGTCAAAATTTTTCCCAAATACTACATTAGGTGTTTGCATGTGACATGCAAAAAGTGAACCAAAATAAGAAAAGTAAGTGACAATACACATTATTTTTATATAAATCTGTATTGTAAATAATAATACATATTACAATTGAATTTCTTACGAGAAAATTAAAATGGCAGTGTCCTTCCAAGCTATCATCAGTATAACTCATATCACATTACTGTTTTTAATGAAAAATAAAATATTAATTTCAAAACCAAGATTATTTATAACTAGTTTTTAATCATCACTCCTTATGAATGTGTTAATATGTACAAATTATATATATATAAAAAAAATCCCTTCCTTTATCTTTATTCATATAAAGTACTTGTATTCAAATGCTACAATCTTAAACTAATCTCCTTCAGAGTAAGCCTCTACTCTGCTCTCTCAATGATTCTGACCTTTTTTTTTTTTTTTTTCCGGGGGGGGGGGGGTGCATTCATAACTTATTTTTAACATTTATAATAAATCATTTTGATACTTCCATGCTAAATTTCAAAGTATTTATTTATGTGAGGTAATGATAAAAGTTTTAATTTGCTAAATTTAAATACAAATTTATATCAAGGTTTGGCGAGAATTCCCTGACAGAATTGTTGGATTTCCTTCAAGAGTTCATCTATATGACAATGCTACTAAAAAGTGGAAGTACGAATCTGAATGGACTAATGAAATTTCAATGGTTTTAACAGGTGCTGCATTTTATCACAAAGTAAGTTAAACAGTTAATCAATTAATCCAGTTTAATCCATTGTTCAAAATTTACATAAGATGCACAGATCTGGCCTGCAGATCTCTTGTTATCATTTATGTACTTGTAATTGCCAAGCATCAGTACACTGTTCGATTAAATTTAGAAATTACAGAAGATTTTGTTAGGTAGTTAATTGGTATTGCTAACAATAGTATTAAAAAGTGTATAAATTAAAATAAAACTGCCACTTATTCCCTGGATTAAGATCAGTTCAACAAAATATCGTGTAATTTGAAATCCTTTTTTTTTTTTTTTTTATGTAAAGCTGTATTAATCGAAAGAAAATTTATTTAACATTTTTTAATTGGCATCAACAATTCAGTTATATGCTTGTAGAAATAAATTTATATATATATATATATAATTCATAAAAAATAAACTAACAGAGTTTGATTACTCTTGTCACTTTCACAGATTATTAATCTCTTGCCTCCCTGATTGGTAAGTCACTTTTATCACTATTGTAATTTTGGTTTTATGATAGATAATGCAAGACATTTTCAGGCTGAAGACCTTGGTAATGAAATTAGTAATTAATAATTGTGTTTTATTTTTGGTTAAATCTTTAAGAATATTCAAATTTTACATAAAGAAATAGATAAATCTCAACAATACACACCTTTCTACTCAAAAGATTTTCTGAAATTTACTTCCATAATTAACTTGAATGGTTTTTATGTGTATGTAAAAACTTGATATTTTTGTTTATATGCTTACTATGGGCATGTCAAATGGACATTAGAAATGGGTGCAGCTTGTAGTGAATAGTAATTCAAATATACCAAAGAGTCAATAATAGGGCGATTATGGATTCTTTATATTGTATTTATTTTAAATTCTACTTGTCAATTATATTTACCATTAGTATTTACAAATTATATTTACATCTATAATGGCTCTCCAAGTGGCTGCGGTAGCCTAGTAGTCATGGTTTCAGATTCATAGCCAGCGGTTTTCTTTCATTCGCGGGTTCGAACCTTGGCCGCTAATGACCCGCTGTGTAGCCGAAGCTGATGCACGTTAAATCTGTCAGGGACCAAAGTCCTCCCATTGGCGTGGTGTGGAAGTTAGGACGGGGGTGCCAGCTCAGGTGTCGTCCTTGTCACTTGACCAAGGTTCAAAATTACGAGGTCTGTTGAAAATATCCACCGTGATGCTTCTAATACGACGTTAATAAAAACTAAACTAAAAAAAAGGTCTCCAAACAGCCTATGTTATCATTAACCTATTTAAGCTGTTAGGAGAACCAAATTCTGAGAGCCAATAAAAAAAAAAACGTTTTGAGCAGTCAAAAACAAAATATGAATCTGAATATGTATTCCATGCACTCTTAAACTATCAATGAGACATGCCATCCACATACACACATTATTCAAATAAATAATTTCCTACATAGCAAAAGTTTTTTAGCAGTTTACTTCTTAAATTCTTTATTTTTAAGACTGTGAAAACAAAATCATGTAAATAAAGTGGACCATATAAATCAGTGAAAATATTTATAAATTTTTCTGCATTCTGAGTAAAATTTGTGCTTCAATTGACATGGCTTCAATAAATCAAGGATTGTTGACCCAACCTTCACTTTTTGTAAATAACTCTGCCATGCATAATTACAAATTGGTAATTAACTGGAGATATTTTACTGATGAAAATTTGATATCAATTCCATGCTTGATTAATTAATATTTGAATTAATTATTGTTGCTCAACAAGTTAAATACATCAATTACTTTTTTTACTTTCTTTCATTGTTACAGCATGCTTGAAATATGAATAAAGCACATAATATATGTTTGATATATTCCCCTTTTAGAGGAACTCCCTGCAAGTCACAGTGATTTTATGTGTTCTCTATGTGACAAGTCTTAGCACCTTTTATTTAAAATTTATTCTTATAAAAGAAAAAACAATTCTCATGTAATTTATATTTTTGTAAAAAATGTGTGGGAAGGCTTCTCTTTGTTTTAGTTTTATAATGGTTCCCCTGTGTGTATTGATGTATTGCCATCTAGTGTTTGAATTTTGGGTCACCACTTCAATGTTAATGTTTTCACCACTGTGGTATATAATATTGAAGATGATGTTTAGGGCAGATTTGAATTATGTATCTTTAGGTCTGTGAAATCTTGGCCAATGCGTATTATACACCTTAAACTACTGGTGTAGAAAGGAATTCCCTACCAGAAGAGTTTAGTGGGGTTTTATTTATTTATTTATTTTTGAAACTTGTGGGAGAAGGCTGCTGCAATTCCATTATTCAATAATATTTAACCATTCAATGTTGTAATTTTATTTGTGGATAGTATATAATTTAAAAAATATTTTTGATAGGTCTATTTGTAAAAAAAAATTTAAGTATTGGTTTTTGAACCATTGTTAATACTACTCTCTCAAGTATATTTTTTAAAGTTTTATATAAATGTTACATGTAGTAAACTTAATTTTCTTCCAATGTGTGCTTATGCAATATGATTTACAAGTCCCCTCTGTCCCTTTCCCCCCTCCATCCAAAACATAATGATAATGGAAATAATGTAGTGTGGGAAGCAACTGCAGCTAAAACTCCATTATTAAACTGTCTTAACTAAGTTTTAAAATATGACTGCAATGCATTAGTGATTGTTCGTTATTGTCAGGTAAATGCTGATATAGATTTTTTTTTAAAAATATACACTGATGCTGAAATATTGATATTAACTATATTTTGCCTTGCATTGAAGGTTGAGTTAAATCCTAAAAATGATACTATTGTTAAAACTCAGTATATATTTGAAAACTCTACTTTGATTTTCGTACAATTCTACTTTAGCTTTTTTTTTATGACATTAATATAGTTAATTAATCTTTTATTCCAGCTTATATATACTGAAACTGTAGATCAATCATTCTGGATATATATTTAAGACAGTTGTGTTTTATTGCTTAAGGACACACAAAATCTTCCATTTTCACTTGAAATAATTACTATTTTAACTTGATTTAATTCATAATTTTTCACTGGTGAATAATCATTCCTTGTATCTTAAAGTGAAAGTATTGCTTTCATTTTCAACAACTTTTTTGTACAAATTTTTAAATCAGTCAATGAACAGTCTCAAATATCTTTCATTTTGAAAGATATTTGTCTCACTAATTAACTGAAAAAGAATGTTACTTTTTGTATTATTTTTGAAATTTCTAAATTACTTTAATAATATGTCATATGACTTGAATGTGTGCAAATAAAATTGAGTTTATTCAAAGCAAAATGTGCGTTTATTTACCTGTCATTGTTTTTATGGAAAGTTCTTTGATTTATCTTATTGTTGTTCCTAATATAAAAGTGTTCCAGTTTGTGTCAGGATTTATGTTCTTTATTTTTAAAAATGTGCATGATGTATCTTAAGAATATATCTTGGCAGTTATTAGTTACTCATCATCTTTAATAAAAATGTTATTTTACCCACTTAAAACATCTTCATGATTTCATTTGCATTCTATCTATGACTATTATTGGAAACACATTAACTAGTTCTCTCTAATGAAAATAAGGTGTATTTATAATTCTCATTTTGTCTAATAAGTTATATTTTAATGTCACTGTTTGATTTATTAGAAAACAATACAGTAAGCAAATTAAAAAGCATTTTGGTTTAATACATCTGCTTGTCCGATCATTTCAAATTTGTGAAAAATCCTTTGAAATAAAATTCATTTTTAACTTCTTTAAGTATTGTTTTATGTTCACATTTTGAACCAGTTTCAGAAAACGTTAAAAAAAGTTTGGCTATATTAATTCAAAATTGAATTTTTGATGCAATTGTAGCATTGTTTTTTAAAAGGGATTGAATTTTGCAAATTCTGGATATTTTAAAGTAAATTTCATTTCAAAAGGGAGTGATATGTAAAAATGAACTCCAAAGTTTGTTTTTATTGTAATTTGTTCTTTAAAAAATTCATGTTGATTTGGTTGAACATCTCAGTTTTTATAAAAGCATCATGATCATGCTTTGTACATTTACTTTTTTTAATGAAGGGCAAGTATTCTTATTTTGTTATTCTTGTTTGTTTGAGTGGAAGCAAAAGCTTTTACTATGATACTATGTGATTATTTTATCATTACTCTACTTTATCTCATTTTGCTATTTTTAAAATCATGATTATTTTTCTCTAAATTTGATTTTTTTTTATATAAAATCAGATATCTGATAATTGGATTTTATTATCAAAATAAATGTATTGAATGATAATAATATGGTTTTTTTATGAGTTTTAATAGTCATTAATCATCAAGCTCAAAGTTATTATAAAAATTCTATATTATATTAATTATACTCTACGATCATTTTTCTTTTCCAAAAAGTATATAGCCATATCACTATAATGAATAGATTTGAATGTTACTATAGCATTATTAATGAAGTAATTTTGTTCTTTTTTAAAGTTAAACTTGCCATCACTGTTTTTATAATTTTCTAACAAATTTTTAAACCTCCAATATCTCTTTTATTTTAAATTTGTATTGCAATTTTGTGTTTCTTGTGACTGAGCTTGCATTGCCATGTTTTTTTAGTGGTACATTGGATTGGCTTTTTGATATGGGGATAAGTTTTATTATAATTTGATATTCGTTAGTGAGTGGGTGCATATTTGTTTTCTTTTGTTTTCATGGAGATGTCCAGCTTGTTATCTTGTATATTCTGTGTGGGGCTATTCCCACTGTTCAGTCCTAATTCTGAATCAGCTACTTGAATTTCTGATGTATCTACTTTGATTTTTTTTTTTTTTTTTTAAGGTTTTAATGTTTGAATCTTTTACATTGTTGGAGTTTTGTATGAATCGTTTTTTATATTAAGGTTATGGTTTCCATATTATAAGATACCAAAAAATGCAATAGCAAATTCAGGCTTAAGCCTGGGTAGAAAGGTTAGGCTAGTTTCTAGATTTACAAACTACCCTATGTTTTACTGGATAAATACATGGATATCTCAAAAAAATATGTATACATTTACAAATGAAAAGCAATACATAAAGAAAAAATATGCTTATAAACATTATAAGATAACCAAATGTAAACCAAAAAATGCAATAGCAAATGCAGGCTTAAGCCTGAATAGAAAGGTTAGACTAGTTTTTAGATTTGCAAACTTCCACTTTGTTTTATTGGATAAATACAAAGCTATCTCAAAAAAATCCAAAGAAAAAATATGAATACATATAAAAAGCGATGCAAAATAGCAAAAATAATGAATAATCACTCTGAATTCTGCAGAATTTTTTATTTTTACGAAGTTAACTGAAAAACGAAAAAAATTATTTTAAAAAAAAAATTTTACACATGTTTTTAAAAATTTAAAGTGTAATTTTGTTTTTTTTGCAAATAATTAAAACATTCCTTGAGATTAAACTTTGTCTAACTTGTGTGCAAGTTATAATGTAAATAATTTAGAATAATTTTTTAATAAATTGATAAATGTGTATTAGTGTTTCCAAAATGGATTTTCATAATGTGAAAATTAATGCATCATATTTATCATGTATTGATGTATATAATGTAATCTGTTTTTTGTGTGATTTTGCATACTCTCACACAGGTTATATATATTTACAGAGAGAGTTTTGTGTCTTTGTAGGATGGAATACAATTGAATGCATTTTTTAGATGATGCTAAATTTTACTGAGCATATTTGAATTTATTAGACACTGTACATAACATATTGAAATATTTAGGAAAATGTATTTTCACTGACATAACAGCAAATATTGTATAGAATAGCTTTAATTTTTTTGCTTTTAATTTGTAGGTAAATTTTTATATAAATAGTTTAAGCTTCAATATTTGGATTATTATAGAAATAAGGAAGCTTTTCTTATATGAATAATAAGTTTTGCATAAAAAGATCAAAATGTATTTGTTTTTAGTGATATTTACTGATCTCTTCTTTTTCAGTATTATAGTTATCTCTATACATATTCAATGCCAGGAGATATAAAAGAATGGGTTGATGAGCATATGAATTGTGAAGATATTGCTATGAACTTTTTAGTTGCCAATGTAACTGGTAAGGCACCTATAAAAGTGACTCCAAGGAAGAAATTTAAATGTCCAGAGTGCACTAATGTTGAAATGCTATCTGCTGATGTGATTCATATGGCTGAGCGATCCGAATGTATCAACAGGTTTGCTGAAAGCTATGGAGTAATGACTTTAAAAACTGTTGAATTTCGTGCTGATCCTGTTTTGTATAAAGATAATTTTCCTGAAAAGCTTAAGAGATTCAATAATGTAGGTAGTTTGTAATTTTTTATGTCATAATGCATCATGTGTACTCAGTGTTGAGCATTGCTTTAAACAAGTCAATTCATTCTTCTCTTCTGCATCACAATTAGTATCCACACATATACCATATTTGGTTAAAATGCAATTCATTTAGCATTTCAAATGAAAAAGTGTGTGGAATTTATATTTATTTCATGTTGTTTTATTTGTACTATTTAGAAAATATACAGTTATATAGTCTATTCTAATTCAAATTTGGGAAATTAATAACTTTGTACTTAACCTTTTGAAGATATAACCTTATAGCTTATTGTGTTTCATAAAAGTATCTTTATGTTTTTGGAAATGAAACTTACATTTTTTTCATAAAAATTATTCATACAAAGCTCCATCATCTGTATGACTTTTAGAGAGTAAAGGAAAAGTCCTATAAAATTGATGATGAAATATCTTTAAAAATTGTCCTTTAGAATACAAGTAATTTAGGAAACAGATTTTCAGTGTGAAATGACCTATGTAGAATAATTATATTTATGTCTATAAAATTTAAAATATCTCAAAGAATAAAATTTCAGTGAATTAATATGTGTGTTTCTTTCAATTAAAACTTAATCCTTGTACTGACTTGTATTGAGGAAATTAGATCTTATAATTTTTATCATATACTTACATATTTCATTTTTGAATAAATAGAATTTTTTAGTTAAGCATATCAAGATTTAGTTAAGATTTTAGTAAATTATACTACTTTTCCCCCAATTATTTATGTATTATGTTTTGTAAGTATTGTACTGATTTATATTTTTTATAACTGAAAAATCGTCGATATAATATGTATTGGGTTTATTTTAATTAATAACACTTTGCTACAGTTTCTTTTTGTTCTTGATTGTGTAGTTGCAAATTATGTTTATTTGGATATTTTTATTGAATATATTTCTTTTGCAGCTTCTATATATTACATGTGATTCTTTTATTTTAAAAAATATATATAAATTGTAGAATAATCAAACCCTGATTATTTAAATCGGGACTGTGCCATAAAACTGTTGTACCAAATAAAATAGCCCATATAATTTACATGTTTGTTCATTTCATTGTTATTGCAAATTGTATTCAGGAAAACAATAATTTATATTGAAAAGTGATTATAACAGATTGAGCAATTCAACCGTATGGTTAGAATATCAACTTTGAAATACAATGAATTTTACTTATGAAATAAAATGGTTTTAGTTTTTACTAACGTTGCACTAGAAGCAACATGAGGGATATTGGCGATGGACCTTGTAGTGTTGACCCCCTCCTAACTTCTATACCACGTCAGGGGAGGATTTTGGACCCCGACAGATTTCACGTGCATCAGCCCCGGCTACACGGTGTGTCTTTAGCGGCCAAGGCTCGAACTCGCGACTGAACGAAAACCGCCGGTCACGAATCCGAAACCATGACCACTAGGCTACCGTAGCCACATGAAAAAAAATTGATTGAAATTTTTAAATAATAAGAATAACCAATTAGAAATAAATATTTCTTCGTCATATTGAAATTTAAAACGTATTGATTTTGCAACTACAAATTATTATAAATTATTCATAAGAGTGTAGTATTTTCACAACTTAGAGATCTATGTACAATCATGCATGTTTAGTGAGTTTATCATGGACCTTATTTCTACTTATGTGCATAATTGTTAATAAATTATTTTTAAAAGTCTGTGCAAAAATATTTTATTTACAAATTTATTAAGGCTGTTAGTAATGAATAAAAATATTGTCAGTAAAATTTAGCTATTATAAAATCATTTAAAACGTTCCATTTGCAAAATTACGTTCATTTGTTTCTTTATATTCCCTTATCGATTAAAAGAAAGAGAAAGAGCTACATAATAAACCAAATTAAATGAGTTACCACAATTTATTGAATTATGTTTTTTCAAGCCGAGTGAAACAAAATCTTTCATACTTAAATAGTGGCACTATGAAGGTAAAACTGAATAATATTTCTGTAGATAAAGTATGAATCCTATGGAGAAAGGAAATCCAGTGATTCGGATTCTAGGTCATGCTCATATCTTCTTTTTTCCTCATATAAATTACTGGAGAATAAAATATCTTCTACTAAAATAACTCAATGTCTGATTTTTAAGTGTAACAGTTTTATCATATTCAAGAAAGTGATCATACTGTCAAAAGCTTATCTTGACCATATGACTATATTTTAGTTCTCTCCACTGTACTGTCTTAAGACTCTATACCCAAATGAAAATTGTATGGATTACAGCCCCTGATTTTAAGTAACACAATGATTGGTCAAAATATAATGAGAGAAACAGTTGATATTTGTTAAAAGTAGAAGAGAAACATGATGAATCATTAATATCTTCTGCCTTACCTTTGAAAAATGTGTTGATAGAAAAAAAAAACATTTCCTCTTTTTAAATTCACAAAACTGATTTATAATCAAAGCCAACTTCGGATATATCTCTACAAATGTAATTAATTTTGATTGAAACATCTCAAATAATGGAAATAAGAGGAAAAAAGAATGAAAAGTTATTTCTACATTTGTTATTTTTTGTTAAAGTTATTTTCAACATTTTGAATGACAAATTTTAAAAAATATCTATCAGTTAGCTGATGTATTAAAAGTATGTGACAAACAGTCTTTGTGTACTTACACGAAATTAAAATTAATTTTTAATGTTTTACAATATAGAATTTAGTTGTGAATAGAACTTAAAACAATATGTTTTAAGCTCTATTCGCATATTCATTTTATTTTAGGAACATAATGTGTCAAATAACTTGAATTTTATGTTAAAGTGACTGTTAAAATGGGGTGAAAATAGTTCAATTCTATTAGAGTTATTGAATCTCTTTGTCTCATTCAAGAATGTAGTAAATCAACTCTGCATTAAAATTTTCTTGGAACAGATTGGAGATGAATTTGTGGACTCCTCAGTCATTAAATCTGACTTTTGGAATGAATTCAAATTTTCCAGTAGCAATCCTTTCATTTCGATGTAGTTTTGATTTTTTGCAACTCACAAAATATTTGATTTTCAGCCATAACTAAATGTTATAGCTATTTGTTTCAATGTTTACATGCGAGATCTATTTAATATTTTTCAAGTGTATGTTATCATTGTTATGCAATTAAAGTACATCTGAACATCTATTTGTCTGCCATCTAAGGTATTTTAAAATTAATACTTCCATTGTGTTTTTAAAAAAATAAGGCACAATTTCAAGTATAGTATATATACTTAGTTTCTTGAATACGATCACAAATAATCTTAAAAAGGTTTTCTACCCCAATGCGAGAATATTGAGTAGGGATTATCTTATACAGAAATTAAATTTGATAAATCTAAATTTTATTCAAAAAAATACATGTGAAATTTGGGCAAATAGGGTCCACATGTTTAAATTGTATTTTTATAATTAAGTTTTCTAGGCAGAGAGTTATTGGCGATGGACCTAGTAATTTTGAGCTTTGATCAAAAGAGAGATTACGTATATCTGAAACGTAATTAGAGGTTACGCGTTTTTTAGAGAGAGAAAATAGATGAATTTTGAGAACATTATACATCAAAGTTGATTTGACTGAAAGAGAATATATGTAATTTCTATTATTTGATAAATACAAGTCATAATCGAAATATGTAAAATATCCTGAAGCAGAACCAATAAATGTAAATTTCGGCTATTTAAAATTAATCTGAAAAGCAATCATCAGAAAATTTTACATACAAAATATTTACAACAGTATTGACATTGCCTGAAAGAAAGGAGCAAAGGTCAAAAACTTTTCCTTCCCCCTCATCTCAAGTACATTGTCTCTCTGCTTTTGGCTGTTCTCATTACATCTATACCTAAAATTTTCTTAAATCGTCTTATTTGTTCAAATATAAGATTCTTCCTAGATATATGCATTATTGTATTACTACCGAATTTATGTTGGTATTATTTGTAAGTGATGTTGATACTGTGAACTAAAATGACTTGCGAGGGGATTTTCTTTAGCATTATTTTGTCGTGGGTCAAAATTGTAATTTAAACAGTACTGATGAAAGGTTACGAATTGTATCTTCATTAATATTTCATTCTTTAAAGATTGAAGGGAATAGTTTATAAATATTAAAATTATTTCTGCTGTAAACTTCTTAAATTGCATGAGAAACGCCATTTCTGTTAATAGATCAAAACTTAATTTCGCCGTAACTATTAAACACAATTTTTTTTCCATTTCGTCCAAATAACCTTGTTCTGAACACGGGGTGGTCCTTCCGGGGGTGCACGAAGGCGATTTTGCAATGATATTTTCTAAGCTCAAACTTTGATTCGTCAGTTTCATTTAGCCTCCAATTTTATTAAAGTTATGTTATGAAGTAGTCAAAACTAATTGTTAGCTACGAATTACATTTGCAATTGTCATTGGATTAACTTCAATAATCCTTGCGATAGCTTCAATGGTGAAAAATTTTCAAACTGTAACCATATTATCTTAAGGGTTTTCTGTCATTATCGAGAGAATTTTTAAAAATTCTGTGACGAAACTTACAATGCTTGGAAGTAGATAGAGTGTTTAATTAAATATTTCATCGAGTGTTCTATTCCCGATATTCATCTTTGGGGAATTTTTGCAAAAAATTTCATCAGCCTTATTTTAGTACTAATTAACTGATATAACTCTCATGTAATTAATAATAAAAGCTTACTTTTCAAATTGTTTTTATATATAAGCCTAATAATATATATTGTTTTCCTAAAAATATTTTCCACACGTGCGTAGTGAAGAAATGGACTTTTGTTAAATTTTGTATTAGCGAGAATATGAGGTGACGTTTTTACAAGAAAATTAAGTGTGTAATCAGCACTGGCTTATATTCGGAATTTTACAGATGAATTAAATTTGTCGCCGATTGGTTAAATGCACAAATCAAGTCTTTTTCTACTTACAAAGAAATTTTCTTTAAATTTTATTTGACATCATACACTAGTTTAGAAAGCGAATGAATGTATTACAGGATGATGGGGAGGCTGAAATGAAATGACACAATGGCAGCTTCGACTCTAGAACCACTCCTGTCTGAACAAAATATAGTTTTAAAGCTTACAGAGCATAAATACTAAGAATTGCTTTCGGCAGAAAAAAAGTGGGAAGCCTTTTTTATTTTATTTTGTATATAAAATCTAGATTTTCAAGGAATTTTTGTGGGAATAAATTTTAAAAAATTACTTGAAATTGAATACAGAAAGAGAGAGAAAAAAAAGAATCTAATATTATTCACACTGCATATCTAGATTGATCACGCGAAATTCGAAGTCTTTATTTAAAAAAAAGGGGGGGGGCAATTTAAAGCGAGAATCGATTTTAAAATGTGTAATTAAAGAAGGTTCATCTAATTTCCAAAAGGTTTTTTATAGAAATTTAAAATATAATGACGGATTTAAAAAGTTTTGAAAGAATTTAGAATTGTAAGAGGAAATTTCCAATAGAGAGGAAGGAACTTAAATTCAAAAACTTCTGAAAAGTAATAAATAAATAATTAAAAAAAAAAAACAGCCAATAGTGCGGAATTTAGTGAATGTCGCTATTTTAGTAAAACAGAAGAATTCGCTTTAAATTGATAACAAAAATGTACAATATACTCGTATTGTTGCTTTACTTTATTCTGGGAAGGAAAAAAAACTATATATAATATGGAAAAGCCAAGAAGTAATTTTTATTCAAGGAGAAAAATAAATGCCATACTTCATTAAAAACATTTGGTAATGTATATTTATAGATATTATAGGCAAATTTCTTAAATTATATCTAAACATTTTTTTATGTTCTTTAATTTAGGAATCTTTTTTTAAAAATATTTTTTGAAATTTAGTAAGCACCATGGTCTATATACGATTCTCCTTCCTGTTGGGCATCCCAAGATGATATCCTTAAAACCTATAGATTTTTAGATCCAGATGCATTGTTGTATCCAACAGTTAGACGAGATCAAGATTAAGAGGGGGGAAATAGCTGCTCACTTGAAAGACGAGACCGAAATTTTCACACACATACTTCGAGTTCTGTATCAATGGTCTTGCGGAACTAATGACTCAAGAAATCAAAATGCTCCACCCTTGAGAGTGAGAGAAGACCCTCGTCAAGTCACTGCGTAATTGTTCAGTAGCGCGTATAAAAATGTGAAAATTTCATTCATTCATTTTTTCAAAACTGTCCAATTGGTTACATAAAAAATACGAGTTAAAAACTAAGGTGATTATAATGTTAAAATGACTCTCATTTTACAATAGACGCCTTCTAAATCAGCCACTATAGGACAGAATCTTTGGGAGGATAAGCTTAATGATACAACACTGTCACTCTAAATTATATAATTAGAAAAACAATAAAATACAAAAATAAATGCCTCTGAAAGCTTTTAAAAGAAAGGGGAAGTATCTTCCCAAGCAAAAGTAATATTTTAAATACAAGGCTTGCGTAGCTATTGTAAGTGCCAGACTCCATAGTACACATTTAATCAGGAAATATGATGCAACGCGTATTGACCTTTTTAGTTTATTTTTTATATGGCCAAAAAAAAAAATTGCGTCGTATTCCTCTTTTTTATGTTGTTATATGATGTATCATATTAAAAGGCATCAATGTACAAAATATCATTGAAATAAACCATTTTTCATGACATCGCATATTCTGTGTTATTTAATTTCGGTTACTAGTGAAGCTTTAAAATTCGCATTAAATTTCAGAATACTAACCATAGAACATTTAATTTCTTTAAGATCAACTAAGTTTTGGCGCTAGAGCCAATTTTGAATGCTCTAGAACTAATTTGAAAATATGAAAAAAGAATCTGCTTGAAATTATCAAGGCAAGAGGCCTTTGATTTCATTGGCATGGAACTTAATCGTTTCTTAAGGACTGTGCTTGTGATAAAGAACCTCATGTTCGATTGTGCATAATTGTAAAAATTGAACAACGAGTCTCAAGATCAATTTTATTAGTGTCTCCCAAATGAATATACTATTCAGGATGACCAAATGAATATACTATTGCAGATCAAAACATTTCACAAACAATAGTTGTGTGTGTGCCATGATTTTATTCCTCTTAGAAAATATTCTCTTTTATATTTAATTGACTCTTAAAGGTTAATGTAAACGAAAAGGGATTGAATAATCTAGATATGAATACGGTCCACTGTGTCTCGTCCCCCCCCCCCGTAAATCTAATTCCAATATGGAAAAAGACAATACTAAAAATGATTCGTATCAGATATCACTCTAATAACAAATTTGTATATGCAGTATTAAGTTTGTGTAGTTGTAGAAGAAAAGAGCCTGTGTATTGTAGACAATATTTACAATTGGTAATAGATGGAAAGAACCTCAGATTTCCTAGAACCAAACTAAAAAGCAAATTCTCATAAAAAATAATATTTCGGAAGATACTTTTTTTATAAATTTTTATAATAGCAATTTTTTGCTCTTTCTCGGAAATATGTAGCATATTTATTGAATAAAGAATCAACTTATCGAAAGTATTATAAATTCCTCACAGCATTAGAAAATAATATGACATTACTCTAAGTTACTCTATTCCCATAACGACAAAATATATTAATATGTATGCATGACACATTGTTTTAAATTCATGCAATAAAATTCTTTGTAAAATAGATTATAATCAAGGAATAATTATCAACTGACTGTTCCATCCACTTATAACTGTGTTTGAAAATTCAGAATCAAGATATGACCACAAATCAGAATTTCTACCCCCATTTCTGAATTGAGAAAATGTAAAATTTGGTGTTCCATTTCTAAATATTTTAACTCTTCGTTTCTATGAGATATTTTTTTAACAATAAAAATTTCCAAGCTTAATTCTTCTGTTATCGAATTAAGTATTCTTCCACAATTGAATGTAGAATTTGGTGTTCCATTCTAAATAAATTGTTAAGTTCAAAAGATAATTCTAATTTTGCAATCAACAGATTTTATGCTGCTTTTAGATATTATTGTAAAATAAATTTTGCTTGCACACTTCAAGTGCTTGTATCTTGATTGCATTTTTTTTCTCTCGTGTGTTTAAAAAATTAACATTACATTACATTTACTCTAATGGATTTTTTTTGTAATAATGCGCATTTGTAAGATTGTTTGATAATCATTTATTTACCATATATTGTATAATGTATATTTGATATGTCGAAAAGACAAGTTCAAATTATCCCGGCGAATTTAAAGCAAACGAGACTTTTAAATGCAACTGCTTTTCTGCATAAATAATTTTAAATACTGAAAACTTAAGAGCTTCAAAATAATTCCTACAATAACTCCCCACGAAATTCAGTAATTGGTCAAAAATTTGAAGTTTGACAATCCAATATTTATAATTTTCGCAATTGAGTTTCAAACAGAATTGAGAGAAATAGTAAATTTCGATAAATGAGCAATAAATAAGACCATTTTTTTTTTCTATCACCACACTTTTATTTATGCACACTATCACTTAACCACTAAGTGGTAAAAAAAAAAGCATTGTACAAAGACAATACATTCCATATATACCACAAGCAATTTTCCTGTGGCTGAAGCCGACCAAATGAGGTGTGGAATGTACAGTGATGTCATACTGAAGTCCTGACTAGGCACGTTTTCGGCAGATATGTAGCATGACTTCTACAAAAAAAAATATGCAGCTAAAAACAACAAGCTCTAAATATAGAAACGATACATTAAAAAAAAAATCACTTGGAAAGGCTACGCATACACTGCTAGGAACGCAGATTTAGCTATGACCCATTTTGGTCATATAAGGCACCCTACCCACTTGCTCCTTTATACACTTGTAGTGCTAAGTAAAAGCATAGTCCAGCAAATCTACATTGCTGAATCATGGCGCAACACGGTGTGAAACAAATAACTACTTCATACAAATACAGAATGAAAATTTGAGCTAAATGACATAAGTACTTTTAAGAGGTTGATCATCTAAAAAGGTTGAAACGACAGTCTTTTCTGAAGAGAGTCTGCTTCTACACTTTCAGACTAGTCCTGAAAGACTAATCCACACAGCAAACATCTAATATCTAATATATATATAATATATCTAATTTTAGCACCAAACGACCCAATTTGACTGTCTAGTCAGTCATGGTTTTCTCACTGCTTAGCTATTAAAAGAATCAGTAAACAAGATTAAAGGAACTAAAATTTATAAAGGAACAGAAGTTATATTTGAAATTCTTTCTTGTGTTTACTTATATCACTCAGTCACAAATATGCTACAAAAAATTACATTTAGTTATATATATTTATATATATAAATATTTCTCTAGATAGAATGTCTCTTCAAGATGGATGCAACAGATAAAATAATCAAATTTTGATTTGCATTGAGTCTTTCCAGTAGAAATCAGTCCATCCAACAAAAAACGGATGCAAGTGCTTTCATTTTACAAAATTGTCATTTCTTTCCATTCAAGATATCCATTTATGCACATCAAAACAGTTTTTTAGAATATATGCATAACTTTTACATACAATACAGTTACAAAGTACTTCAAACAAAAACAGTTGTACATTTAAAGCAAAAAAAAAATTTCAACATAAAACTATACAATGATAATTTCCGAGACATGCTGATAAATAATTTTTCAAAATGGACGTAAAATAATTCACATTTTGATTCCAATAAGTCATGGTACATGAAATATAGTACAATTTAATATAATTCGGTGAATATACAGCTTATTTGATTTTTGACAGTGTATTTAGTGAAACAAAGTTTGAAATAAAAGTAATTTTACATAGGATCACCTTTACATCTATAGCAGTTCAGTTTTCAAAGTAATGGGGTTCACAGATGTACTTCTTTATGCTCCACAGTTCAGAAAAGTGGAAATTTCAATACAACTTTAAAAAAAAAAAGAGTAATAATTGTTACAAATGTTACTTTTGCAGATTGCGTGCAATGGCTGTGTTTTTGAACTACAAATTATTTTTTTAGATTATACATACATTTAAATTGTTAAAAAGTCGAATGTTCTACTCTAAATTCAACAAGCAATTAATTTCAAAGAATGATTCTCATACTTCTTTAGCATTTTCTTCAGATAACGTCAAGAGTAGGGCAATGAAAGAAATATCAGTTATGATTTTGTTCTTCAAAATAATTCGTCATTTCGGTATTGTCTTAAGAGTATTTGCTTCTGAAGGTAACCATTTATTTATATTAGTTCTTTAAATGCAATTTTTTTTTTAGTCTATACTTATGCTGCTCACGAACAACCCAACAGGCTCTTAGTGAAGGTCATTCTAGAAGAAAATGGTGATAAATAGGGGTCTATGTGCATGAACTGAGATAAATAAACAGGTATCTTTAGTTAATGCTATAAATTCAAAACTGATTATTTCCAATTTTTTGGTCAGCTTACTTTTTCTGTGTTCGATAAGATTAGCATAGATTTACTTTTCGTGTGTGAGTTTATATATATATTTCTATCAGTCGCAGAATAATTCTGGGAAGTATTATATTAATTTCAGAATGAGTAAAACAAACACAATGCCTAATTATATTTCAACAAAAATTCTCAGTCCAAACAACATTGTATTTTTTTACCGAACATTTTAATATAAAACTTTCTTTTGTCTCACTTTAAATATTCGCAATATTTTTCAAATCTATTTAAAAAAATTATTTACAAAAGTTTATTGCGTAAAAAATACAATGTAATACAATGAAACTTGGTAATCAGAATAAAAGATTATTTCATCATATTCATTTAAAAAAATTCAATTATGCTCTGCTATAACGGTAAGGTTTTAAAGTGAAATTTCAAAATCTAAACGTGATGGAAATAGGATGCCTTACTGTCTAGCATAAGTTTAACTTTACTGCTAACGCTGAATAAAGAGCTACTTCATACAATAATAAGAAAGATATTTAGCACATTGAATGCATATATATTTTTACTTTAAAAATAAAAATTCCTGAATTTATTTTCAATCAATAAGTAGTTAAAGAGGGAAATATGCTAAGAAAAATTAATACCTTAATTAAATCGGAACTTTTATTATTTTAATTTTGGAATATAATTAATATGGATTTTTTAAAAAAAATTTTCTTAAATGAAGTAATAAAGAGAATATATTTATCAGAAATAATCTAGAGCTCTTAATCGATTTTGATTCTGACAGTTGGTATGATTTTATATAAATTGTTTTCTTCGCTTTCAATTTTTAGAGATATACCGATGAAATAAAAAGTATTGCATCTAGTTTCTACCATAGAAATATCAAGGAGAGTAGTCGGAAATATTTCATAAATTCGATTATTGATTATTCAGTTACGGAACTGAGACGAATATCTACGATTGATGTATTTTATAAGAAAAAAATTGCGGGTGTAAAAAGAAACAGAGGAAAATCCAGACTATGAACGACGGCTTTAGCTAAGAATTTTACGGAAACATAAGGCATTCTCTATTCAATTCTTTTAAGAGATCACTTTTCCTGCCCAAGAATTCTGGATAGTCTGAAGTATTCACTTTTGTGACTATGGACCATTTTAGGGATTTTAATATATGCATTTCAATTCTAATGTGAAGAAACTTTGAAGTATTTTATTTTTAGATTATTGAGGCTTTATATATGAAACCCGAAGCCATAGGATCCACAAATCCCTTTAAGAAATACACAAATGATTGGCTAATAAGTAATGTTTCTAAATTAAGATGATTTTATACTAAAATAAAAAGAGTGGAATATCCTTTTCCATAATAAGTTTTACATAGTCATTGGCATTTTAATCTTAAGTCCATCAAACGCTATTTATTATTACAATGCCAAGAAGAAGTAGTTTGAAATTGAAAAAGAACGCGTAACGTTACCTTCAGAATCAAGAATATAGATTTACTTACCTATTTCTAAATAAGCTAGTATTCATTTTGTCTTAACGCACGAAACAAAATAAAACAATAAAATTTTGCAAAACGCCATTTATAAAACAACTCTCTGTAATAGAATTTATACTATTATATGCATAAAAAGGGTGGGTATAAAGTTATAGTGCTAAAAATAAAGAATTGACGAGTATGAACTGGTGTCACTTTAGAAACAAATAATTCATAACATAAAAATTTGCAATAAATTATTTCATGCCAACTGTCAGCATCGACTATCTACAGAAGCTCGCCTTTTGATTAAGATAGAAGTGGAAGACTTTCAATCACACGTAGTCTTTCGTTAGAGAGGGAAGCAGTCATCAAAGCTTATAAAATGGTGCGAAAATTTCCGTGGACTAAATTTCACACAAATGAAAAGCATTCATTTAAAATGTATTCCAAGTAATTATGAGGTAGTATGTTAGGTGGGAACCTAATTTTGATTTGTACTTTATTTGTAAGGTACTTTTTTAATATGTCAATGGTTATTCGTTTCAATTTGAAAGAAAACAACTTGAATAGTAGATAGGTTATCATGATTCCATTTTTGACAATATTTTTTTTTTCAAAATTAAAATGGCTTAATGTTTTTTAAAACGTTAATTTTTTTTAATTTAGTTTCATCATAGGACATGTATTAGTTTAACTACAGGGCTTATTTCCAAACTGAGCATCTTAATTCACCAGGCAGGCTTAAACGCAAAAATTCAAAATAAAACATATTTCTAAAAATACAAATCAAAGAAAAAATTTTACAAAGTAACTACATGTTAAAACACACATTTTCTATTGCTACCACCACGACTGATCTACATGGTTACAAACTCATCTTTCATAAGCCTACCAATACACTTACACATCACATTTGATGGATACAAATAAGAAATCATGATAACTACAAATTGATGTCATTAGAAACACAGATTATTTAAAATTGGGATAATGAAATGTAAATAGAATTATTATTCTGAGAGCATGTTAAAACTTTTAGCAAAAAAACAAAAAAATCTTTGAACTGAAAGAAAATCACGAAACACGTTTCAACAAGTATGATACTCGTAGTTCCGAAACCACAGTGCACACAGAAAATATTTCATGCAAATGTGAGATGTTGACTTTCGTATAAAAATAAAGAAGTAAAAAATAAGAGTAAAAGAGTAATGAACTGGACATCCGTTCCAAGATACCTACAGTAAGAGATAAAATTAAAAAAAAATGTCTATTCAGAATTAAAAGAAAATATACAAAGATGATATAGGAAACATAACTATGATATTTTGGCAAAATATTCTTCATCCCATTCTTAAGCCCTAAAATAATTAGTTTCTTGCTAAAATAGGCATAGCAAAAAGCACGTTCTTCATGGACAGAATTCGTAAATATGTCTCAGATGCATTTTTACCCACATAAAAAATTAATAAAAATTCCACGAAAAGGGCACATAAAGGAAAAATTTATACATCTACACTAAATATGAGCATTTCTTGAGTGATGCAAAGGTACTCCAACAAAACCATCTTAATTTTAAATAATTAATACATCATATTAAATACACTTACACATTAACTCTTTGAAAGGTGGCAGTACAAATTTGATCCACTAAGCATCAAACTGTTTAGGTAGATAACCCAACAGTTTGCCATAATAAAAGGTAACTTTGATAAAGCTTTGAGCCACTTTAATACAAGAAATAGTGATATAAAGATGAAATTAAAATTTTCAAAACGTATGCTATGCAACTATTCATTTTTCCCTATGCAAAGCCCTGTGCACCCAGAGAATTAAATGTTAATCGAATATCAATCCGGGAATAGGCAACTATCACAGCATCATCCACATTGTTTAAAAGCGCTGATTACTCAGTTCAGAGAGAGATAGATCATTTTGCAATTTAATTGGTAAATGAACGAAATTTCTGGCTTTATGAATATAACAGACCGATAAACAGCTGCGATTTGATCCTCCTTTTACACAACGTCATCGAATTGCACTGATGGAGAAAGAAGAATCAACCATCTCCTGTAGACACATGGATGTCAATTTTTTTTCCTAAAATTATTACCGGGAAAAATCTGTTAACTTAATCAGCTTGATTATAAATGCTTTTAAACGATGTTTTAATGATTAGATGTGATCATTGCAAGGGTACATTATAGTTTCAAATTAAGAGTTTGAAAGCAGTTCTATAATACACAGATTCACAGCAATATTAGAACAAAATCAGCACTGAATTATTTTGAAACAGTTAATTACATGGAGCATTTTTAATATAAATATATAAAAGACACATTAAACAATTATTGCTTAAATTATTTCAAGTCTTTAAAACTGTAAAGTGAAAAATCTTTATACATTTTCCTTTCAGTTATTGTATAATGTTAAACAATATCATGAAAAATAATAAGGGTTAAAAAGTAAAAACTTCCATAGTAGTAGACCAATTTTCGGCACTTAAATCTTTAGTAACAAGAAATAAACATTACTAGGCAAATCTAAAAATTTGTAATAAAAATATTTTACTTATAACGACACAAAAATATGAATTTAAAGCTTTTATTTTAAAAAAAGTGAGTTAAAGATATAACAACGATACAATAAAAGAAAAATAAGTGAGAAAAGCAAATGTACCATAGATAAAATAATGTTCCAAAATCAGTTATTGTCCAAGTTGGTTTTTATCAGAACAAATTACCTTCAGAAAAAAAATTCTTCAAAATTTAATTTACTAAATTCAGTTCTAAGATCAATGAACTGAATTTCAAGCAATTAGGTGTATTCGGTCTTGAAAAGTCTGCACTTCTGCATCCTCACTCTGGCTATTACAGAAGTCTTGTGTCATATATCCAGTCTATAAGACAACCATAATTAAATTATAAAATTAGCACACACAACAAAGCTTCCTTTATAGCCGAAAAAATGTACTGAATTATGTATATATGCATTTATATCAAAACAACCTTTCCAAACACTTAGTCAACTTAAAATTATGATTTACGTACAGTATGACTAACAAGAACTTTCATAACGGGAGAAAAAATGTTTTAAAAATGGGAAAAGATATCTATGGATGATCAAACACGTGAAAAGTTTCTGAAGATTGCATTCCATAAGGCACTAAAATAATGAAACGTTAGCAGACAACTTCTCATAAATCGACTCTTTTAGATTTTAATTTACGTTCTTTATCTCGAACTTCGCAAGCAACATCAACCAAAATGTAAAGGCAGGTGAGCGAATTGTCTACCGAGGAAGGAGGTGTCAAAGGAGGCGTGTTGGAGGATGTCCACATTTCCTGAGTCGAATTGTCAGAGTTTCGTGATGGAGACGAGTCCTCTTTCGTGGAATAGAGTGCCTTGAAATTGTCGTCAAATGAATTCGGATGCGATGCCTCCCCGTTCACCGAGGGAGGACTATGCATTACAGTACACTGGAGATCAGTTTCAGAAGGGGGCTGAATGAGCAATTCTTGCTCGTGTGTCCTCTGCCAGCGTTTGGTCAGTTTCATGGGACATGCATCTTGGGAAGAACTGATCTGGGACGAAGCTGTGGATGTAGTACTGTTGTCAGAGTCCTCGCTGTCAGCATCTACATCGGTGACGCTGTCGTCTGTCAAAGAAATCGGACTGCTGTTAGAGTCCATTGACCGACTGTAGCTATTCGATCTGTTGGTGGAGACAGTGGATGAGGGCGCAGACCTGGACACATTAACACCACTCTTACGAGTGATGGTGTACTGGAGGGGGTCTTGGCCTTCCTTGCGGATGATATCAGGCAGGATGCGTCGTCGGGCGTTGATGAACCAATTGCAGACTTGAAGTTGGGTGAGTTTGGCATCTTCAGCTAGCTTGGCCTTTTCCTTTTCAGATGGATAGGCACTGTAGCGGTGCTCATATAGCCACATACGCAGAATTCGTACAGACTCTTTCGGAAGATTACCACGCCGTTTCCGGCGAGATTCCCCAGGTAATCGGGACTCCGGTCTCGGATAAGGCATTGCGTCGTCAGACAAGTGCATCGGGAGACTGTCTTTGGCTGGAAAAAAAAAAAAAGAAAAGCATATTACAAATCTGATGAAGAAGCCACATGCATATAAATCTGAACTTAAATCACACATCCAAAATATATTTTAGGTCATAGCTTTACAGTAGAGACCAGTTTTCTAACAAAGGCCACAGAAAACAAATTAAGATTATACCCGAGCATAAAATTTCTTTTCCAGTCAAAAAATTTACTTTTAAATGTTACAAATTTCAGTGAGCTTTGAAGATCTCCACAAACATTTAAAATTATTCTCTAGCAATTTTTAAAAAGAAGATGAATCGCATAATAAGCAAAATTTTAGTTATTTACCCTTTCTTTTTATTATTTTCATCTTCACGCTTTTCGCGATTCTAAACTTTTGACAAAAGTGAGTTTACAGCAATTCTTGTACAGTGGAATCTCTGTGAGGTTATAGATTTTGAGAAACCAGTTAGAGATTTTCCTGGAGATCCGAGAGTGAAGTGTTACACATAGACATCGGCATCGTACCAAGATTTTTACCTAAAGATGATTGAAGACAAAAAAAAAATGCTGACAACTTTATCTATGCTCTCATTTGCAGAATATCATTACTCTTTACCTAACTTTTTGGTGACAGATATATACTACAATCAAATGTTCATAATGAAATAAGTTTTTAAATAATTTTAATCACACAAACTACTTACACAAAATGCATATTAATATTAGATACGTAAGATTTTTCAGTTATATAAACAAGTATAAATCGGAAATTAGTAGCAATAAATTATAAAAAACAAGTACCATTGAAGATACATAAATGGAATAATAATTAATAATGTAATATTACTCTCGTCAGATGCTATGACACGTTCCACTTAATCAAGTTTTTGCTTTATAATTTATAGAAAACTTTCAATTATTTCTAACAACTTTCCAATCGGCCTAGAAACATTTTATCAATTACTGTCTTTATTAAAAACCTTTTTGATGATAGTTAAGATCAAATTAAAAGCATTTTTTTTGCACAGTTATTTTTATTAAACTCTAAAGATAGGAATCTCAATTTAGATGATGTAGACTTTCGCGATAAATTTAACACAGGTAACAGTTATTAAGTATCATAAAATTCATTTCAAAGAGGGAAAGTAATTTAAACTATAATTTCTTGGACATATAACTGGAATAACCTACTAAAATGTTGACAACACAAGTCATCAAAAATACGCAGGTCAAGTTTCAAAACAAAGGGCATAACATCAGGCGACAATAGCTTAAAAGGAATTTGATATGATTTTATTTAAATTGAAATGAACTATTGACCATCTAGAACTACACAATTAAATATATTTCGAACAAAAAAAAGAGAACCACGGTAGCTGAATGGTCAAGGTCTCGACTTAGTGGCCGGTGATATTTCAGTCGAGCCACGTGTTCCGAGTCCTGATTCAATTAAAGACCCATCAAGAAAGGGGGACTACACATTTGTTGCAGCTCAAAGGCCTCACGTTGTCGTAGCATGAATATGGAAAAAGAGGTGCCAGTTCGAGTGTCAAACTCTCCGAATAAACCTCGTTATCAGACACTAGATCAAAATTATTAGATGAATTGGCTGTAGTTAGCAAACCTTTGAATCGGGCAGAAATGAGATGCTGGAAGAGATCAATAAACAATGAGAAGCAGAATCTATACTTAGACAAATGAAAATTTAACTATCATCAAACAATGCTTATCATTTAAATTACCAGATGGTCTCGCAATTAATCCAAAATATTATACGAATCTTCAATACATAGTTGCATTTAGAAAAATCAAGTTTATCTTATGAATAACATTACACTTTCGGAATCACAAGAAATCAGTGACGTTAGATTATAAAAGAACACTTGCTTTTGAAAATCATTGCTGTCATATATTTAAAGTGTCGTGACTTTAATTTTTCAGCAGTTAATATTACCACACGTCAAAGTATTCTAATAATTAACTTACATAGAAATTAAATAACTATTAAATAACTTATATAGAAAATAATACAACTTCTAACATAATTTGAAAATTAAACTACATGCAGTTTCCATTTCATTTAAATGGGCAAAATTGTGTGAATAAGGAAATATATACAAATGAAGAGTTATATCTAAAATTCTGGGTTAATATGAAAAACTCATGATCGTAAAATCAGTAAAAAAAAGCTGGATAGGTAAAAACCAATTTTAATACTTTTTTTCTAAATTACAATCCTTATTACACTTCATTTCTTGTTGCCATTCAAATGACTAACTTTTTTCTGTTTTCTATTCATCCTAGAATAACTCTTTGCCCAAAAACTTACTTAAAAAATTGACTGTTAACTCTCGAAAATACACACGAAGTGAAACGTTTTTCAACATTTTATGATAATGTAAACTATATTTCAATCAATGCAGCCCTTCAGTATTTCGAATAATTTCAATTTAGACAATAATTTGTATTCTTATTATAAAACTGATATTCAGTACTCTCTCAAAAAATAAATCTTGTAAATTTACATTAAATACAATGGGACTATATGTTCAAAATGGTATAAGTACAAGTCTAATGAATACATCAACTCGGTTTGATCATTCTCAATCTTTCCTTAATTCAGTCCTCCAAGCATAAAGTTTAAAAATGCTTATATTATCTTTCCACAGTTCCTGTTCAACTCAAGTATTCATATAAAAATCCAATTTTACCTTATTAGCCTGATTTGCATATAAAACTGTTGTGAGAAAAGTTTCAACAACACTTACTGGACTTTTTCACTAAGAAAAACAGGGCTTTTAAGCATCTAATTGTTTAATAATATTATTTTAATAAATTTGCTTATTTGGAATACTAATAACCTTAATGAATGATTTTAAGAATTTATTGAATTATTGTGGCCGTATGTACAACATTTTGTTAGTAAGACCTTAAATAAAAAAAAAAAGTCCGTTTTGATTAATAAAATACTCAAAATAACTCTTATTCTTTGCCTACATTTAAATTTTAGCAACAAAAACCATATTATGATTGGTTAAAACTGATTCTTGTCTCATCAAATTTTACATAATTTTACTGATATGCGAGACGTGTCATAAAACTATTGAATACACTGATACATCGGGGAAACCAATGTAAAGGTTTCAATTTTTTTTTTTTTTTAATTTTATACATAAAATGTAGTTTAAAATATTTCCAATTGCTTTGAAATAACACATTTCACCATTCAAATGGATAAACCAAAGAGAATTTTTTTAAATTTCGAAACTGTACCCAGAGAAAAGTATTTAAAAAACAACTAAGTAATCAACTACACATTTGTTTATTAATTTTATAGCATAAACCGTATTTTGAAGTATTTATTTATAATGAAAACTTTAAATATGCACAAAAAAATTCAAAAAATAATATTAACATATTATATTTCTATAGAAATTGCAAAAGTTTCGCATTTGAAAAAAGTTTAAATTGACTGAAGTATTTATTCACAAAAATATTCTGTACGATGTTATATTTTCTAGTTTTTCCTTTCACATTTGGATTCTGTTCATTGTATTAACTTTTTTTTAAAAAAATTTACAGATTCACAGATTATGAGCATTTTTTTTATGTGAGTTTAAATATATCTTTTAGTAAATCCGGCATAAAAAAAAAAAAAAGAGTAGCTAATTTTGTGGTGAAGTTCCCAATGCTCAGGCTTAAAGTATTTTGTATTTCTTTTAAGGTTAAAATAGTTATTTCATTGTACTCGTAAATAGCTAGCATTACAACAAGTTTTACAAATTGTTTATTTACAAAAAGTTCATTAGAACATTTGACCTATATAATGCTATGTAAACTTTCATTTTGATTCATACAACGCAAACATCTCTCCGGGATTTCATTTGATGCAAGCGCTGATGGTGTAATGGAAGAGAATACAGAAGAAATTATACATTTTTTCAATGAGCGACTTGAAAAAAGATGTTTTAAATTCTTAAAACATATATGATGAAAGTGTTTGGAAAGTCACAATATTGATTAAACGATATTAAAAACAGCCAAGAAATAATTTTCAAGATAAGTAAAAGCCTATGAGTGCGCAAAGCATAAATTTACAACCTAGTTAATATTCCTTTTTCGCTCATAAGGATCTTTAAATTGTGAAACACAAGTTTAAATTGTACGAAAATTCAAGTTTTATCCCAAGTTTCTTAGCTTGTTTATCACAATTTAAACAATTAATTCACTTAAACATATTACTCATTAAGTTAAGATTCACAAATCTTTAGCTATCAGCCTCTATATTTGCACCGTCTGCCTATCTGTTATTAGTGAAGTCTGCTTCAAGCATTAATGAGTCAAATATCATTGTCATAAGAAATCAATTATTTTTCTTGCATTACCTTACACTATTCATCTCCAAACACTGGCTTTACATAGTTATATCTTAGATTTTTGCACCTTAACAAACAAATCATGAATTATGCACAACTAAACAAAGCTGCAAAGAGCGTTTCCTGCTTTTGTTATTTAAAAAAGAGATAATAATCGTAAAACGCGTCTCAATTATAGAAATCAATGAAGTACAAATAAACAAAACTTGACTATCACAGTTAAAACCATAAATAAAATTGTTCTTTTTTTTTTTTTTTTTTTATCAGTTCTCCAAAAATAAATGAATCTGTTCAAGAGCAAAATGAATGAAAATAGTGAGGTAAGCATGGCATTTAAAATGACATTAGAATAAATTAAAACTTATTTTTCATATTTGTAATAGATTGTTTCCTTATTTTGCTCCTATGTAACGTAGTTTTTTTTTTTAAAAAAAAAAAAAGGTGAGGGGGAACAATTTTAGTCAAAATTTGAACAAATTACATTTTTTTTTCATTTAATACCTACAGTAACATTTAAGAAATCTCCTTTAAGACGTATAACTGATATTCTTGTTTCCTAATAAGCTATTTTGACGGCAATTCAAATTTTAAGATTATTACATTTCACAAACGGAAAAAAAAATCGAAATGAAGGAAAAAATAATCTAAGTAAATGTGAAAATCGCTGATTATTCAGTGCAAAACGATCTAGTAAGAAAAAATTGATAGTACCAGATAAGGAAATCGAAAAATACTACTCGACCTTGACTAATAATAAGTAAAGCAAAACACCCAATCTCAAACTGGTAGAAGAAATTGAACTATTGCCCTCCCTCTTTGGCCTTGTACCAAAGAGTTGTCAAAAATTGAATTCAAGCAAAAAAAATCGCAGATGTACTTCAATTTTCATATCCAATCTCTTCCCACGGCATCTAGTGTCAATTAATGCTAGGTACGTAATCAAAGGAAACAGTTACTGTAAAAATGAATGAATCCCAGACCGTTGCGATTATCTGAACAACTCATTCATTTCCTTAGAAGCATTTCTGCGCATGTGTAGTGGTTCCCTTAAGACGTTTTCACGTCTGAAAGCAATATGATTTCGTGACAGATTAACAGTAACAGCAGAGATATGTTGATAGTTATTTTTAGACTTTTTTTTTGCTGTTCACTAACTTCGTTTATAAAACAGCAATCAAATTCAATAATTATTTACTACAAAGAGGAAAGTTTTTAAGCAAATAATAGCATACAGATCTGACTTAAAAATTCACAATTATGTATAAATTATAAAATCAAAATTCTTACATTTATGAAAACAGTAAAAAGAAATATTTACCACATGCATAAAAAAACTTATAAATTTTGATTGTTACATGTTTTAAAAAATATCATTTTCTACAATTATTCTGAATATTGCACTTGATTCCTTACTTAATTTGTAATGCTTTCATTCAGACTATTTTGTCATGTAATCTAATATTTCCCCATAATATAACAACAACGTAATAAAAAAAAAAAACCTCTTATAAATTAACGAATATAAAATCTTTAAAAACAATTAATTGCAAGTGAAAAAGGATTTTTTAAAAAATTTGTGTATACAAATAATTTGTAAATCTAGCATTAATTTAAAATGTTTATATAAAGCAATATATATATATATATATATATATTCTAAAAACCTATACTCTATTCAATATAGGTTCTAATTCACTTTCGATTTTTTTTTCGGATCAAAAAAGGTGTCTGCGAATTAAACAATAATGATTCTGATCAGAGATAATCAATAATGATCAGGATGATTGCTTTCCTAATTTAAGGAGGGGATACATTAACTGAAGAACTGTCAACCAGTTTATTTTTCAGTTTTTTTTTTTTCTCCTTGGATTTACCCTTTGCCACAAATCAACTAACTTCATTGCAATTATTTTTGCAATAAGGTATCGGAGTCCTGGCGCCATCTATTATAGTTTTATGATAACATTTTTTTTAAATTGACCAATATTTTAGTTCGTCATTTAAGAATATTTTCATACGTTTCATACAATATGTAACTCTAATTTATGACAATAAATGCTAATTATTAAATTATTAACACAAATTTTTACTAAGTGCAAGTACATTTATTAATTTCAACCGAGTTTTTCGTTTGGAAAGAAAAAGTTTCGTTTGTCGTTTTTCAAATTAAATAATCACATAAATTTATTTAAACTACTTAAGAACCACAACTTTACTATAAATTAGCATTCATATGAAATATTATTTTTAAATAGCAATGATTGCAATATCTCAACAGTAAAATTTTACAGAATTTAACAGAAAAACTATTACAACTCCAAGGATTCAATTTCATATACTCGAAAAGTAATTTAAAAATTTTTGCCAAGTAATTTTTTTAAAGATTAAACAAAAACAAACGTTAAAAACTACCAATTTTATAATTAACTTACACTAATATCTTCTAAATAACAAATATTTATTTCAAATTTGAGGAACAAAAAATTCTCAACTGTTTTTACAAATGTTAATAATTTAGTAGATTAACTATTGGTTTATGTGGGTAATTTACGAATAGAAACAGAATTCAAAGTGATTACCTAATATGGAAAGTTAATTAGCAAAAACATCTTTATTGTCTTGTTCCAATAACAGAGAAATAAAAAAAATTTAATGATTTCCTAAACAGTAAGCATGAAAGAATTCTAATTAGTAACATTATTTCGTTTTGCATTGCAGCATGTCACAGCCATTATCTGGTAATTTGGTTCATTTCACTGTTGGACACGAAGCTAAATAGATCCGCAAACGTGTGTGCGGCAAACACACATAATTATTTATGAACAGCAGAGAAATAAAATTCACTCTTTTTCATTAACACAAGGTTGCTTCATGAATTCTACTTTTGAAATGTCTATCAGGAAACGAATATGACAGTTTAAGATGACAGATCAGAATCTCCATAACTTTCATAAATTTTCCACAATAACTTTTTATCAATATGATAACGCAAGGAAAATTATTTCCTGGTGTTCTCATATGGATAAAAAGAAATCTTAAAAGTAAGATTTTGACTGATCAAATTTGATTAGAATGTATAACAGAGAAAATATAGCTAATTAATTTTATCATTAAGCACTGAACTTTATCAAAAGTAAAAGGCTGATATGGAATAAACAGTCTAGAATTTTCTTTTTTCCAATCTTTTATATGAATTGGAATATATATATATATATATATATATATATATATATAAACTAGCACTACAGCAAATACTAAATTCCTGCGTGGCCTTGTTTTAGGACCAACCATCATCTGTTTTCATTCACAATGATACCATCAGCTACACTGACAGGACAATAATAAAGGGTTGAATAACTTGAGCAAGTCATACGTCATTTACTATACCGACAAATCCTTGTGAGGAAACATTCATGTAAAACGCAACAATAGTGCAGAGGAAAAGAAATACAGCGTTCAGATATGAAATTGAAGGTCATCCTCCAGCCATTGGAAGTCTATAAAATCACCTTTTGACGAAGACGGAAAAACAAATACTATTGTGAGACGCAATGGTTGATGAGTTTCTCTAAAGATGCGCGTCACCTTAAAACCAGTAGACACAAAAACAATGCATTTTGTAATATATTTCGATTTTAATACGTTTAATAAAAATTTCTGTTATCTAGAGTTAATACAAGTTAGATAGAATACAAGTGCGCCTTTATTTTGCTATTTGAATTTTTATATCTAGTAAAAGGGAATGCTATATAAGTAAACTTTCAAGAGAATGAATTGCTTAATAAGGACACGCATTTTTGTCCCAATAAAAATGAGATCAAACAAATTAAATAAAATGAAAAGATAACTGAAACGACAAAGGAAAAATGCAAGAACTATCGGAAAGTAAATCTGTGTCTCAAATAAAAGCAATAAAAATAAATCACTAATACAAATTTAATACACGATTGTTAAAAGAATAAATGTAAATGATTTTTTTGGTACAATGATACATCAAAATTTTATACACGTCCAAAAGATTTGTGCATTTGTTATATTTTAAAATACGTAGTCATGAGTGAAAATGATATCGTTAAAATATTCTTAGAACAAAATCGAAACTAATGCTTGTTGAATTTTTTTTTAATGTAGATATGTTTGTGTCTCTAAGAAAGAGCAATAAAAATAAAGCACTTTTTAATTTACACGATTACATTCAATACACAACTGTTAAAAAATTAACTGTTCATGGTTTATTGGTATAATGATACATCCAAATTTTGTACCACTCCAAAAGTTTTGTGCATTTGCTACATCTTTAAAATACGTACTAATGAGAAAAATTATATGGTTAAAATATTCATAGAAGAATATCGAAACTAATGCTGATTTTTTAAAAATTTCCACACCCAGGATCACATAAGAGATAAAAATCCTATTAAGTCGTATAACTTGTATGAGAATATTATATATTTTTTTAAAAAAAAAAACTATTCTAGAGAAACAATTCAGTGCTTGAATGAGTTGAACTGACAGTTTGTTTCAGAATTGGCACCAAGTTGTGCATTATGTTTATTTAATCCGACGACATTCAAATAAGGTAATCGAGTGGTAGCCTGGGCAGGCGTATTTAATCCGATTTGTTGGATAATATTCAGCACGGAAATGCTCACCAGTTTAAGAAAATTCGATAAGATTTTTAAAAAAAGAAAGAAAGAAGAACCCGTTTTCGTTTCGAGAATATCAACCGCAATACGAAAAGAGTTAAGTATCTGATATACTCTACAGTAAAACGAAACGAAATTCCATCACTCGCTTCGTCAGATCAATTCATCAGAGTTAAAAAATTCTTCACAAAAAAGGCTTTATGGTAACATGAACAGTAACATGATGCAAATGCTAGAAACAAAGTACCCCCCGAGGATTTTTTTTTATTTTCCCCATTGGTAATTTTCTAAGCTCAAATAGCTAAAATGATATGGATCTCTGTATTTTAAATATACAGAAATAGA
>BMAW01026740.1:42309-52983 GCA_019974015.1 Nephila pilipes
TAGCTAAAATGATATGGATCTCTGTATTTTAAATATACAGAAATAGATTATACCGATATTAAGTAAATGGTGAAAAAGTGTACCATATTCATTCGAAATGTCAAAATCTATCATAATGTAATGAAAAATATTTAAATTATAAATACTCCTCTAAATTAGGGAAACGATAATAAAAACAATATTCCAATTAGCATATTCTGAATTCTCACAAACTGCACAAAACGATTAATCCTTAAGAAAAACTTCATCTCATTCTGACACACTATTAATTGCACTGTTTGCCGAGCCTCTTCAACTAAGACTAGTGAATGAAAATGATAAAACAAGCTCAATTAAAAATAATGCAGTCATGCCATAAACGAAAGAGAGTTGAACACTTTCCGTACACTCTGCAAGACCTACTTTTAACCCTTTAAAGAGAACCGTCAAGAATCAGTGTCTCTAGACTAAGAAAAAAACGAAACTGCTGCATTAGAATTTGAAAAACTGAAAAAGAGTAATAATATAATTATTTTTCTATTATTAACTATTTTACATTATATATCCATTATTTAATCTCTTCGTTTCGATTTAATCTTCTGACGGTACGAAAGTGCACTTTTTGTAGAAAGAACCATCTAACACCAAACGAAACAAAAGTGACTATTCCACTAACATCTGTATTACCTATAAAATAAAAGCGTTGAATTATTTTTCCATCTTCAAGCCGCCTAATAGATGGAAATGTATAAATCCCGTCTAAGAAAATAATTATTACGCATAACCTTCATAAATCCAAACCGTAATGAAATAAAAAGACTTACCTCAGAAAGTTATCCTGGAAGAGACAGTTTTGCTCCTCACGTACAGAAGTATAATCCACAGTTTTGACACATTTAAAAAAAAGTCAGGAGAAACGCACAATAAACCAGTAAGTCTACTGAATTACTAACGACAGAGGTAAGCAAAGTTGACTTCGTTTTTAAATAATAAGTGCACCGCGCAAGGTCGCCTATCTTCCGAACACCAACAAAATCATTTGACACACAATTTTCGACAACCGTAGTCCTTGAGAGTTATCTTCGTTCTGTCAACTACTGTCTAAGAAATCTGCCGAGAGGAAGTGTCCCACTAGATTCATAGATGGCGCTCGTTGAAACGAGTCGACTTGTTCATTGGTCATTCCTTGCATGACGCAACACAACGTTTTTAAGTATTGGATGCAGTAAGTTCAATGTAGATAAATATCCACAGCACACTTCGAATAGTAGCAGACATGCAGGTTATGTAACAATAGAAGGGAATGATCTTGAGCTGACAAACATGTCTGCCGAATCGAATACTTTTTCCGGGTTGCCTTATAGATCGGTACAGAAAGAGTTAATTGCGTTTCGTTTTCATATTGACTTTATTGTATAACTTTTAATGTTTGGAATCATGATAAAAAATAAATTCTAAACGCATTTTCATAACAAGTGTTAGTTACATTCAGAGCAATAAATATACTGCCTCACAACATTTTTACTAGTTTCCTTTTTTAAAAAAATATACCAAAAACAAGAATATATATAACAAATTTTTTAAATGTTTATCTTTTCCCGGTATACAATTAACCATATGGAAAAATTACACTTGTATATTTACTTTATTTATTTTTACATCAGAATTTTCAATGGGATAAATTTAATTTTGATACATTTTTAAGTTTAAAAATCATCAAAACAAATTGTCGTTTATTTTGAATCGTTTTAATCATGGTCAAAGAATGTATTATTCGTTAATTATATATATATATATATATATATAAATAATTTCTCTTTTTAAGAGATACAAATGCTTTATTATACGTCCCCCTTGAGCAGCGCCTTGATCATAATAACCATCCGATTCAAAATTAATATGCATTATTAACTTCAAAAATTCAGACGTGAGGAAAATATTGAATAAATTAAACGCTACCTTTAATTACTGTGAACTAATTATAATCAGGAGAGTTTCATTATTACTTATTTTAGCAAAATTACCGAATTAGTAATGTTCATATACAACTAAGGTAGCTATGTGCTTAACGAAGTATAAGAACTATTATAATAGTTAAAGTGTTCGAAAACTAAAAACTATTAAGGAAAAAAAAGGGTTAAAAAGAAAAAAGAATTCTTTGAACACACACACCTGACAGGGTTGTAGCAATTCACTTGTATTATGACCAATTTATTTTTGTGTTCTCTTAATATAAAGCAGAAACCAGAGCGACTTCAAGCATAGAAGAAGAAAAAAGAGAGAGAGAGAGAGAGAATGTTTAGTAAAATGTGTTACTAATATCCACAAAAAAATTAATTAAATAAATTAAATTAACTGATTAAGGACACTATAGAAATCAAGCTTGCACTCCTTTTTCAAAAAAAAAACAAATAAATAATAAGAAAAAAAAATTAGACAATATTTTTTATTAAACATATTCTTAACTATTCTGATGCGTAAATTTTATTAATCAAGTCGCGCATTTGTTTATTTAAAAAAATTGAAGTTGTCTAACCAAGGAGAAGTAGAGAAGAAATTAATCGCTGTATGTTAACTTAATGGAGGATGCATTTCATATGGAGATATGCTGTACAGAATAAAGTTATTGAAAATTGGAATTAATTTATTAAAATTTACGCATAATTTAGAGAAATTATTTTATATATGTTATAAATTTTGTTACAATTATTATTAATATTAATAATGCCTCCAAAATTGATATTTCGGTCAATACATATTTTAAAAAATCTGGAATTGTATCACTGTGAGATTATCAGTAAATTAAGATTCAGAAAAAAAAATAATAATAAAACTGAAATGAGAAATAATTTTTCTAATAATAAGTTTGTTAAAAATGACCCAAGGGTAAAAAAAATATGGAAATTCATAGTTGAAAATTGTGACAAAGAATGAATCTTTGGAGAAAACTACAGCAACACACACAGACAAATGAGGCCTCCGAGAGAACGGTCCATATAGTTGGGACATTAAAATTTCTGTTAAAAAATCTGGCTTATAAATTTTTAAAACAGATTTAAGCAATATAGTTAAGATTACGTGTAACTATATGCATTCCATATATAAATGTTTTTATGATAGTTTCTTCGTTGAATAATCTCCTTACACATATAATTCCAGTTGAACTTTCCATTAACTTATAATTAATATTTAATAAGCTCTTCACAGTTCCTCCATTGTTCAAAGAATTTGTTTTATTCTCCTTTACTTGGTATAAAAGCATAGAAATCCTTTGAAGACCCGGGAAATTTTTGAAAGAATTCGAAGAGATTACATGGTTTTAACACCTTATTATTGCTTCCCCCCCCCCCATTAAATTTAATGACAGACTTCTACATATCTGTAATACATGAAATTGTTCACGATCAGAATTTTACATTACTTTTTACTTTTCCTCAATTTAATTTCTTATAGTAAGAAAATTCAGTGACAGTAAAATGAATTGTTTATTAAAACTTCCAATTGATCCTTTAAACCGATAAGTTTTCTATTCAACTCTTTAATTGTTTTTAATTATCTGTCTTCCATAAGAATAAATCGATTTTTCTTCGTTAGAGTCATTTAGAGGCATTCAATTTTGAAGCAATTGATGTGTTACGTTTCTCGTTACATTTTAATTACATTTAATAAGAAATTGCATTTCTAGTTTAATATGCCATATACCCTGACGAAACTTGGATTTTTAAAATTTATATATCTAGATTTATAATATGTTTGGTGTCCATAGTGTAAACGCGTCTTTACACAATGTCATGTTTTCATGCAATTTCTATAAAAATCATTGGCACACAAAAGAAATTGTAAACTAGGGATTTTTATATGTATAATACTATGCATCTCACATTTTTGCCTTGTTTCTTTTTACTCAGTCTTATGCAGCACCCATCAACATTTGTTGCGTTAGTTTATGAAATTCACCTGTGTTCATGTGATACAAAAAATTTCATTATTTGTGTATATTAGGGAGTGGGAACTGACAAGAAATCAATTAAATGCAATTTAAGTACAACCCATGCCGGTATCATGAACGCCGGGATTGGACTTACTCTATGAAAGAAAAAGAAAATGGATAAAAAAAATCCAGGAAGTTTCCTTTAAAAAAATATAAGAGCATAAATTAAAATATATTAAAAAGAAAGATAATAATATACATTTTAATGTATATATTAGAAATATATACATACATTAAAAATATTAGGACTCATTATATACAAATACTAATATACGGTAATCCATTAAACCCCTCAATTGCCATTTTTTTAAATTTTTTTTTTTTTTGAAACTTTTGGTCGGATAAGTTATATATATGCACAAAAAGTCGTGTAACAGTATAATACGTAAAATTCCAAAATCCCCAAATGGGGATCGTGGCAGCTAATGGGTTAATTTTAATGAAAAAATATCAATGATTGGCATGTGGTATGTTAATGCACCTGCCACAGAGCAGAAAAAGTACAAACAAATAAAAAAAAAAAAGTGTAACAGAATTTTGAAATATTAACGTGATACGAGAAATTGATTACATAAAAAACGTTAAGATGATATATTACAAAATGCAACGCATTTACACTTTTCTTTTGTAACGTCGCTGCGAAAAACTTAAAAAAAAATAATAATAATAAACATCAAGAAGAATTTTATACTCAAAGATTTTATGAATAAAAAAGGCAACGAAAAGTTTAATTTATTCGTCATTTGCTTGATGTGCCATAGTTTTCCAATCATTGTATTACAGCTTCATTTATCATTTACGGGACAAAATCCTTAAAAATTTAGTTTTTCTCAGAATATATATACTTAAAAATGCATGATATTCCTCAATATTATAGATACTGATGTGTTTTTGTATTTAATGCTAACAAAAAAATATTATATGTATGCCTGGTATATAACTCTATATATTTCGCATTAAAACTTCTATACTTCGTAAACTATACGCATAACTTCTTAATATACATTTAACCTCTGTTATACAAAGGTAACATGAATTTATAAATTAGGTATATTACGTCAAACAGGTGAATTTAATTTTTTGATGGAAAATGATACTTTTGAAGTAGACAAAAATATAATTGTTTTTAGTTTTTATATCTTATTCAGTAATCGATAAAAATTTGTTGACTACCTTCCCAAGGAATAAAAAATGGCAATTTTTTCACGAAGTAAATAATTAAACATACAAAATGGAATTGTTTGGGAATTATTTTTTTTTTTTAATTTTTAGACAAAATTGACACAAATTACGTAATCTACTTTAAAATGTAATATTGAATGAGTATTACAGCTTTTGGGTGTGTGTGGCTTAGGTCATTTCCCTAAACATTAAATTAGTAAGCAATGGATGAAATCTCTCCTGAAATTAAACCTAAAATTCTCTTTTGTAGTGATTATATTCAAGATACATGTCATGTTAAATTTTTGTCTTTAAAATCATGCAATTAAATATAGCTCCCCTGTCCCAAATTTTATCAAAATTACAATTTTCTGTTAAAAAATGAAACATTAAAATATTGTATTTTAAACAGTGTAAAATATTCAAATATTTTTTTTTAATTCGATTTAGAGAGAAAATCAATAGAAATTATACCATTCAAAATATGTTTCACAGCGCCTCGGCAGATAATTTTAAACTGTTTGTTCACCAATATGTTTTTGACAGAGTTCCAACTGGAAAAATATATTTAAAATCTCTTTGGGATAGCATTATTATACACACAGAAAAAAAATATGTGTGGAATATTATCATAATATTATAATTCGAAAGTATGTTCGAAATCTTATCACGAAAACACACCAACGGAAATTCCAGATTTTCTTAATTATTGCTACTAAAAAGGAAATTTGTTTCGATTCTTGTTATTATTATTTTAAGTAACAAGAATCCTTGAAAATTTTTTGATTCACATTAAACCAACCAAAATGTACTCAAAATAAATTGACTGCATTTCAGAAAAAAATCACGTTCAAGAATTTTTTCATTATTTTACAATTTATGTAATCTTTTTAGAATAATTTTTTTTTTTAAGTATTTCATTCTAATTAGAAATTTATTTTTTTACACCAGAGGTTTGAAAGGATACAAAATTCAAGTAAAACCACTATGTACAAAGGGTGGTTAATATAGCAAGACTAAAAGGATTCATGAAAAGGAAGTAAAAAAGCAAATGCATTTACTAGGCATAAAACTTCTAATCTTTACAAGTGTTGAAAGAAATCATGTAGATACCACATCGTTGTAGTAAAAAATTACATCGAACAACCAGCTCTACAAACAAACAAACAAATAGCCCATTTAATGCGTCTTTACTAGAATAGCAATACCCTCCCAGCAGGACGGTAAACTTCACTGTGGGACATCAGCCAAATGGGCAGATATTCAGGCCCAAGTAGAACAATTACGTCAGACATTTCACCGAAAGTACTTCCCTCAAAAATATGTCTACTCAGCACCGATCCTCAACATTTAACCGATCCTGAATTGGCTCCTGTCCCGCGTCTTTCAGATATCAAAGTTCGAGCATTCCTTTTATCCTCAATTTGCAAGAAATTGTCTAGGCACACAAACCAGGTGAAGAGAACAGAACCTAAAGGAACATCAACCTTTTCTGTCACTGAGTCATTCATCCCTAAGACACATAGCTGAAAAGGGTTGGTAAGGAGTATTTCGAAATTCTTGGAACTAAACACTTGATGCAGCCATTGTGCACGTAAGGAAAAGACGCCTCAAAAGTTTTCTGCCGAGAATTTGACATTTCTTCTTTTTAAGTGATAAACATCTGAATGAATGGTAACAAAAGAAAATGAAACGAGAAACCTAAATAATATTGCACAGCTAACAATGCTTTGAATATTTGAATTAAAAGGTAAGGGTAATTTTTTGCACAAGTAGAAGGGAAATTTTCGTCTTCTAGAATAAAGAGGGGGGGGGGAGGGGAGTTACCGTTACCTTTCATTATACCAAAGTTACTGCATTTGAAAATCTTTTCAGTCGTTTGATCTGTTAAAGGTTAATTAGTTTTATATTATTTGAGAAGGGACAATTAGGTTAGAAACATGTACAAAATAAGCCAGCCAATAAGCTTACATAATAAAAATTCAAAGAATATTCCTTCGAATTCTTTCTGAGAATCTGACAACTTTTCCCAAGAGGAAAATATCTGAATTTGTATTATAAAAATAGGGAGAGAAGAATACTCCTATGAAAATGATAGCGTACATGTATACCCTATTCAACATTGTTTTCTAATTATTGAAATAATAACACTTTATACACTTCAACACTTTATACAATACCCTACAACTAAGGAAGTTTCTCTTCCTTACAATTTTTTTTATTATATACAGGAATAATGAGTGGGTGAAAGTTGAGATTTAAGGTATAAGAACCAAATTTGGCTATTTTCCGCCAAACTATGTGTATCTGTGATTCAGACTGTAGAAAAATGGGAGGGGGTGGTGAAAATTGGCTGACAAGAAGAAGGATCGCTAAGGAATCTCGGGGGCTTGTCATCTGTGTCTGCCAAAGATAGTTAACAATCCCATGGGAAAGAAAAGATCACAAGAGTATCTCAGAGGGTCATGGTTTCCGTACTAACCTAAAGAAGTTAAACCCCTGAGGAATACGTATAGGAGTAAAGAAAGAAAAATTAAAAATAAATTATTACAAAAATTTTGACAACTTTTTTTTATTTAACATCCTTACAGATTGTAATAAATGTTAAGTGCGCAAAACGGTACTTCAGCAATGATTGTAGTATAATTTTGATTTGAAAATTATTGTAAAGATTAAGATTTAAAAAAAAATATTATAATATAAAAATAAGATGACTACATTTTGTAAGAATAAAAAAAATTAATGCTTTCTGAAAAATTAAATATAAAATGATAAATCACAGCATTAGTTAATTCAGAATTTCCTGTAGAATGTCGATAAAACTTTAAAAATATTATCGAAAGGTTTTTGCTCATAGTGAATGGGTTTTTTATAATAAGTAAATATAAATACAAATATAAATCAAATTTTAAATACAAATTTATATAAAAAAAATACCAGCTCAGAAAATCTAATATACTTTTGTTCATACATTAAAGAAATGAGAAATAAAAATATAAAATACATAAAACAAATACAGTTTTATAATGACAAAAGTATAATGAATAAACATACAATTCAATTTTATATACATAGTGTTACAGAATAATTAATTGAGATAGTAAAAATATAAAATTTTAATTAATAAAATAAGCAAAAACATAGACAAGATTATATAGTAGAATTTGTTTCCTATCATAAAAAAGATATAAACAAACTCTCTATAACATTTAGAGAAGTTTCAAAATATGCAAAGATTCATATAAAGCTGCATAAAATGATGCCCTGATTTGGTTATATTTTTATTACAAAACAGTGCTCTGAGTAAATAAATATCGAAAACTTAACACTAAGCGAAATATAATTTAACTGATATTTTATCATCAAAAAATATAAACAAAAAATAATTTCTTGTGAACGAAGCAAAAAAATAGTAATAGTATATTAAGATTTACTGTCGTTGGATGAGGACAAAGGGATACCTATGATAACAATGGATAGTAAAAAGAGTATTTGCAAGAGTCGCCAATACCTTAAAATCCTTTCCTGACAAATTTTTGTCTTGAACACGATTGAAGTTAGTTAAAAAAAAAAAAAAAACTTTATAAACTTCTTTTCTTTTCTATCATTTCGAAATAATAATGCTTTCAACATTAGATCGTGATGTGTACGTTCACCATTACGGTCAACGACGTACGGCTTTCCACCTCTTGCGGGATTGTTTTCGAAGGTTTGATGTCTGCACACTACAATATGTTCTGCAGTGGAACGTTTACATAAGCTTTGGTGACTGTATCATAGAAGGGCACAGAAAATATCAGTGACGTACTTGCATTAGGGGTTAGACAACCGAGTCAAGTGTTGACTTTTGGCACAGTCAATACGGAACTTCAAACAATCCTCAAGATTTTGCCAAATTTCTCTCACAAGGTGCGATGCTTTTCAACAATTTTAAACGTCGACTTGTTATTCCAAGTTTAATTGTCAACTAAATTAATAAAGAGTAAACAATTACAACACTCGTTAAGTGTTGGCTTTGACTGCCTTCAATGACAGAGGTGTCAACAAAACTGGCTTAAGTAGTGAAGTTGTATTTCACTTACAAAAAACGTGACATTTCTACTTTGAGGGTCATGACAAAAGACCTATCAAGTGGGAAAGTTTACATAAGCAATGATGCTTATATAAGGATCCATAAGAAAAGGGGACACATAGCAAAGTGGTTTTTCCGTTGTCACAGAGCATGCCGTGTTTGACATTTAAAGCGGGTCCACTGGAGCCCCAACAACTTTCGACATTTTGGCAAAGTGAGTAACGACCAGGTGCAGACAGCCTAAATATACTTGGAGCCTCAGTCTAAAAGGAGGGGAGAATCCTTTTTTCTCTTTCTATGTTTCTCTTCTCGTCTCCACCCCTAGACAGTTTCGTCAACAATTAAATATTTGGAAAACCTGATTAATCAAGTAGTGTGGAACGTTCAAAAGAGACACCAGTGCAGTGATATTAAAAAAAGACGGAAAGATGACCTGAAGCAGATGTTGACAAAATATCGTTCGAATGGAAGCTTTTTTAACTGACAGAGTAAAAAAGTCTTAGAGCTGAACACATAATATATTTCTTAGCAGAATTTTGTCCCGATCCTGGAGGTTTCTATAGTGCTGTAATGCATATATATTTTAATCAGATAAAATACCGTAACTTCTATTTTTTAAAACACTTTTGAAATTTTTTTTCTGTGTATAGGGAAAAAATACCAAAGTACAAAATGTTTACATTAGTTCTTTTTTTTTTAAGTGTAGAAATAAATTTTTATACAGTCACTTTATTTTGCTACACAAGCATTTTCTTTTTTTTTTTTTAGAACTTCATAAACATTTTATTTCTGATAACAAAACTAATTTTTTTTTATCATGGATAAAAATTTGGTGAATACTTCTTTATGTCCCCCATTCCACTCATCCCTACATGGAATGAAATTCCTGCTCTTTTATATACTGCAGAATGAATTAATTGAATTTTTAACTATTTGTATTTCATTCAAGAATCGTTTTTGAGAAGAATCAGAACAATCACTTATATATTTTATTTCGTATGCTATATATATAACACATCAATCAATAACTCCCGAGACTAACATTGAAAACAACAATTTTTTTGCAAAATTTTTTTTTATTCATCAACATAACACCTTTTGTTAATCACCTTTTAGAGTGATACAATCGTTCCAACGCGATTGCCGCATTGTCTGGACAAGTCATTAACTGTGGAAAAACGTGAGCGAAGTGACAAAAATTTAATGAAAGATCGTATGAAGTCTGCAGAGATTGTGTTGACGAGGACCCAGAGATATCATGCATCGAAGCGTATTTACCGAAAAGCTGCCTTTTTGAGAAGTGAAAAAGGTTTTTGTTCAGTGGGTGTCAAGCAGGTGGGATTGCTTCGATGGAAACAAAACATCAACGAAGTCTATGATGATTCAGAGAGCCACGGCGCTATTTCACTCGCAACAAAAAGATTCTTTGCGAGAAAAAGAAAGAAAAGAAAAACTGGGGGAAATTGGAAAA
>BMAW01026740.1:53050-334746 GCA_019974015.1 Nephila pilipes
ACCACGTTTAAACTCGGCAAACCACCGACAAATCGTTGCTTTTGATGGACAAGAGTCCGGGTAACATTTTTCAATCCATCGTTTCGCTTGCACGGTGTTTTTACCCATTAAAAAACAATGTTTTATCAGAACACGAAACTCGGTTTTTTCCATTTTTTAAACAAACTACAAAACGACTTTACTCCAACCTCGATAACTCAGCTGTTTCTGGTCCAATCGACAATAAAATTTTGACACGTTTCAAGCAAAGGTTAGTACTCTAGAAAGACCTGGTTACTGGTTTACTACGAGCGCCATCTCTGGGTTAGTCTCGGGAGTTATTGATTGATGTGTTATATATATATATATATATATATATAAATTAGGGGAAATTTTCAGTATTTCATTCATTTATTTCATTTCCCTCTGAGAGTCAATTTTTAGAAGATCAAATGCAACATAATTGATGAATAATGAATAAACTCACTAAAGACCACACTGGTTTCTTATTCAAATATTTTCAGAAAAAAAAATTAATTGATATGTACCAGATAGACATGCAGAAACATTTTGTTGAGAAGATTTTATTAAAGGTAAAAATTTAATCGATGGGATTTGCTATCGTGGTTTTAGCTACGCATAAAACGATCCAATCAGCTCAATTTTTGTCCAAGTATAATTTTACCTCATATGAACTATGATTTAATAATTTGTGCAGGTAATAAGTAATTGAATTATTTTAAAAAATCTTGATTATAGCCAAACTCGCACAATAAATGAAAAGAATAGTAACGAGAAATAAAATAGTGCTACACATAGAAGCATCAAAGCAAATTGACAAATAAGTACTAAACTTGCTTTGAAATCGACGAGAATTTGAATATTTATTAATAACAGTAAAAGTATTAAAATACAGCTTGATTTCAATAAATTCAGGAAAAGTTTTTTATTTTTCTTACAGACTAAAGTCACCTGTATTCCAGCCGAGTTTCAGAACAAATTTAAAAATTGAAACATAGGTCACACAATTTGATACCTTGTGGATGTAAAGAATGTTAGGTTAACTTATAAGAAAATGGTTTTGAGTCACTGAAATATTCTTCTAATATTTTCTGTTTACTAACGTTTCAGCTATTTTCGAAGACAATCAGAAAATCGTACACCATATATACCAATATGATCAATGGATTTCTTATCAGATAAAAAACATCAAATCAAATAGATCTTATTGACAAGAAGTTTGTGCGTTTTTTGTTTGTGTAAAGATTCAAATACGATAAAAAAACAATATTCCATTTGTGTTACTACGAGCTTACAGCCTCGAAAGAGGATACTATATATACTTAAGAAGAAGTATACTATAAAACACTTTCTATCATCTGCTTATAATGTTAAATAAATGGATTAACAACCACAAGCAACCTCTTTAGAAAGTTTTGGCATGTAAAAAGTGTTTTGATGAGCAAGAATCTGTAGACCTATATACGATCCCTCCATATATTAAACTAGTTAACTCATAATTTTGAATTTTAAAAAAATTTATAGCAAAAGAAAGAGTGTTTGATAGACGCGATTGATTTCTATGTTTGAAATACAATGTTTTGTACCACCGGGTTTAACGCTATAAAATAAGATTTTTTTTTCCGACATAAGGCAATAAATAATTTATTTAAGGAGTTAAAGCAATAAGTTTAATAATTATACAGTAAACATTCAAAACTGATAGTGTTTCCTTGCAATTTTTTTTATTATAATGCACAAATCTACAGTAAAACTGTAGAAAAGTCTTCTGTTATTTTTGAACAGCAGATTATTTGTCCTTTTCCTTTCATAAAAAGTATTTTGTGCGAATATTTTCTTATAAATTTGGTTCAAAAGATAACTTTAAAGCACTGCTTTCCGATCTCGCTTATGGATCAAGCGAACACGCTATTTATATCCAATAATTTTTCAGAAGTCGTTCACTCACTACAAGTATAAAAAAATTCCGCATTATTAAAAAGAAGAGAAAAATCAAGCGTTACTATCTTATAGATATACACACACATTGATCGAAAATCGCGAACAACATTACTAAACATAATTATTTAGAAAAGTATGGAGACAAAATTCAATTAGGATCACGTCAATATGCATCAGAACTTGCGTTATTTTCATGTTGGTTTGTGTTGGTTTCAATTACTACCTACACTGCTACACAAGGCGCCTTCATGAGACTTTTGAGCTCTGCGTCCAAGAAAATGTCACCCTAACCCTAGACGGGAAAATACAACCGTACACTGAGAACTATTCGCTTGATGATCCAAGATCGACAACGCTGAAATCGATTCAGAGAAAATTCAAGATTTTTATTAATAAAATAATAAGGCTTCTTTTAAAAAAGAAGCCTTATTATTTTCGAACAAGTATTATTTGAAATGACAGAAGGGTAGTGACACCTCAACAAATGTTTTGTCACAAGTTAGCAGAATGGAAAATTTCCGGATTTCTCTCCTCAAAAGCACTACAATGGAAAAACGATTTCCCCTTTGTTAAGATTCCAAGTAAATATTCCTTCCTTTTATTCAACTGTCCCCTCTACCCAGTTCTTCATTTAGGATGACCTTTGAATGTCTCCAGAAGAATTTGGTGTAGTACAGCAAGCTGCTTGTCAACAATTTTAGACCTGCATTGAGATTACTTTTTTTTTTTGACTGGATGATATATTCTACATTTAAAATAATGTCATTATCAACTTAAAAGTACAAGCAATTTTTCGTACAGCTGGAATTTACTATTGCCCTTTAAATAAATTCGATAACATAGGTAAAATCCTGTTATAATAAATGTAACCATGTTTCTTTTAATAACAACCTATCTTAACAATAAAATTTTTAATTATACACTTTATCGTTTGCTCTTATTTTAATAATTGAATTTTATGATAGAATCGTCTGTTTATTCTTTTCGTTGTTAACATTGGCAACATTTTTGTATTTTAGAATGTTTTACGTGTGAAAATAAAAATACTTTAGGAGTTCGAAGAAGGTATTTTCTTTTCTTGATAGTAATTGCTTCTGTGAAGCCTTGGGCTCGGAAGTATGCTTACTTCATACTAATTAATATTCAATTTGAATAAATCTACTTTTTCGAAAACTTTCCAGAAAAGAAAAGTTAGCAAATGCTAAAATGATATTTCAAGTTAACATGAAAAGCCAATTTAAATTATTTTTTTTAATCCTAGAACACATATGCCTTCATATGTTTTGAGGTCCGCGTATCAAACACAATGACCTCACAACTAATTTGAAAAAGAAATTTTTTTTTAATTTGATCCTGATTTTGGAGGATTCTTATATATATATATAAACACGGTAATTTTGAAAGGTTTAAAAATCTTTAATTTTTTTTATATGAGTTTTATATCAAAATCCATGAGGAGCTTCAAGGAAATTTTTTTAAATTTTACACGCAAGCGTTACGTTACTCTAAATTGTTGCACATTTCACTAGTTTGGTATTCGAATAAACTTAATGCTACGTTAAAGGAAACCCAGTGGACGTAACAGATTGTGATCATATAGCTGTGCGTTCTAAACAAACAAATATGAAGGTGTAAAATAACAAAGATTGATATCGAATGAAGCACACCGCATATTTCCTCAACAAAACGTCAAAGCAACGTGGTAAACCATTGAAAGAAACTAATCCGAGTCTGGCTCCATTCATATCATGGCCATTGCTGATAAGCGCTCTGGTATGGAGTAAGACTTGACTACCCTATCACCACAAAACCTAAAAGTGTCGTACTGGTTTATCTTTCCTGCGCTAGCAAGCACCTTGGCGGGGGGGCATATAAACAACAACAATTGCTCTTCAATATGGACTAAATGAAGGATTAAAGGACGTCGTAGATAAAACTCCCGAGATATGATTTTCTCTCTCCAGATAACATGCTAGCAATAAGAGATCCCTTAAGTTCGAGGTCCAAAGTCCAGTTACATTGAGAACAAGCGCTATTTATTTTACGAAAGATGAGTTTCCAGAGATAAAATTTCACTGTCAGTTTCAGAAAGAGTTACGAAAAGTATCAAGGGAAGAGATAGCAATCATTTCTGTTGGGGCATGCGCAAGACGACCAACACTCAATCTTATCTAATCAACAGCGAATAAACGCGTAAAATTGGATCTTTTATTTATTTTAGTTTGGAATGCATGCATCTGTATGACAACATAACTTACAATTAATATCTGTTCATTTAGGAAGACAAAAAAAGAATTTTAAAATATCTGAATGGCGCAATTTAGGTTTTTGTTTGTCATTCAGCATTTAAGAGAAAACACATATCAGTTGCAAAAAAATATGTTCTTTTAAGGTCTCTTCTTACATTCCGGTGCTTGTGTCTAGGTTTTTAAGTAATGCGCGAATTCCATGAATTCTTTTAATTCTTGAAAATTCAATTCTTACAATGTCCAACCCTTCCGCAGTGATTCATTTCGCACGGAAAAATTACAAAATTGCTATCAGAATTTTTATTTTAATTATTGGTCCAAACGTTTTAGCTACAGTAATCAGACAAGTTAAGAGAAAAATGAAATAAAACAGTTAACGTACGTCTAACGTAGCTCGAAATTTACTAAAAGGAAATATTAATCCTACATTACACCGCTGTATTTTTTCTTACTGCATTTAAAGTGACGTAATTATTTTTCTTAAATGGTCAATTTATTCAGACAGGTATAATTATGAGATACAAGAGTATAAAATAAAGGAGAATGGTAAAAAGGAAAAGAAAGGGGGAAAAAACAATATTTAAAAAGACTCGCTCGTAATTCCTCAGAAAAGGTATCTAATTTTAGAACAACTTTTAACAGAAAAGATGGGAAGGAAATGATATCGAGTCCAAATTAGGGAATTTTTCTATTTTAGGATTTCTTGGGCGATTTGCTTTTCCTCTTTTAAGATAGTCTTATAAATTTTCTCGTTATTCCAGAACTCTTTCTCTTCTTGCTTTTTACATAGAGGCTATTGAAATGCTACGCTACCATATTTGATGGGGGACTCAATAATACAGCTTCTTTACTCCTACATGTGATAAAAAGTTTTTCAGATTTAAGGCAGGAGAATTTTCAGAATTTTTAAAAATAAATCTAGGAAGAATTCATGATCGGAAAATAGGGAGGAAATACTTTTAAAGAAATCAAGCTGTAAAGTTGAAGCTCGAAATCTTAAATGGCTACGAAGTTGGGGGTCCCATAAAGGAAATTTTCCCTTTCTTTTTTTGAAAATTCATGTACAAAGTAGACATTAATTTTCAATGAGATTAAATAGAAAGGATAAACTAACTAGTAAGCAATAATTCTTTTTTAAAAAAAATTTAATCACAAAAGTAATGCTTTTGATATATTCAAAAAAATTACTGTAGAGTATATTGTTATGAAAAAAGGAAATACTGTTTCAAACGTCATTACGTGCACTTATATTACCTTAGTATTCCTAATAATTGATTATTGATTAATCAAATACTTAATTTGAAATCTGAGTACTAATTTTTATTCTTTCTGGCAACGCACCGTTAAAATCCAACACAGTACATTTTTTTTTTAAGTTTCCCTGAAAAATAATATAATATGAAAACAATCCCACTATTCTCTTTATTTTAAATTCTTTCAGAACCAGAAACATATATAATCCATTAAAACATTTTTTTAAATCCTTCTTTTCAACTGATTTCTCATTACAAATGCAAATAAGTAGGTAGGGGGTATACATCTACATAAATCCATCAGTAAAAAAAGGTATAAATAAATTTAAATTTAAATTTCTTTATACAAAGCAACTGTAAAATATTTCACCAAAAATATACGGGGAGATAAAAAGTACTCTTATTAGCAGTAGCAGAAGAGCTGTTGATAGCGAAGCGACAATACGACTGCTCTTGTCCGAGATAAGAGGTGCTCTCACTTCAAACATCATTTTTGCGGTTTTTGACAGCTAGCGCTTCAACCAGAACGACCGTTAATGGTTGCTCTTTAACTGGGGAGGGAGGTAACGGAAGATTCAGGTAGAATCCATCCTCCTCCCCAGTTCCATCGATCCGAAAAGCAGTTTTCAACAATGACCCGAAACCACTTGACTGCAGCTGTGTGGAAAAGATGCAAGAGGAATCCCGATGCTGTAAAATGCATCGCTTTTCAAGTCGCAAAAAGGAAAAGATTTTTTCACCCCCTTTGTTTTTGAAATGTCAAGTAGGAGTGGAGCTTTTCGGTACTGATAGACCTTGCGACAGAATTAATTTTTGGAAGACTTTTGCATTCAACGTCTGGGTAATTTTAAACTGTTAAGAAAGTAAATTTGAAGCTGTAGATTTGTTTTGAATATACAAAGTAAAAAAGTATCCACTAAGCTAAATGTCAAAAGCTTGTGGTTATACACTTTTCTTATAGCTCGCGGTAGCAGAGTGGTCACGATCGCGAGTTAGAGATCGGCATTCTTTCCATGGAGTGAAGGGTTCGAGCCCTGATTCCACGAAACATACATTGTGTAGCGGGGCTGAAGCGCTTTAAATCTGTCACGGCCAAAAGTTATCCCGTTCACGTGGTGTGGAAGTTAGGTTGGTGAGGTGCCAGACCAGGCGCCATTCTCGTCACATGATCATGAATAACAGAGAAAATTAATAATTAATAAAACAGTTTTTTCTTTAATTTATAATAATTTTAAAAAAAGGAGAGAGAGTCTAGTGAGAAAGTTAAATTATTCGAAGTAAAATTACATAAAACAAGAAATCGAAATCAGAAGGATGTTTAAAAATGTGAAATGATATATATATAAAAGTCATAAAAGTTAAGAAAGTCAAATTGAAAGTGAACAAATCAAATTGAATGAAAATCAAATTAAATGAACCACATTCAAACAGAATTTTATTTTTAATTATTATTTTCCATAAATATTGAGGAAATTCGTGTTAATTATGTATCAAATAGTAATTACACTAAAATACTTATTTTTTCTCATCGAACGACATTTTAAAAATTACTTAATATTTTTATTCTCCTCCAGGAAAAGATTTGGGGCGAAAATAAAAATATTAGTAATTTCTACGATATAGTTAATCATTTTCTCAAATCTCACTTATTTTTCTCAGAAAATTATACTAACTAAGCGTGCGTGTGTGTGCATACGATAACAAACACTAGTGCAGTGACGGAATGTTTGTTTATACTCTCTGAGAAAAATCTCAAGAATTGACCCAGTTTGAAGCCCAGCCAAGTATAGTAAGCCTAGGTTAAAAGATATACTATCCCGTTTTCCAGCTTCAACGCCTGGAAGATGAAGAGCAGAGAGGGGATAGAAAAGCGAGGAAAAAAATCAACCATCAACACCGAAAGTAAAAAGAAAAGCGCCGAGTTCTTATATACGCCCTCTTTGCTTATTTTACGGTACTAAGAGAATCTATAACAGCAGGGGTTGAGGAAAAGGTGCTTCTAGAGCAGTTGGTTCCCAATAATTTAAACCCGTTGATAGTTGCATTAACATTACTGATCATCATTCGTAACATTTTTCCGTTTGCGTACTTCTGGCTGTCATGTCAACACTATTTTTTTTCCTTGTCCCACCCCTGGGAGGCCGAAATAGAAGCGAGAACAGAGATTTATATCGTAAAGGTTACACAGCAGAAACTTAGAAGGCGGCATATTTATTTCTGTTTTTGTTACTCCTGGGTAAAGGTTACCATGGGTATTCAGATTTAGTATAACAGAAAAGTTGGACAGTTTTATTACTGACCTCGAGCAATTTAGAAAGCTGATGAGTTTTATTGGTGATTCCTTGTTTACAATTTGTTTATCAACGAAGAGTTAGTTTTTTCGCGCTATCTGGGAGTGGGATTCTCAATCTATTTATGGAAAGTGCCGCAGTTCGATTATCTGAACGCGTATTTAACTTCACTTTGACCACGATAAAAGATTAAATCTGATTGTATCGTGAAAAAAGAATTAGAAAGATTAAAAACAAAGTATTTTTAAAGATACTAAACATGCTCATTTATTTTGCTCGATTATCGAAAGAATGTCATATTTTGCAAGTTGTGATCGTTTAATAAGCTGAATGATGATGAAAAATGACGAGATAAATGCTTAAAATACATCTCTTGCGAATTTTAAATATTAACACTGAGTTAACTCAATATCTGAAAGAATTTTAATTAATAATATGCTATTACCTATTAAGTAAGAAAGTTAAACTATCAACGGTATAAATGATTTTAAAATTTTCATTAAAAAAAATCTTGAAACCAGGAAAGCATACGGACGAATGACAAAGAATCATGCTATACTGAAGTATTTAAATCTCCCAAAGCTAAATTAAAAAAAAAAAAAAAAAAAAAAAGCACAATTCGATTACCAATTTCAAAGCAAACTTTTGGTTTCATTGGAAGTTACTTCTGTGAACACAATCATTTAACTAATTAGTTTTCATACACCAGGCAATCAAGGCTATCTTCGTCTATGTTAAAAGAATAGAACCTCAATTCAAAACACTCTCACATTCAGAAAAAAAAATGTTCCATTGTGAATATAAATCCGTGTTATTCATAGTACATACACCTATTTATAACAGTGTTCTTAAAATTTAGAAATATTTAATAAATGCTTAATTATTCTCCTTTTAAAATTCGAAGTGAAAATTCCATTTAGTATTAAAATATGAGACGAAATATGAAATGAATTTGATTTAGAAAGAAATTACACATAAAATTCAAACAGTAACGTATGAAAATAATTAGAATTTATGAAAGTACACTAGTCTCGACGAATTAGTTAAGTTGAAACGCGATAACTGGAAAGAGTTTTCGAAGAATTCGAATCCTATCATTATGAGGCTAAAACAGCCTTAAGAATTGAATGCACTCCGACAGAAACTCTCGACTGATCTCGTTAATGGTCAAACTAACCAAATAATTTAGTATTATTCACTGTAATGAAAACCAGTCCCTTTGTCATGTTAAGCTCTATTTTAGATGATTGTTTTAAGAGCACAAATAAAATAAAACCTAAATTTATCGATTTTACCAATACACAATTTTGTTTTTTCTTAGTTTCATTTTTACTGTTCAGAAACTCATTACAAGAATAAGAGATACAAAATGTTTTATACCTAGGGCGACTTTACCGAGACTTCCAAAAATTAAAGACACCACAACATTTTTATTCAAGAGTTAAAGACTTATAAAAATTTAAGTGTCGCATAGCATTTACTAAAAGAGGTAAGTAATTGCGTAGGCAAACGAAATGATTAGATACTTGCATCATTAACAAAATTATTCATACTCAGAGTAATATGATAGATGAACAGATGATGATACTATACATTTCAACTTTGTTTCGACGTTACGTACAATTATGTGTCCTTCGTCGTAGCAAGATAAATACGGAATGCAATACATCAGAATGCAGAGACAGTCATGTGATACTGATAGTGTGCATTCTGTGACATTTTAAAACATGTGCATTCTGTGACATTTTGAAAATGCTTTACTACAATAAATATAAGTGGCTAAATCCAAAAACCTTCACTATTTATGCTTGCATAAAACTATTATAATTTTAATTAAATTGACGAAATGTTATCGATTTTTCTTCTTTCAATCACTTAACCTTTTTTTTAAAGCTTTATTTCTCGAAACTTATTCTAATATATATAGAATAATATTATTTTCCCTTCTATTTGATTCCACCCAGTTTAACTAGTCAAAAACTCTAAATATTGTGTTGATCTAAGTAATTATTTTCAAATGTTACGAAAAAATATTATTAAATTTCAATGCATTAACAAAAGGTCAAACTTTTTTAAAAACATCCATATAACATTTATCGTATTTCAAATCAGGTTATGAAGATTTATAAATAAACAAAAAGGCAAAAATTGCTTTAATATAAATGCACTTTTCTAAAATGTCTTCTTGACAGTACTTCAACCACTCAATTTCTAACGAATAAGATATGCCTACACAAAATTTTAATTAATTAATTGGATTAAAATAAAGAGCAAATAAATGTAAAATGAAATTCAATTGAAGTCACTTACTGCCTAATAATTACTCCAAGAATACCTATAATTATTTTCTTTCGGCGATCAATTTTTTTGATGCGTAAATTTCATTTCAAACATTGATTTTTGATAAAGATAAATTGTCCAAGAGAACATAGCTCAAACCAAGTTTTCTATTAATAGTTAGAAGTAATATGCATTAAAAAGAAATACATAAAATTATCAAACATAAAAAACTAACAGTAGAAACAAAAAAAAATCTTATTTAAGATTTATGTAGAAAAACATGAATATATAGCGAATAACATCAAGAAACAAAATGTTTGTTATGTGCTTTTAGAATTGCTATCACATGGAGAAAAAGAAGAAAAAGGGGAAGATAGAGAAAAAGAATGTTACAGATTGTTAACAGTTAACACTATTTATACCTTCGACTCGATATACAACGCTGTAAAAGCTTAAGCAACAGTAAAACGAAAAAAAGAGGGAAAAAAAAAAAAACTCTTTAGGGCATTTCACGTGAAATGTTACAACCCAAACACACCTGCGTTGAATGAAAAGAGACTATTCACAATTCTTACACCAATCCTTATTCATTTTGTTCGAGGACACTTTCCAGCTCTGATCTCAATGGGGGTGGTTAGCAGGTAGCTTTCTCAAGCTTTTGAAATTCAGTGAAAATGCAGGCAATTCTAAGAATTATCTTCCTAAACATCTTTAATCAGCAGTTCAGGTTGGATGTTTTCGACACGCATTACCGTTAATAATCAGAACCGAAATTCGAACATTCTAGCAATAAGAATAATTCTAGTCATAAGTAAACCAGAAAAGTAAATAGTTTCCATCAAAACAGAAATTCTGTAAGAAGAAAACTTACTAGAAGAAAATTAAACTTAAGAAAGAAGATTCTTACTAGAAGAAAGATAAACAGTTTCTGAAATTTCTTCCCGGTGGATTAATTGTCTTTATTTGTATGAACTTTCAGATTTTTTAAGGGAAGGAAAGGGTGAGACCACACATAAAAAAATGAAACTTCAGTTTTGCCACAATAATAAGAATTTGGTTTTATACAAAGAGAAAGTTAATAATAATTATAATCATTCTTCCGGAGAGAATTAGGTGATTTTGAAGTAGTTCTTTAAATAGAGCTTAATCTGAGAATAAAACCGAGAGAGAAAATAAGTCTATCTTAATTACGTCGTGATTCGCAAGAACTTCAATAGAACAATGATTCAACTAATCGTCCTTCAATTAGTATTAAAAAAATATAAAATAATTTTCCGAGATTCCTTAGCTGATTTTTTGATTAATTTTGAATTTTATTGCTTATGACATTCTAGTAATATGATAAATTTGACTAGACTTTAAATTTTCTTATTCTATCATGTAGAAGCTGCATAATATTTTTGAATAATCTTCGAACAATATCAATAGCCACGATAGCTATCGCGTAGCCCATTTCTAGCAATGATACCTCTAAATGTAAATCTATTCATCGATCATATATTTTTGCTGCGTCAGTCATTTTGAACGCTCATTATATTCCTTTTACTTAATATATTCGTTTTGTGTGGACTTCCTCAATAAGTTTCATCTTGAATGGATTTACCTAAAGTTTTTTTCTTTTTTTACTGTAAAATATTTGGTATTTACATTGGTCAGAATATGCAATTAAAAAAAAAAAATTTTTTTAATGTTCCAAAAGTATATAAAAGAAATAAAATAAATTATATATATATATAAAGTAACACAATATCTTCGAAGGCGTTTTAAAGTAGTCAAAATGTGGAATACTGCATTTTAGCACATATTGTATTTTATGACTCGTAATCACGAAGCATTTCATTTTAAAAGTATTCCAACATCAGTCAATATAAAAAAGTAACAAATTTACAATATGCCGATGGAATAATCAAATAATGCTTTTACAGTTGTCCTGTGTGAAGTTACAAGTTTTATTTAACCTTGTTTTTTTTTTTTTTTTTTTTTTTCCAAAACGCAAACCATTCTTACAAAACTAATAGTTTTGAAAAGAACAATTCCATTCCGAAACGATTATTCTAGCTTTTTTGATTTTCAGTCGCAAATATAAAGATATCATTTAGACTGCGACTGGTTACTATTATTTTTTTTATAATAAAAAAAAAGAGAGTTCCGCTTTAAAAACAAATTGAAGACAAAACAAAAGAAATCTGCCACCGATGTTCTTGATATTTCAACTTGGAAAATTCTTTACAGCGGAAGAAGCGCGTAACTAGTAGTAAGAAAAGTGCGAGAGATGATAATTGAGATGACGAAAAAAAAGAAGAAAAAAAAAGAAACAAAAGAAACAAAAAAAAAAAAAAATGATATGCCGGAAACGCAAAAGATCACCTCCGTTAAGACAAAGGTTGCGTTTGCGTGACGGGAGGTAAAATTCAACATCTGCCTCTATCTCTCTTTCACTCGGTAACCCCAGCAAAAAGGGAAGTCAAAGTGATTTCCCCTCAAGTAATTAATTTATTGAGGTGAAGGATTTCATATCATAAAATCAGTTCCATCTGAAAGATTTATGACGCAGTTAAAATGATACTCCTTATATTTTTAAACACAAAAGTTATGCTAATTATGGCCCATGTGTTACAATTCAAGATGCAGGTGGTCAGATACTTTTTTTAGTTTAAAGAAAATAAATATTATTTTCAACAAAACATTTTTTTAAAAATTTGAGCCATTGTTTTAACTAAGCGATGTATGGTAATTCAAAATAATTAAAGTAATCTGTTTTTGTACAGTTCAATACATCTAACGACACTGGTTCAATAGTTCTCTTTGTCTCAAGAATGTCAAACAATATATATATGTGTATAGGTTAAAAACTCATCACATAAAAAAAAATATCATGATCGCTTAGAATGAGAATCGATAAAAGACAAAAGTGTATTTAAATATATATCGTACGTCTTCTTAGGCAATGCTCCATTATTACATCAATCTGATTTTTCTTCTTCATCTTCAAATAGTGTATTGTATTTGAACTGAAAGACATGAATTTGTCAAAATTCGAAATGTTTGAAAAGATATTCTTCACAGTATTGGTACTTTTCATTATATGAAGGAGAATACAATTTATAGCTAAACAATTCATAACAGCAAGTAAAATTTAAGACACACTATGCCTTTTCATCAATTTCACTCGCTTAGCCAGTAAATGAAGGCAATTTTTCTTTATTTCAATTTCTGATGTAAAATATCCAGTTCATAAAACATATCATGGTTTTTGTAAGTGTAAAAAGTAACTCTTTTATTTGCAATGCAAGAACTTTAGCATAAATATCTCCAAATAGAAGGTATTTATAAAAAAATAATTTAAAAATACCAAATATTTAAAATTAATTCCCGTAAAATCATTGACAACTGAAATAAAGCAACCTTTTTTTAAGTCTTCAAATTTTTTTTTCTCTCGGTAAATAGAGATCAATATACTAATAAATGGTATTCTGAGGCAATATTTAACGAAATATTTCGTTGAAAAGAACGAAGTTTTACTAAAGGAAGGTTTGTAATCGAGAAATCAAGGTGTTCTAAGGATTTTAGGATTCAGTGCTAAAGGGGAAAGGCAAAACTGAATCGATTCTATTTTTGTCGTAGTTATCGATAAATAAAATTCATGCTTAAAAAACTTTTTCAAGGCTTTTAGTGCTTCTTCTCTCACTAAAATGAAATTAATAATAAATGGCGTTTTTTAACACAAACATTTAGCCAATATATATGTTAAAAACGAAACCGATGAAAATCCGTCATAAGAAGATCTTAGCATTTTGATCATTTTAGGATTCACAAAAGCACAGAAGAGGAAAACCGAAATTGCTATATCCTTTCATTCAGCGAAAAATTAGTTGACGCGTCGCGATACATCGTACAATTTTGATGAATAATTGACGACGCGCCACAGTGTCATCGTGGCCTACATCGGTTAACTTTATGCGCAGTCAATAAAAAGAGGATATTCCTTTAGTTCAATATAACTGACGGTACAAGGACGAGAGAGTAATATAAATGTCAGCTGCTATTCATGTCAAGATGATTTTGCATTTTAAGTAGAAACATTTGGAAGTTTTTGTATTACAGAAGAAAATTACTATTGACTTAAAAGATCGAATTAATGACTTCTTCAGTAATGATTATGCAAAGTTTACACATCTTAACATAAATGGGTTTATGAAATAAAGTTGCAGCGAAAACACGTTTTCGTGAGGTTGAGTATTAAAAAATTAAATGATGGCAAGAGAGAAATCATTAATGAAACTTTTCAATGATTGTTTTTAAACTTTGAAACATGCGTTTCCTTGTTTGTTTTGTATCATACAGATGTACAGTAATTAATGAGAAACGAGGAGAAAATATCCATAGAAAAATCATGCTACAGAAATCAACGCACACAACTTCATTCGAACTTAGGTTAGTATTTAAAAGTGAAAAAGATATCCGATTATGTAAAAATAACTCAAAAATGGACACGCCCTTTTGACGCTAATTAATATTCCATGCGAAATGCGAGCTTTCAATATGTCACTCTCGGAAAAAAAGAACAAAAAGAAAACAGAAGCACACTTATTTATTTTAAAATCTACTGTACCGGAATGTGAATGGGGGTTGGAGTTTTACTGTTTAACACACTAAATCAAATTAACTGAAACATTGAATTAAAAATAAGGTTGCATTTTTAAGTGAATAAAAAAAAATTATAATGAAAATTACAAAACACGCTGTCCGTGATTTAATCATTCATAATATCATTGATTTTTCAAACTAAGTATGAAAAAATCTTTTGGAAAAACAAAGCAAATTAAATTCTAATGTATCATGCCTACATTTAGAGACTTTTGAAAGATGAAATTAAGTAAGTGAAAAACATATTTTGAAGTACATTTTAAGCGCCAAGAACTAGATAATTCGCCAATCTTAGAATCCAAATCACCTGGCACAAAGCCAAGCCGCAGAGAGTACATTTTTTTTTTAATTTTTTTTTTTTTGAGCGGGAATAGAGACAACGCGAAAAGCGCGCTATTTTGCAGGTCCTGAGAATGACAGATGTCAAATTTGAACGATGCAACCGTGAATCTGTAGTTAAACGAAACTAAAAAAAAAAAAAAAAAAGAGTCTAAGGGAATGCTCCTACGTACCAAGTATCTACTACGTAACTATTTAAGCTAACGCAAGAATACATTATCAGTTTTGATTTTCCTTTCCACAATTTCAACTCACTACTTCGTCTTCAAACAACTTTTTTTTTTGTTTTACTCTGTTACACAAGATACATAGTTTTGGTTTAATTGAGAAGTGAATTCACAGAGCAGACACCTGCGGAAATTACATTTATGAGGAAATGGATCGCGTAAAATTCTAAAAATCATTTCCTTTCGAAATGCCAAAACATTTATCATTTAAGCATATATCTGTTCTGCTTTCAAGAAAAGTTAGAAACACGATTCACTTCAAGTACAGAATACACAAGCTAATATCTCAAGCGTAAGAAATTCAAAATTCGAGGGGGGAAAAAAATCACCTTTCGAAAACGACACAAAATCCAGTTTAACAAATGCTCAAGTAAAAATATGAGTAGATATTTTAAATACGTTTGAAGTATGTCAGAAAAATTTTGCAATCTCACATTCCTTCGTGAATGTGTTTTTTTTTAAGAAAAAGATACATTCTTGGGGGGGAGAGAATTAAATCATTTATACCATGGCATCATAAATTACAATATCACATAATTTATCGTATTTTGTACAAATAATCAGATTTTAAAGAGTTGTATAATTTCTGAATTAATTAAAAAACAGAGGAAAATATTCCCCCTTTATATATTTCTATAAAAAATAAGACTGAGAGTAAGTGAGCAATACACTCAAAATTTTTAAAATATAGCAAGCATCAGTTCCAGGAAAATCCTTTTGTTCGTTTATCTTTTCAAGTTATACTTTTTTCAACAATCAATTTTTTCCACTTAATACTTCTATATCAATATTAGATATCACGGACAACTTTTTTTTTTTTTTAACAAAAGTGAATATAAAGAAAAAGATTCTCCAAAACATGTAATTAGTCCACTCGCATATCACGTGCTTTTATAATTGTTAAAACATTTTCACCTTTTTTTCCCCTTTTTCTTTTCTGATAACCACACTTGGGCCAAGGACTTGTATGATAAGACTTGGATAGAGACGATTGAGACAAACGCACAACATGAGAAAGTGAAGCCTGCTTAAATTTATTTTAGATAAGGCTTTAACATCGCTCTAACGTATCGTGTTATCTACGTGCAGTCAGTATGTGTATATACACTGTTACATATGAAAGCATTTGTTTCTTTTCAGTAATTCTGGACTAAATTCTTATCTACAAGGAATACGCACAGAAAGGGTAGGGTGGGTTGACAACTAGCAGCCTTTGTTTCCCATACAGGTTAGGGTTCATTGAAAACGAAATGAGATAATGTGTGAAACAGGTAAAGATGTTTTTCTTAATTAGGTCAATAAAATACAAAATCAAAATGACAATAGCATCCTTGAAAATACAGAAGGGTTATTTTTTTTTTAAAAAAAAATTTAATGACATTATTCCACTTCGTTACAGAAGGAACTGATTAAACAGAGATTAAATAATAAAAAGCATATTAAAGTATAAAATTTTTAATATACGATTGGATTTAAGTAGAAAACAAAGTACTTATATCACAGAAATGTATATTTTGAGTCTTAAATTTTTAGTATATCTGTAGAGTACACATATAAAAAAAAAAATGGGAGTAAAGAAATTTAAAAAAAAAAATTCTTTATACGTTCTCTCTCACCTTACTAATTTACCCAAAATGCACAGAAATTAATTCTACTCCATACGACTCGCTAATAAAAATTTTAGTATTTTTTCCCTTTAGTAGAAAGTTTTTCATCAAATAGGAAAATTATGATAATTACATATGTATAGTTGTCATTTTATCATAATTTTCCCATTTGATGCAAACTTTATAGATTTTTTATTATTATTATTTTCGATTCTTTAAAATATCTCTAATATTTGAGTGTAACAAAATTTACTTCTAGGGATATTTACAATTCAGCAATGGAATACTGAAAAGGTTTAAACATTGAAGCTTTCCCATTTCACTAAAAATAATTTAAAAAACGTTTATATTCATTATCTTTTCACGACAAAGATTAATTGAGAGATGATTTTTTTTTTTTTTTTTTTATTATTTTCAAAACTTTTTCTTGAACTCACCTTATGTGAATTAACATTTGTTCAAAACAAAAAATTTTTTATTTAAATCCAGCAAGTTAAACTGTTACCAAATGTAACAGAAACATTTTCTATAGTGTAGCAGAAAGGCGAGTCACTCCTCCAAACACCTTTATGAGGATTAAAGGAAATGCTTACAAATTATTATAGATAAAAATAAATTGAATCTCGATTTTCTTTTTAAAAAATTGTTTTAACTCTCAGGCAAAAAGGTATGAACTCAGAACACATGTTTTTTTTCAGTGTTTTAATTTTTACAAAATCTATCACCTTCGGAATATCTCACGTAGAACGCGGTCCTATACCGAAAGAGGACAATGATATCTGCCGATCAGTGACGAAACAATCCAACAGCGACTACTGAATCCCAGCATACTGCTGCGCTTATAGGATCAGCGTCTGTCAGTCGGTAACCTTGAATGTCAGAAATGTTTCTTCACCGCTAACAACACACATCGTATGTTCTAAATGGGAGAAGACGCATCGTTAAATAATGATAGGCTGCAAAAATAAGGAAAAGGAAATCTTGGGAGAGCTGATTTACAGAAGATTATTTTCCGTGTGTGGAAAAATAAGCATTCCTTTCCTCTCTGACACTCAAGATGTAAACAAAAGACGAAAGTCTTGTTAATTCATGGCAAGTAGATCATAATGTGTGTTTTTCGCATTGCAAGTGTTTATGACGAGGTGTTTCAGATACCGGCGTACAAAATTGAGAACAGTACATGTTTTAATCTCAGTTGCAGCAAATGTTCTGCTTCGATCAAACAATGTGTCACGTGATGAAACAAGTCTATTAAAAAAAAAGACAATCGTCTGCAAGAGAAACATTTTTTGAATAATTTTTCGTTTCTAATGATATGAAAAATGTTAAATCTCTATTTCAAACTTCTTTAGTATTGTGTTCTGAATTTATTTTTTTTTTTTAAATTTAAATGAAAAAAGAAATATAGAACCAAGATCTTCTGATATTTATTTCTTATAACAAGCATTTAAGATTTTCCATTGAAGGATGTAATTTTCACAGAAACATCCTGTTAATGTTTAGGCTGAATGATAGAATTTGTTCTTAAATGAATTATCGAAAGGATTTTTAATCGATAGTTGCAACAATAAGATTTTAGATTCATTAAAAATATACAGAAAAGGTTTTCTTTTTAAATACGTCTCATGAATTATTTATTTCTATAATTAATTTAACTTTCCTAAACGAGACATATTTTTAAACCTGCGTGTTGTGAGAAACAAAAATAAAAGATAAATAATTTAATTAATGTTTTTCTTAAGAATGATTCGACAAATGCTGATATGTTATTCCATAAAAGGTTTGATACGTGTCAATTTTTAAACTTCACGAGACTAAGAAATGATCGATGAATCTATCCTCAAAAATAAAATTTTTATTACACATTTCCGATGAAACAAACTTATATTACATACTAATGATAAAGAAAACAAATATACGCACTAATTGCAATCATACTGGTTTTAAAACGCAATACTAAGAAACCACTTGTCAAAATTTTAATTCAGTTTTAAATGTTAAAGTAGTTGAAGCAAAGCGTTAAGACCATAAAAAGCTGACATAACAAACGCAGGAAACGACAATTCTTGAATCAGTGTGTCAAGAAAGAGTTATTCTATAACCTTTATAATAAGCCATCGGTAGAAAACCGCTCCATGAAAGAAAAAAGCTCATGAGCCGACTTGCTCCGTAACAAAACATTGCGCAATGGGTATTAAATATTTCCCGCCATTTCGACCACAGCGTAGTGGTTCGCGTGACGTCATACGGCTCTCGAAGACCGCGAAATTACGCAATGGAAGTCAAGGAACGTCGGTGTTTCCGAAGGACCCAAACATGCCTTGAAAAATAACCTTGGTTTCTCGTTATTTTATTTTATTTTTTTTATTCACCCTTTCCAGTTTTTATCGTATTATTTATCATTATTCCACAAAGTGTTGTCATACATTTAAATTTGAACCTATTTTTCTCCCCCATCTTTTTAAGTTTGCTCCTGTTTTTTTTCCACATCTCTCTTCGCTCCTGGTGGTCGTAATTTTATAATCTCGCGACTTTTTAACAGGCGCGCGATATTCATCACTCTTTTCCAAGGCAACTACACACTGCCCTTCTTTTTTTACGGTTTTTTAAGAAGTTGTTATGACGCAATGAGAAGACTATTGCGTAATGTAGATACAAGAAAGAAATCAACAAAGCTAAATGTATCCACTTCCTTTTCTCTAAACAGATGATTAATAAAAAGAAAACATCTTCCGCGAGCCGTGGATAACTGGTTATTCTTTTCAGTCGCCAGTAGCTTCAGCTGTTTGGATAAGAAAATCAGATTCCTGGTAAAATTGAGTTGCCGTTTTCAGTTTCGATTTCACAAATTTTGCGGATGTCACATTCAGTTTCACTTTAAAAAGAAAGTCAAGCAAATTTTTAAACAAAAAAACTTGTTTTCGTATAATTTACAAAATAATTTTTTTTCTCTTTTAGAAATAGTAAATTTTGATAGTTTTTCTTGGAAAGTGTGCTAGTTTTCAGCATAGATAAAAGCCATAGCCACGGCATCATTCATTAATAAAATATGAATTAGAATAAAGTTTACGGCCGCCCTAGCCTAGTGCTCACGGTCTCTAACTCACGGCCGCCGTAGTTTCCATAAATTAGCAGGTTATAGTTGTGACGCCATCGTGTAGAGAACCTGATGTACATTAAATCTGTTGAAGCTCACAGATCTTACGTTGGGATGATGTGGATATTTAGAGAGTGGAGTGCCGCCTCAGGTGTTATTTAACAGTGGTTCAAAATTACCGAGGTCCATCGCCAATAGCCCTCGTGTTTCTTCAAAGGGGACGTAAAGAGTAAGGTTTGCAAAGAGTGATTAAAATTGCAGGAAGAAAATCATCTATCCAGACACACAAAGTTAAGCAGTCAAGAAAAGGGTAAATACTGTTGTATACTTTTTCGTAAATTGCAAAAAGGAAAAGATGGAATATTAAAATGTTAAAAATAATAATTAAGTCAGCTCACAAAGAATATTCAAAATTCACTCAATTATACTGCTGTGAGCACAGAATTTAGCATAAATACGAGATTTGAAGAGAAATTATGTACACCATAAGATTTCAATCAGCAATCCTTAATTTTAGCTTCACAGAGAATTTTCATGTAGCTAAAGACTTCGGCTTAAGGCGAGGTTAGAGACTTCAAGATTCCTGCATAAAATGTGTTACCAATCTTCCGAAATGGTCTAGCAAAAAAAAAAATTGAGAGAAAAACTATATTATTTTATAGGCAGTCATTTTGGTATCATTTCCTTTCGTATTGTAAATCACTGCGATATGCATTCTGTAATGATGCCAATAACAAAAAAAAATATATATATATTTTTATAACAACACAAATACTGTTCAATTCTTGAGCATTAAGAAAGCGAGATCGAACCTGGTCTCAAAAAGTCAAGAACCTTGGCGTCGTTCTCGATAGAACTCTCACTTTCAAACACCACATTACACAGATCCAAGAAAAATTCCGACTAGCCGCGAATAAATTAACCCCCTTAATCTGTCGGAGTTCATCGTTACCTATTAAATATAAGATGCTTGTCTATGCACTGTATCTGCGACCTATCATCACTTACGCTTGTCCAATTTGGAATACAACTGCCCAAATTTATCACAACAAAATAAAAATCCTACAAAATAACATCATTAGATTGTTTATTAGAACAATACATATTTTTAAAAGTACAATATATATTATATACTTTCTAAAATAAATTAGAACATTAATTCAAAACGAAATGCAAAAAAATGTTGAAAATTAAGACTACTTACATTTTCGTACAGAGAATAAAGAGCGTTCAACCAACTTTCGATAGTATTCTAGTTCTAATAACTTTCGATAGACTCTGGCGCCAAAAAAATGATGATGGTTGATGAAAAGGCTATTGGCTCAGTAAAAATCATGTGACTTAATAACGGACCAATAAATGATCACTCTGGTGAAGTAGCAACGGTAACATTAAAATTACGAGAGCGCGCACTGCTATTGGATGCCGTAGCAAGGAAGCTAAGAAGCATACATAGCGGTGGGCGGGGTCTAGGTTAGAGATGAGAAAAAGGACTATCCAATGAGAAAAAGGACTATCATATCCTGCCGCCTCAGACAAGCAAAGGCCCTTCACCAAAATCCAGCAATAAGAACAGTAACAGCCTATAGGAACTCTTCATTTTACCCTTCAACCAATAGCAGCTAATCTACTCAATACTACCCAACAGAAAGTGTAAAAGCCATCAATAGTCAAGTGTTCACTATTAGAATTATGATACGAGCTTGAAGGCTGCTCTCGCGGCCTAGACGCTCGATGAAAGCGCAACTTGCAGGTTAGGGGCGGGACTTCAGTTCGAAGACAAAAAACGGCTTCGAGAAAGCTGTCGTCCGCGGGATTTTGAGAGGTTATAACAAGGCGAAAAATAAGTTAAAATTAAATTGAGATAAAAAGAAATGCCGTACCGAAACCAATTTAGAGAAAAATGCAATTAAAAATTTTGAGGGAAAATTTAAAACGCGAGGAGATGAGTTTGAAAAGCAAGAATTAAGCTGAATTTAGCGCTAAAAGCGACATCTGGTGACGAAAAATGTTAAGAATCTTAGGAAAATGTAGTTAAAAATTTAAATAATATCTAATTTTCTAGAATTAAAGATTTTAAAATTTTGAGAGTTCTCGATAGTGTTACGCGAGGTCCATTTTGACCATGGGGCAGTGCCACTTATCGATGGGAAGTCCTGAATTTTGAAAATAATCGGGATATCACTGATGCATTACTTCAGTGCGCTCGCAGCCTTTTTAGGGCTGGGAAATGGACATATGAATGTCCGAGCGCGGCTCTCGGTCTTTTTTGCGAAGATGCGATTGAAGCATCAAACGCGGGGAGTTGCTGAAGCAGTGCATTAGGTATTTGAGGGATCCTGATGAAGAAATTTAATGATTGTTTTTTAATGAACTCTAGAATTGGTTCAATTTTTAGATCTTTATTCAGGACTTCATTCCGGACAAACCAGGGTGCATTTATCATTTTCCTAAGGTGTGTGTTTTGAAAGACGTGCAGTCGTTTCAAATGGGTGGTTGCAGCGGACGCCCAGATAGGCGATGCATACAACATGATCGGTCTTAAGATCGACTTGTAGAGCAAGATTTTGTGCCTGATCGCCAGCCTGCTCTTACGAGAAATCAAGCGAGTGAGCAAACTGCTCATTCCGATAGCCTTTTGGAAGAAATGAAGAACTGGTGGTCGAAAAATTTGGAGAGAAGGAGAGGTTGAAATCTTGTATTCAGATTGGCTGCTGAGTGAGTAACTGCAATGCTGCGATTGGCTGCCCGCATGAGAGTAGAATTTACTATAAGTATGGTGGGAGGGGCTTGGAAATTGTGAAAAATATGAATTGGGGGTGAATTAAGGTGGGTTGTAGTCAAAAAGTATTTTCCTGGGTCTTTTGGTTTTAGAATTTATTGAGTATATTTCTAGATTTTGAATATTTGGGTTATTTATATTTTCGAGAGAGTTAAAAAACCTTGAGGCGAGTTTTTGAATGTGTTGTTTGAAAGTTGGTAATTGAAGTGCTTTGTAGATATCTTTATTTTTCATGTACATGGAAGCCCTGGTGATGATTCTAATAGTAGAGCTCTGAGAAGTTTCAAGAATATTTGGGGTATGAGTTTATAATATTGTCTAATAAGAAGAATTAATTTGTAGATAATAGAAATTTTTAACAAGGCTCATGCTCATCAATACCTCAAGCAGCCTTCTGATTGGTGTAACGAAATAACCCTGTATTCCCCCACCCCTACCAAAAGATCAGAAATGTAAACAAGTCGCGAACCAAGTAGCTGCCTTCCGATTGGACAAGCAAAATACCCTGTATTCCCCCACCCCTTCGACTGCTCGTTCTCATGATTCTAAGCTAACTTCACTTTATCATTTATAAACTTAAATCTATCATTTTAATCTTAACTTTTCATTAAATTTAATTTCATGTAATTCACTTAACTTCATTTAACTATTTTTACTTAACTACTATTTTTAATTAAAGAAGCATCCTCTTAAACATGGGCAATAGATACAATAATCAGGCTTAACTTCCAGATATGGAGATAAGACCCAAATTGGGTTAGGTGCTCCAGCGCAGTAATATTCACTACGAACGAATTTATTTCCATAATAATATGTAATTTTTTGATATCTGATATTACGAAAACTTAATACAATAAGAGAAATAATACATTCATTACCATTTTGCAGCCATTCACCCAATGAGTTACCTAAAAGGGAAAATCGACGAATGTAGTGAGAAAAAATAACGTAGAGTGACAAAAAATTACTGTAGCGATTTTTTTCGCTTTTTCTGCGACCCATATTGATTTGGGAGGAAATTCAAAAACCCCCCCCCCCCCCATCTTTCACGCGATTCATCTTTAAAACATCAACAATATATAGAATGATATCGCAGAGGAAACATATGACCGAAAGAACTGCTAGGCTATTTGTCAATCGATAGAAATGAAATATAATATTATAATGGCAAGTCACCAAGGTGGAAAACAAGAAACTGTTTTAAAAATTTTGCAACAGAATGTTTCATCATAGTTTATTACATAATACTTTTCGTTTTTCCCAAAATGGAAAAAAAAAAAAAAAAAAAAAGAAATTCAAGAAAGCATATTTTTATATCACAAGACTAAGACAATTATAATAGAGTTTTAAATAAAGTATAAGGATATTTCATTGTGTAGTAGTGTTATAATAAAAATACAAAATTATGCTATGATTTAAATAATATCTAAAATAAAATAAGTATTATCAAAATGAAAAAGGGGATTAGTTTTTCGTTTCATTCAGTTCATGTCACACCCGACTGAATAATGTTCAGTTAGTTCGTGAAGCCAAGTTAATGTTGTATAAACAAACATCGCATCAAGCATAAAGCGTACAAATAGATAATTGGCAACAGTCTGATATTAATTTGAAGAGGATGAAACAAAGATGTAACATTCTTTAACCCATGTCTGTCATTTGAATTTTTAAAAAAATGGATCTAAAGCCCTTAACTTTTTGTAGTTGATTGAAAGATTGTGTTTCAGTTGGCTGAAAGTGAGGATGAAGTAAGGAGGATATATAGAAACTATGTTTATGATACAAAGAAATAAATAAGATATACGAGAGAGATATATAGAAACTATGAAATATAAAAATGTATAGATATGATTTAATATGATGTATGGAAACTATGTTTATGAAAAATGTATGTTTCATTTCAGTTGATAGTGAGGTTGAAGTAAGGAGGATATATTTAAGTAAGGAGTATATCTCTCATAAGTAAGTTGTAACTCGTCTAATAGTAAGGAGGATATCTCATATGTAACCTCTGATTGATTGTATAGAGTAACGTCACACTTAGAGAAGCAACACGAGAGCTATTGGCGACGGACCTCGTAATTTAGAACTCCGATAAAGCAAGGAAGATGACACTTGAGCTGGCACAATCCCACTTTCCAAACTTCCACACCATCCTAATATGAAGGCATTAATCTTAGGCAGATTTAATGAGCATCAACCCCGCTACAAACGAATTATTAGTGAAAAAATGACTCGAAGCCACGACTCGACGGACATAGCGCTGGCCATGAGCTCGCGGCTATGACCACTCGACTATCCCGGTCGAAATATATTGATTCAAAGATCAAATGAAGGTCATCAAAATTAGTAAAATATTGACAAATAAAGACACGCTTTATTTTCCCGCTTTTTAAATCATGGAAATAAATTCATAATCGATATGTAATGTTTGGTAAAACGTTGAATTTTTTTCTTAACAACGCGCGCGCGGCGCGGAATCGATTTCTTCTTTCCTTCATCATAAAGACTTTTGATGGATATTATCACTAAAGTACGAGAAAAAGAGTTATGTAATCGTTAAATAATTTTGCAAAAAATTAGAAAATGAAAAATCCGCAATTCTTATTAAATCAATAACATTCATCGACTAATTATTCAAAGATCATTGGTCTAATTCTTTCCCTTGACGATAACAAGAGATAACGAAAACGCCATTTAAAACTTTAAAGAAATGACCTCAATTCAAGCTTAGCATCACTAGTGTTCATCAAGAAGCGGTTCCGATAAGCAAAAAAAGGCGAACATTTAGATTTTGAGAAATATTTAATTTTACTTTGATGCAAAAAATCTGCTGAATGAAACAGAAAACACCAAAAATAAATAAATAATCTTAAATGAAATATATCATCTTGCCGTCAGGAAAATTTCAAATTGAAGCAGAAGCTTTGTAACACCCCTGCCCTTCTTTACCCTGCTTTTGAGCCATACCTTAAAAGATATTAAACAATAAAGACTAACTCCATTTGAAGACACGTAAAAACAAAACAGTTTATTAACTACCAATGTAGAATAACTAATGTCGCTTTCTCTCGGATTCCCACTAACTTATCAATTCTAACTTAGAATCCATTAATAAGTTCTTAGCTTACCACTTCACTTATATGATTCAATCAATTCAACGCCGTTTCTTATCCTAATACTTCTAATATAAAATCTGTTTCAATCCACAAAACTAATTGAAGAATTTCAATCCAAATAACTGTCAGCAAGTCGTTATCCTCTAACTCCCTCTCCTCCTCCTTTAATTCTATTTCATTTACATATCGTTATCTCTAAGTCAATTCACATCACTTCTATTCTCATTTAATTCACCTAATCACGTTTCATTTTGGTTGGGAAGAAATTGCAATTTTATGCAATTCAAATTGTTATAAAGTCCCCGAGGTTAGAGAAGGGAAAATCGTGAATAGTCCAACATCACAGCTTTTCTGCATAACTTTTTCTTTTTAACTTTGAGCCTTGTTGAAACAAATAAAGGGTTAAAGGAAACTAGTAATAAAGGGTTTTATTGAGATTCTGCTGGCTTATATAAATACAAGATGAGGAAAATATATATACAACACTTATCTAAATAAATGTTGCCTCAAAATTAGTCTAAATGCAGAATTTACTACTTACCAACATTAACAAGGTTGTTGGAAATTTAGTACGTAACCACACACACATTTCAGCAATTAAATCCGATTCGAAATTAAATTTGGATGGCTAAAATTTTATCTCACTGGTAGCATTCAATTGAGACTATTACTTGGAAGTTGTGTGCATGTCTCGTTCTATAGACAAATAAATAAGACGAGCAATTCTAAGGAATCACTAGATGGAAAGAAAAGACTCAAATGTGGATTTAGAATCACGGATATAAACAGGTGAATAAAGGATGGAAAATCAAGTTAATGATGTTTTACTAAGAACATGTTGGAATTAATAATTGTCCCAAATGATTATTTTAATGCAGAGAAGTTAGATTTTTTTTTCCTCATTTGATTTAAAGCATAAAAACTATATTTATTCAGATGTATTTTATTTAATTATGACATGTATAAATACACATAAGAACCATGATACTAGTCCAGTTTCAGTTTGACATTTTTTTTTTTTTTACTTGGTGAAAGAATAAATGTCATTATTTTTAACGGTGAATAAAATAATATTTTCGGGGAAAGAACAGCTAAATTAACGTACTTGTTGTTTTCGATCTTTTGGCTACCCAGCAATGAAAATTTAAAAAAAAAATTCTAAAATATTTAATTTTGAAAGATTTATTCCTGATAAATATACAAATATGCATATTTTTTCAAAACTTCATATAAATGACCAAATTTTATTTAAATATATAGAGACATAAAATTAAAATTTAAAAATTATAAAACTATTCTAACAACCATTAAAATAAAATCAAATAGAAAATTAAAATGAATTAAAATAGAAAGCGAATTTCTATCTTCAATTCTTTTAACATTCATTTAGTTTTAATCTGCTGAAAGAATATTTCCCCCCTTCTGTTCAATACAATATCTACAATAAAATGTACGGTTATAACTCATATCCTGAATTTTTTAGTTTAGTGAAATAAAAATAATTTTTTTACAAGGTTTATACAATTATATTAAAACCCAGCACACGAATGAATGTAAGTTGGCGAGGTTAAAAGAACTAATTCATGCAAAAAAAGAAAACTTCCCTTTAATCATTTGAAACTCTCTTTTAGGGCAAGGTTGTTAATAGTTTCGAGCGCTCCGAATTGAACTGCATTCCTTGCATAAACGAATTGTAAAATTTAAAAAAAATAACACAATCTCTGGTTATAAAAGAAAGGCAAAGAAAATTTGATTGATATTTGCATTATTAGGTCTTTAAAATTCCTTCCATACTCCTCCTTACACCGGCTGGCTTTAGACAGCAGTTGATAAGCATATAATCTAACAATTACTATTGCATTAAAAAAAGTTGCGAAAAATATAAATGTAAGCCATTAAACTTTGCTTTACTGAGTTGCAAGCAGAGATATATTGCCACTACTCATTGTACTTTGAAATCTTTCAGGATGATTCTTTTATTTTATACTATTATACTAATTCTAAATTTTACACACAAGAACTTTTTTTTATCCACCTGCAAAATTTTTTTTCATCACGAAGAGAAATAATTCGAGATAAAAACCAACGTTTTTAAAAACAACGTTTTCATATGGTGGCAAAATTTATTGAAGAAAATTATTGAAATATTAGTTTAAACTGGTCGCGAATATCTAAATATTGTATTGTTAGGCGAGTAAGAACGGTTCCCAAAATTTCAGAGCTCTAGCTTGATGGGAAGTTGGTTAAATTAACGATCGAAAATTTGATGACACACACACCAAGTGAAATACATAATAATTTTTAACTTGAAAATTTACTTAAAAAGAGACATTTGTGAGTGTATTAAAAAATTCATAATACTCATAAAATTAAAACATGCATTTGAAAGTTTGTAAGTCATTCTATTAAAAAAAAAATGGTAACCAGAATTCAGAAAAAAATTATTGGGATAAGACACGGCGCCAAGTATTGGAATCTTTCTTGCGAATGATTACTGACTGAAAGTCAGCAACCCTTACTATCTCCCCTTTGTGAGTTTCACGATACCTCATGTGACGTATGGGGAGTTCCCGGTGTTCCTAGAGGGGGAAAGAAATTTTTTCCTCAATCCTAAAAGTGCCGAGGGGAAAGAATAGTTTGACTTATTAAAATTGTTGAAATATTAGTTAAAACTTGTCGTAAATGTCTAAATATTGCATTGTTAGGCGAGTACGAACAATTCCCAAAATTTCAAAGCTCTAACTTGATGGGAAGTTGGTTAAATTAACGATCGAAAATTAGATGACACACACACCAAGTGAAATTCCGAAAAACGTTGTAAAAAGGATTTCAACTAAGCCGAGTCCTGAGTGACGAATAGAAAAGTCTGCTGTCTCTGAAAGAGTGCCTCTAGTTCAGTGTTTGAAGATGAAGAGAAGGGAGGGGCTTATCCCTAAAAAATGTAACCCCCTCCCCCAAAAAATGCAAATTTTATTCTTATGATATCTAAATTATTTTTCTTAAGTGATCTTTACTTTTAAAACTTTTTTTCGGTAGAAAAACCACAGGAAAGAAGGAATGAAAAAATTTAGGTATTATCACCTAGATTCGAAACAATAACATGGTACAACATAATATTGTGTGATATAATACACGTTACGAATTAAAAGATACAAAAATATACACTTCTCAGTAGAGAAGAACCGCATGAAAGAGAGGAGGGAAGGAACGATATTTCCAGAGAAGATAAATAGACGTTTTAATACAAGGATGATAGCATCTTCCGGTCGCCATCAAAGTGTTGTGGTCGAGAAGAGTCATAAATAAGTCTTCATAAATAAGTCTCTCGCGTCCACAAATAGAAAAGGATGCACATCCCTTTTAGAGACTAGCACAAAGACAGTCTCCGAATTCATAGGGTGTGTGGAGACACTTCTTAGAATACCCAGTCACAACAGGTCCTGCCGAGTCGAGATAAGGTTCACAGTGTCAAGCAGCCCCTCTCTTTTCTCCGGTTATAGATCTAAAATTATTAAGAGCCCCACTACTGGAAATCAATATCATGAATGAAGTCGGTATTGTTCACTTTTGAAATGTAGCTAATTATTTACGCATAATTATTGATTGGCGGTTTTAGTTTCAGATAACTTTTCGCAAATGGTAAAAGGCAGGATTTATTTATGTAGAAAAATCGATTACGGATCCCCCATATTCGCATCGATGCAGAATCTGTGTATACATAAGCATCATTTCAATGCGATAGTCAATGAATATTTCTAAAAAATAGCATTTTCGAGGGTAAGTTCAATTTAGTCATATTTTTAAATCGCATTAGAGTTACAAAAGGAACTTGTAAAGAAGGATCTGACAAATATGTATTTTGGTGCTACGGTGAAGACAACATCACAGCTGATACTTCACTTTCAAAGCTTTCACAGTCTAAAGCTAGAAAATTTTGGTAGTTCTCCAGGTTTACGTTAGGTAGACTAGCTTTTATTACTCCTTTTCATGCTGTTTAGTGAAATGAAATACCTAACTTATTATCTTAAATCGTTCAAGCAGGAAATTTATCAATTTAACGAGTATCATTGTGTGTGTAAAAAGATACTTATGCGTTAAACAAAATTCCTTTACATTTATTTCTTAATTTGATCGTATAATCATACAGTGCGACTAATCTCGGAAATTATTCTCCCGTTATTTAAACCGCTTTTGTTTAGAAAGATCGGATGTAGTTTAGTTTAGTTTATAACTATTAACGTCGCACTAGAAGCAACACAAGGGCTATTGGCGACGGACCTCGTAATTTTGAACCACTGTCAAGTATCGAGGACGACACCTGAGCTGGCACCCCCCTCTCCAAACATCCACACCACGCCAACGGGAGAAGATCGGATGTAATTATCAACACATAAATATTATTAATAAAAATACAAAATGCAGGTAGGGAAAACCCGACCATAATAAAATGAATGAATCATATTTTTTTCCCGTTGGGCGTATAACACTCAAGACTGATTGATAAGTTTTATTAACGTCGCACTAGAAGCAACAGGAGGGCTATTGGTGACGGACCTCGTAATTTTGAGCCTCGGTCAAGAGTATATATATATATATATATATATATACACGTCTAATGGAAAATAATAGCTGGGTATGACTCAAACGCTTGCATACTCGTAAGGAAAAACCGAATCACAAAGAATGATAAAAAATAAAAAAAAATATTAAACTTATTTTTAATAAAAGATTTCCAAAATAATTACAGCGGTGAAAAATTGTTACATACAAAAAAAAAAAAAAAAAAAAGAGAGAAGGAAAAAAAAATCCTTAAGCTGACTAAAACATACTTTAAACTGATAGCATTACAATATATATTATATTGACATTACAACAACAAAATCTACTTTCATTAATATGGAAAAGTGTTTAAAAGCTGGAAAGACCTCTGGGGAATGCAAAAGCAATAAAATATTCCATTATTTTATACAAATTCAAAATTATGTTAAATAAGCATAGAAACACGAAAGAACATTGAAGTCAAATTTTGACTAATATTTATATTTTTTTCTAACTTATGAAATGAAATTCTCACTCTAGAAGATAATAAATCTAAAAATACACAATTGTATTGTTCTCACTTTTCTTGCGAAAGACAAGGGTTTTAAGAAAATTCAACCATAAGTGATTGATTAAATACTTATTACCAGTTTAACTCCTTCCCTCTTTTTAACATATGGAACTATCTGTACTTCTAATAATTCATGCAAAGAACACTAAAGAGAGAAAAAAATTCGAAGGAGGGGCTTAGTTCTTGTATTTCCGGTACAAGATTCAGAGGTTATGAAAGGTTAAGTTGAATCAACAAAGCGCAATGTGGCTACACAATAGATCAGAGGTTCTCAAACTTTTTAGTCTTGCGACCTCACTCTCCCATTTAAAAATTACGAACGACCCTCCTCCCTCACAACCATAAGCATGCAGGAAAAAAATTATAGTGTTTCATTTCTACTTTAATATAAAATTAATTAATAAAAAAAATAATTTAATTTTTGATAAAAAAAAATTTTGTTAACTTAAAATAAAATACTTAAATTTTTTATATCTGTGTGTGAAAAATTATTTTATCTTGAAATATAAATAAAATGATTGCTCTTAAAATAATTATTGAAATAAATACCAACTTTTGCCATAACAGTAAAATATTATATTATATAGTTCTTGAGATGTACGCACTTGTGACAAAAAAGAAACAACTGATTATATTAGAAAAGCGTTTTTATACTAGTCGAAGACTTATTTGCTAGTTGGATGCAGGGAGTTACATATTAAGCGCTTGAGGTCATATTTTGATTCCAATATATACTGATATTGCAATGCAACACCACTATAATAATACGCTTAGTGGTATTTTTCCAATATGTAAATATGATTTACAGGTCAACTTAGCCAGCATTACAATTTTATAATCCCACTGCACAGAAAATGTCACTTATCAAATTAAAGATAATGAATAGATTGCGACTAATGTTTCTTTGCATTTATTCATGTATCTAAATTAAATTTTCGAGACCCTTACATTTCGCTTTGCGACCCCATTTGGGGTCGCTACCCACAGTTTAAGAAGCGTTACAATAGACTGTTGGAGAAAGTCCAAATTCAAATCCTAAATCTAATATACACTTTTTTTTTTTTGTTATATTGACCTAATCAAAGAGAAATACGAAAACCATTGAATCAGAAATGTTCTCTGCTTACTATATTGAAATTTGAGATTATTTGGTTCATTCTGTATCAACTATATTGGAAGAAAACTTTCAGAACTTGGCGAATTTTATTTGTCCCAGGAGTTCTTAAGACATTGTAACATAACTAACCACGTCTTAACATGACGCTAATCATGTGTGGCTATATCTCAAAGATCATATAACTAATGTTGAAGTCATTTATCGTTTGCCACAATTTGGAAACAGCAAACACTAAATTAAATAATTAAATTTATCATTTTCTTATACTCCTAACCAACAAAACTTTATCTAATGTTTATCAATATTCTGATGTAAGTAATACATTGTTGTAGAGACGGTTATAAATCTAGACTAAAAAAAATTTTTTTTCTATGAATATGTTGCTGTTACCATTTTCAAAACATTAAGATATTTTAACTACAATAAATAATATTAAAAGAATCAATACCCTTGTAAGATTTTCATAAACAAACAAAAAAATAAATATATGCAACAAAACGTTAGTAATATGCGTTAGTAACAACATAACTGCACCAATGAAGATATATTATCTTCATGAGTTTTATTGTTATATGGAATAATAACTACATAAGCGAAACAGAAAAAAGTATAATATCGTATTTTATTAACAATCGGTGTCGTTATATTACTTTTTGCACGAATTCAATGTTAACATATACTTATAATGACACAAAGAAACTGCCAAAATTGATTTTTTTTGTTTGAAAAAAGTTATTTTTAGAGGTATCACACTCATTTTCATAATAAAATTTTAATGTAATTTTTGTTACAGTTAATAACATAATTAATAAACCGTGAAAATAAAACAGTGTATCAATTTGAAGTTTAAATGAAAAGACAAACTGAATTTTTTTTTTTTAATCATACGCATTTAAGATAAATTATAAGCATTTAATGGGTTTTTAACGAGTAACGAGGATTGAATAAAAATATAAAAACAAAATAAATGTATAATAATTTAGTGAAAAAAAAGCATGCATTTTCAAGAGCAAAAAATAATTTTAGGCACTCATTAAAGTGTAATAAAGCATGAAAACTAAAATAACATGCAAGTTTCTTCCCACAGTTTTGAATTGCTACAATGAAAAAAAAAATCAAGTTTACGTAAATATTTAAAGAGGTAAAAAACTCCACTGTTTAGTTCTAATAGAAAACAGCATTAAAATCAAATTACTAATACTGAAGCAGTTAGATGCTTGACAAAGTTGGACCTAACACTCCTAGCTATAAAAATGAACAGTTTAGGGTATCCCGCTGAGCTTTGAAAATGGATTTCTTCCGAATGCAAACCTAGTTACGCTAAATCAACACAGGAAAACTTTAGCAAACAAATAAAGAGGGTTACATTAGGAAATATTTCTCTTTAACTGAAGACTGATTTCTCTGTCTTTGCTGAAAGAAAAACAGAAACAGCGAGAAGAAAATCCAAGCGATGACTTGGGCAGAATTGCAAGAGATAAAGGTTGTAGCTGATCTGACCTTGAAAGAAGGAAACGCTGCTTGAATTGCTTTCACAGCAGCAATTTTTACGAAATCCTTTCCAGATGAAATTTTTCCTAATCAAAATTCAAAAACAATTTAGAATACAACTTTCCTAGCTATTTGGTAACTTACAGCGACTAAGGGGCACCCTGTGGTTATTACGTTCTACTAAACCAAGAAAAGGTCATCTATATTAATTATACTCGCTCTGTCTACCATTTCAATCCTTACTACTCTATTGCGCATTCATCTTTAGACAGAAAGAAATGAAAAACATTCGAATTCTTTATTAAATATATTATATGTTTTTTCTCCCCTTACTTCTTTCGTTAAACCGCCTACGTTGTATTATGGCAAGGAAAGTGCTATAGAAAGAAACAAGAGTTAAGAAAATAATTCTATAGCTTCGCACGAATTTATCACTGCGATTTAGAGTGAAAAACTGAATTATTTTTGAAGAAATAGATATCAATCTTTTTTTCTAATTTCTAGTCTCCATTTCACAAAATAATTTGCAATGTTCAAAGAAAAACTGTAATTAATGATAAGTACCAATTTCTTCCATTATATAGTTTCCAACAGCACTTTGACAACATACACAATCACAAGGTATTTCTTTTAATTTCATATCAACAGCATTTATAAAATTACCTGCAGTGGAATTACTATTTCATTTTAATTCAGTGAATATTTAAAATTTCAGCACGTCCAACAATAAAGATTTTGAAACTGATACAGTCTCACAGTCGTCAGGTATTATTACACTCCACGATTATTAATTAAATTTTTCATCATCTATATCACTCATTCTAGAACTGAATAAACTTCTATAAAATTAAAAAATTAAGGGAAAAATTCGAAAAAGATAAAATTTCTTAATGGTTTTCTTTGCCTACACTTATTTCTTCTCGATGGTTCCTTTAAATTACAAAATAATTTTATGACAGTTACTATAAATGATAAAATTGAGAGAATAATTTAAACCTTCATACGAAATTTCCACAATATTTTGTTCGGAGGAAAAAAAAAAACAACGGAACACTTCGAATAATATACTACAAAATTTACACTAGCCGTATTTTTCAAACTTACTGACTCAAATAAAAAAGCTGATCACAAAATTGTTTTCAGCAATTACAGGAGCAGTTAATTATTATTAGCTAGGAATAGTCTAAAATGAGATCAGATGATATTTACATGCATTTTACTCCTATAGATAATAAATAAGTCATACTGTCAAAGAAGATTTATATATTTCATTCATAAAGGTAGGTAAGATATTTTTAATCTCCATATGCTTTTTTTAAATTTATTCTGTAATTATCTTAAATTTTCTACGTTTATGAGAAGAAGAAAAAAGTTAAAAACGCCATGATTTTAACTTCCATTGTAAGCAGTTAAAAATTAAATAGCATATTGGGAAGGGAATATTTTTTTTACAAGTGAAACTAAAAATGAAGTCAGGAAATGTATTTTATTTTGCTTTATAGCAATAATCACCGCTGATCAGAATGAGAAAAAAAAAGTCAAAGGATTCATTATTATAATAAATAAATCCACGAAAATATAGAAGCAAGAAAATATCATGAATTTACAAGCTGCTTTGAATTTCTTAAATCTGCATATATTTGTATGTTAATTACGCAAATTCAAAAAAAAAAAAAAAAAAAAAAAAAAAAAAAAAAAAAAGGCTGCTTAAATAATATTTTGTCTGGATAACTACACATTAGAGAGAAACAAAAATAAATCTAAATTCTTTAAAAAGAAAAAAGCAGAAATATTTTAAATTTTCGAGATTCCAATTTTTGTTACAAACTAAAATTTGTTAAAGATCTGGTCAGTCTAGGAGCTCATCTTAAGTTTATTTATTCGAAATATAACACGTGATTTTTTTGACTGATTGTTTATTAACGTCGCATTAAGAAACAACACAAGGACTATTAGAGACGGACCTCGTAATTCTGAGTCTCGGTCAAGTGACGAGAACCACACCTGAACTCACCCCTCCCTCTCCAAATTTCCACAACACGCCGCGGGAGGACTTGGAACTTAACGTGCACCAGCCCTGCTACACGGTGAGTCTTTATTGGCATCAGGGCTTGAACCCACGATTCGTCGGAAACAGCGCTGACCTGAGGTCATGACCACTAGGTTACGAAGGCCACTTTGTCAAGTGATAAAGTAAATCTTTAGAGCTATTTTGGTTCGCAGTGGGGAGCCTGCGAGTCTGTTTAAATTTTATTGAAGATATGCTTTCCTTTTCACTAGATTTTTGAATTTCTTTTATTCATCAACAATTAATATTGCTTGATTGCCACGTACAATGAAAAATTTATGTATGATAAATCGATATCAATTTCTCTATTGTCTTGCCTACACGTACGACCTATTTGGATTTCCCCCATACTCATAATATTTCATGCAATTAGATTGAGCTGAATTTTTCCTAGATGATCGGCCCTTCTTCCAATTAATCATAACTAGAAATTTTTTTTTTTAAATCAGAGCAAAAAATGTTAGTCTTAAGGAAAATAAAGCAATCTTAAGTATTTCTAACTGAAAAGACTTGAAAATGCGACCTTATTAGATTCAAATAACCTAAAGCGATCTTTGAATTCCTCAACTTTTAATTTAGTTGGAAGACCTATACTGAATGGTAATACATCCTAGTGTTTCCATTTCATGTGTAGACTTAACACCTCTCGATGTAGGAAAATTTGCTTATACTTTTATGTCCTATAGTTTGAAAGTATTATATCTTATTTCAGTCAAATATAAAATAAACACTTTGTTAAATGAATCAGATTAAGAACGGAAAGTTTTTTTTTTTTATTGAATAAACTGCTCGATGATTGTTACTCCTTTTAAAAACAGAAGAAATTTTAATTATTTCCAATGGATTAAAATGATTTTTATCAGTAATCTATGTTGAAAAAAATTATTGCATGAAAAAAAAGCATACGTTTTATAGATTTTCAAAGGATCATGTGTTTCATTGAATATGAAACATTGTAAATCCATTTATACTATTTTCTTAAACACATATTGTAACTTCAATAACATTTAACAATCAAAATAATATGAAATATATAGCAAAAACAATAATTTTTAAAAAAATATTTAAAGGTGATTCAAAAAATATTATGTTATGCTTTTATCATGAAAATGCTATTTTAGCCGAACTTTATAAATCAGAATTCAAATTGGAAAAATTCTTCAAAAAGAAGAATTCTTTATTTCAAATATATTTGACTTCCCGACAGAATAGATAGCATCATGTTCCAATACACAACTCATTTTCGTTTAAATCAATAAACTTTTTCCTGGATAAAATATGCTCCATATTTCGCGGCTTGTAATTTTAAAGTAATATGATGTTTGACTTTGTTAATGTCAAAAGTTGCAAATTTATAATGAATGCTTCTAAATTTTAAGAACTCGGTATAATAAATGGGTATATACTCTTTATCATCAATCATATGAACACATGCTAATGGGAGGTACTTTCCTGTTTGAAAAAGAGCCCCGAGTTCGGCTCTGTTCTTCAATACTGAACAGTCTTGAAAGTAAATCGGTCACTTGATCAAATTCAGTTTTAGAGGTGAATTTCTGCTTAATTAAAAGCACATAAATCATGAATGAATAGACAACGCCGATCTTTGAATTTTCGGGCCATAATTTTAGCCACTGCTCTTCCAGAAATAGTTTCAACAATGTATCAGTACATTATTAAAATACTTTCGAATCATATACCCTATGCAAAGAACATTTCTTATTTTCGTTTCTGAAGAATGAAAGAGATATATTGTTTCTTCAGTCTCACACTTTCTCACACACTTACCTATTCATTACACACTACTTACACCAATAAAATTATCTTCTCGTAATTTCTAATGAGCTATTGGTGATGGTTGTTAATTTATGATCTATAAGCCAATGGATCACGAATTGATGATCTCTGGGCTTTATGATTTCTTTTCTAAATATCACATTATTCTTTAAGTTTGATTACAGATTGATTGTTTTTATTAAAGTCGCACTAGAAGCAACACGAGGGCTATTGGCGACGGACCTCGTAATTTTGAACCTCGGTTAAGTGACCAGGGCAACATCTAAATTGGCACTCACTCTTCTAACTTCCGCATTACACCAATGGGAGGACTTTGAGCCGCGACAGATTTAACGTGCATCAACCTCTGCTACACGGAGGGTCTTTAGTGGCATCAATTCTCGAATCCACGACTTAAACGAGAACCGCCAGACACGAGTCCGCGACCATAACCACAAGGCTACCGCAACCGTAAGATTGATTACCGAAAATTCATTAACTTTCAAAATATCAATAAAAATTATAAATAGAAGAAATTCAACTCTTGTGCAATACTGAATTTTAAAAAAAATAGATACATGTACCAAAAATGGATAAATGTACCAATTTTCAACAGAATACCTTTAGGTAATATATTCCCCATATATAAAACTTACCATGAAAAATGTTTTGAGTATATGGATGAAGTTATACTCCGCGCATAGATAAAAAGAGATTCTTGATTAAATTCAATTCCTCAAATTTCGATGCAAAACGCAAAGGTAAGAATTGATATATTAGTACAGAGGAGCAGATGTCATATTTAGGATTAAAATAAAGTTTTAAAAAAATAATTCTCAAAAAAAAAAAAAAAAAAAAAAAAAAACTCCTTTTGTCAGTCAAAAAGAATTTTAATAATTATTAGAGTATTAGTAAAACATAATTGAAATTAGATTTTTCTAAATTTGTTACATTTTTAAAATTTATAAATAAGACACCAAAAATTATGATGTAATTTACGTAAGGCATAAAAACTATACATCAAAAGACCATTTGTTAAAGTCTTCCCTTTTCAATTGATATTTTGGTTCATAGAATAATATTGAATGCAATTCATGTCATTTACAAACCAAGCTGCATTTGAATTTGAGAGAATCTTGTTAAAAACAATAAGATTACACCGTATATATAGGCTTCCTTTTGATGTACAGATGAAATACGTGATCTTAAGTCATTTCTCTAAATTCACCAATGCCAGTTTCTACTCAAAATTTAGCTTCAGTGGTGTTATTTTATAAAGTAAGAAATAACACATAGAGAATTGGTGAACTAAATTTAGATTTGTGGAGAATACTGGTATTTTGAAACATAATACATGACACAGGAATATAACTTACTGATAAAAATGCATGGTACATGAAATGCAATCAGATCGATCGAAGATACGAATTTGAAAAACTTGGAAGGTACGAAAAAAATTCAATTGCTGACAATGACATATACTCCGACAAAAGTACTTTCAGACTAAAATACAATAGGATCGATAAAGAAATCTAGTCGACTTAACAAAATTGAAAAAAAGAAAGTTCTAAAAGAGGAAAAGATGGTCCTAAAACAGAGAGTGATTTATAGATTGAAAGTTGTCGTGCATAAGTCTTGATTTGGTGGGTGACATATGGAGTACAGAGTTTTAAGCCGATATAGTTAATTCTAAAAAACGTGGTTGTATTTTTCCTACTTGTTCTATCAGGAAAGTATGTTATATAAGCAATACTGAAACGCTCCCGAGTACTATTTTTATAAGAGAGAAAAATCTTTACATGGTTCAAACAATAAGTTGGAATTAAAATTTTACATTTACCCTGACTCCATGTTTGAAAATAAATCAGTGCTTGATTTACTATACGACAGAAAAAACTTCTGTTCATGTTGTTTCATTTTGTATACATACGTATATTTGAATTACTAATTACAATTCGTTGGTAACTCTACTCTTAAATATATAAAACATTAATTCATTTAAACACCAGTACTTTTAAAAGAAAAATATAAATAAATTTATCGATTATACAATTGCATGCCACATATTGCACTGAAGTACTGAGTAGTAACATTAGATTTTCTCGCAAAAATATCATGAGGGGGAAGGACCATCGAAAACCAAGAATTAAAATAATTCAAGAGCCTACTAAATTATATTAATTAAATAACAGAATTTTATTCGATTCTATTGCTGGTGAAGGTCATAAATTCGAGTCCTGATTTCTCTCATCAAAAATGAGGATTACTGCAAGTTAGATTCAACTGGATCTTACTAGGCCTAGGCCAGGCTAGTGAGAAGTTTGATGAGTGAGGCACCGGCTTAGGCACTGGTCTCAATACTTGATAGTGTTTCAAAATCAAAAGAACTTGTGTAGTTGTTGAACGACTTAAATTATAAATCAACCAAATAGATTCTATTTGTGCATAAAACACATATTTTTAGTAGATTTATCTAAATGCTTGTGGGACTTCGCTTACTGATGAAGTAAAACGTTTTATAAGTCCAAAAATGGCAGTACAAAACAACTTTATTAATGCATTCTGTGGCGTTGGGCAATCTTCTCTTCACTAACCTTGCACACTTTTTAGTAAATCGTGAATTACATAAAATTACAATTTCTTCCCAACCAAAATTAAACGTATTTAGATAAATTAGATGAAGATAGAAATGAAGAGAATTAGAAATAATGATACATAAATTTAAAAAATTGAGAGGGAAATAAACGGAGATAGAAGAGAACAATATGTTGACAGATATTTGCATTTTGGATTATTGAAGCATCTTAATTAACTTTTTGGATTGATGGAAATTCTTTTTAAAGAGCATAGATTAGAACTGACATTGTTAGTGAGAAGTGTTTCAATCAGATTGAGTGATTTGGTAAGTTCAGATTTTATTATTAGAGCATAATCTAGAATTGATGAACTAAGGGGGATTCGAGAGAGAAACGACCTTATCTCTTCTTCAGTGATTATTTATAAAGTATTTTATCTTGCTGTTACATGTCTTCAATTGAAGTCAAATGATTATTGACTGTGTTCATGAAGATGACAGAGAGAGAGACAGACAGAGAGAGAGAGAGAGAGTAGAATTAAATAATGAAGAAAGGTCGCACAATTCTCATGTTGAAGTTACTTGGATATTAATGATCAAGCAACTATATATAATTGTAGTTCTTATATAGATCAGATATTTTCATCAAGGTCATGCTATAGGTGAGTGAAAGAGAAGTTTAATGGCACGCACAAGTACCGAACAAGATGTAACTGTGGTTTAGAAAATTGGTAAAAACGGAAAAGATGAAAAGTTTGACAATAAGGAGGGCCGAAAATAGAGAAAGATTGCTAGGGTATCCCAGGGTCGCGTTATCCGTGTTTACCAAATACAGTGAAACCCACGGGAAAGAAAAAGATCTCTAGGGTGCCTCGGGGTCATGATGACCCTAATCACCTAAAGAATCAAGCCCCCGAGGCCCCTTGATATAATCCCCAGGGGCAGGATGTCCGGCTATATCCCCAGACACTGAGTACCCATTTAGTCGCCTCTTACGACATGCATGAGCTACACACACAATGGAACTATTCTTTCAAACCTGGTCACCACACGGTTTGTCATGCGATAGGGACTTGGAGAGGTTCAACTCCTTTTATTTGCAAGGAAATTAGCAAATTATTAAGGATCCTTATTGGGGAAATGGTAATTCTCTTTTTAAATTTCATCTTTTTAGAGACCTGTGAACAGTTATGGCTTGTGTGTCGTAATATCCTGTGGTTTTGGCAACACTTTGAGACATGATCAAAAATATTCGAAAAATTTATGTCCATAAATGCTGTCCATGTAATAGGTCGGTTTTAAAAAAGGGTGTTATTTTAGGATTTTTCTTCATAGAATCTAGATTGGATCATAGATTGACTTTAGTTGTCCAAACAGTATCTCTCATATGAAACTTATAAAACCAGAAAAAAAAAAACCCTATTTGATATATTTACTCCGATACCCATATGCTTAAATAAATAAATATATAATGCTCTTCATTTGATTATTTAAATAATCAATAAATGTAACAGCGTACAGTATTATAATGTTTCAAAATTTTCCGTTACCCATAAAAGAAAAAAATTCAGGAATAGGAAAAGCAAGTGTCTCTACAAACGCAAATTTGAAAATAATAAACTTGATGTATGCTCTTAAGACTATTTCCGCGAAGCTTTAAAAGATTGAAAACGAATTTCGGATTGGTGAGAATCAATATTTGAGAATTGAAAAGCGTCGTAATTTTTTGTTCTTTTTCTTCTTATAAAATAAATATTTAAAAAAAAAAAAAAAATAGAGAGAGAGAGAAATAAAGGTCAGGTAGAAAAGAGAGGGAGAGAGAAGTGGCAAGATGAATGATAGTGGATGTTCCAGCATCGAGTTGTCAAGGATAATCAAGGTGAAAAAGACGTCAAAGCGCGGAGAATGAAACTAAAGAATGACTCAAAATGGACAACTCTTCAACCGTAAAATCCTGCCACTTTAAACCAATTAATTAAATGGATCGAAAGATAATATTACATTAATGTGTGCAATATACTATATACTGCACAATTAGAAGCTTTCCAGCTGTGATTGCATCAAATGTTTTTCTTCTTCTTTACGAAAGAAAAGAAATAAATGAAATTTTTGATGACTTGTGTTTAATTAGTTCAGCAATATAGAGATAAAAAAAAACTATGCATATTTAAAATTTTAGCTCTTTTAATAAAAAGTCTGCATTTTCTTCATTAAATGATATTTTAATAATTTTTTCATATGTAAAATGCAACACTTTCACTTTACTAAGCATAAATTATCACGTATTTAAACTTTTGCTATCTGTGTGTATAAAAGAATTATATACTGTAATATTTTTTCACAACTTATCATTCACACAGCTTTGAATAGAGTGACCATCATATTAATTTGATAAATATGAATGTAATTTAGTTCAAAATTCTGTTAACACTTATGCCACAAGTAAAAGTGACAATGGTGTGTTGCATCAACATTCGGTAAGACAAACAAAAACTTTAGAAATTATTTAAACGCTGGGTCATCGAGTTCTTTGACTCATAAAATTAAATAAGCGAACTTCAGGAAAAATACTTTTATTAAAATGATTAGTTAGAGCTGCATTTGAAATATTTTAAAATTATTTGAATGAATTCTATCATACACAGCCATGGACGCCGAAAATTAACTTAGTTCAAACTCTCTCCAATTTCGTTACTCCCTCGCGTGTTGGAGTTGAGTTGTTTCCAGCTTCTTCTCGCTTACGAGTCAGAGAGAGGAAATTAAAGTTTCTCAATTCTTAGGTAACTAAATTTTCTCACTTCTCATTTCATGAGCAGAAAAGTTAGTTTTGAATGACACAACTCTTTTCTTTTGACACTTTTCCCATGCAAGTGCAATTTTGCAAGCGAAAAACGACGGCTTAAAAACATTTCAGCATATGCATATTCAAAATTTGTTATCAGAGTACCATGTATTATCAGTGACATTAATTCAAAAGCAGTAAAATAACAATTTTAATGTAACAAAGAAATCTTCGACATAAATCTTTCTGCACTTAAATTCTTTGACTTTATGAAAGCTCAGGCACTGAGGTCTGAGGAAAATGATAACTTACATCAACTTCCAGTACATCGATGCAATAAAACGAAGCTTCGAATTGATATAAACTCATGATAATAATTATCTATACAAATTAAAATTATAATATTATAAATTAAAGTCGTTTTATTTCAATAGAAAAAAAAAATTCTCACTATCTAAAACACAAGCAGTTTAAATATATTTTCAATAAAAACAGTTACGTAACAAACGTTGTCACATTTTAATCCAGTGTTAAAAATAATCACGTGGAAAGCACGGAAACGGTTTTAAATAATAGTGTAACGTAGAATAGGATTAAACCTGGAAGCAAATGAAGGTTTCAAAACTGATAATTTTTGCTAATTTGATTCAAATTTCAAGGATAAATCTTACTTTTACTAGTTAGTAGTTATAAGATAGAATTTTCACATCTGTTAAGGCAGCATTTGTCTTATCTTTAAGAAAAGGGCTCAAACTAGGAACATTTTCTGGTAGCAAAATGTCCCTTTATAAACAAAGTTTGTGAGGTCATAACACATATACTTAAAATTTCGAAGCATTTAATACTTGCAAATACGGTACTCCCTCAACAATCCCACACTTTGTCTTCCCACAAATCCGATGTTTTTACACAGAAAATTGTCTAATGCTTTCTACTTCAAAGAAATAATCGAAACAAAACAATATGTAATTTTTTTGCAGTTTTGGTTGTTCCGGATGTTTGGCACTTTATTTGCGCCAATTGTATTAAATTTTAAACAATAATATACAGCTTTTGCTGTTTAAATGCGTTAGTATTGGTGATTTTCCAGTAGTCCGCCGTTTTCCGTAAATCGTGGTGTTCTGGTCCGAAATACCAAGAAAGTACTGCATGCATTTTTTTCTTTAATATATTCATTTGACATTAAAGTATAGAAGACGAAATATGAAACACATTGCACATAAATGGACGAAACAGAAATGTTAATCTGATCTTATTGTATTCATTTCTCAACTTTTTATTATTTGGGACAACTTTCCGTATAGATTCTCCTCTCCACTTCCTGTCGAAGGATTTTTTGGAACCCTAATATTTTTCCCCTATGTAATATGTTTTATTACACTGAAAAAAAGTGTTATGTTTGGCATTTTTCTATAAGAAAAAGGGTAGCGAGATTAGATCCTGTATTACATTACGCAAAGAACAGTCTTACTGTATACCTCGTTCTTGCTCTTCCGTTAAATAAAATATAAATAACAACTAAATACAAATTATTTATATACCTAACTATATATAAAATGATGTCGTAAATCACTTTGTCCATAAGCTACATGTGAAGAATCGCAGCTCAGGTAAATAATTGCATCGCTTTACATATCAAATGGTATTCCTAAGGACCATCGATCGCCTACAAAACAACTCGGCATCTCTCAATCTGCTAGCGTTCATCTGAAATGATTTATGGAACGGGGTGTTCTTATCCCTCCCTCTTCTACACATGAAATGAACCTTAAGGAGAATAGTTTAGATCAGCGCTCTTCCCTCTTTTCACCAGCGAAACTTCCTGTCAAGAGAACTTTGAGAAAATTCTTCAAATTCTTTCGATGGCCATTCGGTTTCCCATTTCGTCCAATAGGCGCACTTTACATCTTTTCAGAAGCAAAGGACATTTTAAGCATCTTCAGAAAGAGGAGGGAAAAAATGAACTTTTTGGTTGAAACGACAATTAAACTTCTTGTTGCATTTTAAGAAGCTTCGTAAGAGCGTATTCATTTTGAATATACGTCGTCAGGGGATATTGACGCATCAGGCCATGAATGTCATGTTCATTCAAAGGTATGTCCGGAAAAAAAAACATTTTAAAAGCTATTCTGTTATAACAATTAATGACTATCATCTCAGTGTATTTTTTGGTCAAGTAAGGTTAACTAACTTGAAACACTAACAACAGGAGTGCCATCAAGAAGATTGAAAGAGTGGTACAGACCTTTAAAAGGCGGAAGCAACAAATGCCTTTGGCCTACGTCTGCCAAAAAAGGTCATATCAACCTAAGATGATAGCTTAGCATATTTGGCTGTCATGAAATTAGACAAAGATGCATGAGCTACGTAGCCTAGTGTTTCTTTTTTTTTTTTTTTTTAAAAAAAAAGGGAGGGGGGAGGCGTTACGAAGCGCTTGGTACAAACGGAAAATATATCGTGTTATTTATTTCATGAACATGTTACAAGGGTCCCCAGGGTCAGTGGAAAGAATTCGAAGGGGGAATAGCTTACATGATGAGAAACAACCCCTTACCTGTATTTTCGGTGACAAATAATTAAATCTTGGATATCTATTTCTATATATGTGTGCACTTTATTCTTATATTAATAGTAGTATATCTGCCATCAAGAGTACTGAGCCTTTGAGAAAAGCAACAGTTTACGTACTGATATGTTAAATAAATATTTTTTTAAAAATCTTCATATATATATATATATGATTTGTGTATGTATCTTATTTATTTTTAATCTATTTTAAGTTAGTTTTTAGATTCTTTTCAATTGTATTTTTGGTTTTATAACCTTTTTTTTTTAATAATTTATTTTGTTGATAGGGATAGTTTGGATAATAATTCTAGAATAACCCAGCTTAACAATCTAAAGCCTGTTAAATTTATAACTTTCCATTTTTCTTCCAGAAACTTTCGGTTTTCAAATTTTTTTTCAATTTATACAACATTTTTTTTTTTTACATTTTTGGCTTCTGTCTATTTATTTTAATTTACTTTCTTTTGAATTTATAATTGTTCTATTTTAGTGAAACTCATTTATTTTATTATGATTCACTTTTCAGTTCACAATTCTTATCTTTCTATTTTTGGTTTGGTCTCATATATATATATATATATATATACATTATGCAATTTACTGTTTTCCCTTGTAATTTTATTTCATGCTTAAATTGTTCGTCGCCAACAGTCATCGTGTTGCTTCTCAGTGCGACGTTAATAAAACAGTGACAATCATGTTTAAATTATACATATACATGAGGAAAGATATCAGCTGAATATTTAAAAAAGGTTGAGAGACTCAAATCTATGCTATATATACTTCGAGAAGAAATAATGTCTTAAGAACTTACGACGCATCTACAAAAAAAAAAAAAGCAACCATGATTTTATAACTATTTGTAACATTGTACATATATTAATTTAAAAATAATAATAAAAATTCTGAAATAAATTAAAAACTAGAGTAGCTTTTCTTAAACAGTTTAAATGTAGTCTCAGAAAGAATGATATATAATGACATCGCATAATGTGTTTCGAAAAACTATACAAAACGAACAATGGACATACAATTCCATATCTCGCAAAAGAAAAACTATGCTGAAATTTAATGTAAGTAAATGAGTTCTACATTATTTTTTCCCATTTTCTCTCTGTGATGTAATAATTAAATCTGCTAATTTAAAGAGTTTCGAATGCCTTCTAGTTTTTACTCCCTAAAATAATAAAACAAGAAACAGTTGAAGCTGTTCGTTTTACCCACCCGTTTATTCAACGTTACATACACACACACACACACACACACAGTCACTCGGCCTCCTATTCTTCCGTCTACCATTTTAACAAGATCTTGAGAAGATTAATTCGTTTTAACGATTCTTTTAATTGAACGTATTATCCAACAAAACCGTTCAAATCCAATTATGGGAAAAAACCTTATTAACTATAGAAGAAGAGGAAGACATAATTTGGACTTTTGGGTGCAACACTTTTTTGTCAATGAATTTCAATGAACTGTGTAGGAGGTTACTGCATTCTTTAATAAAATTTCATTCATTTGGCTCCATACAAAAATAACAGTCTTTAACGGTTTAATAGTTTTTATGTATTAGAATTTTTCAATTAAGGTTGTTAAGGACATTTCACATATAAACGATACCAACAGTTAACTAATTCGGTCCAATGTCTTAGTTCCACAATAAAGAAATTTCTTTTCATGAAAGGCAACTTATTAACAAAGAATGTAAACTCTTCATGATGACCGAGATTTGATCATTCGTTCAACTGAAGTCAATTGACCCAAGCCCCTGTGGTTAGAAGCTGTGCTACTTGTTTTGACAACTCAATAACAATCTAATTTTTACATTCTCTATCGGTATGGGGAAAAAAAAATTAAAGTTCAATCTTTTTCAAACAAAATGAAGCCAAGAATCTATCTGTCATTATACTGATTGCAACATTAATCATAAACACATTTCAAGAGTTATAAATGAACAATATAATCTTCATATAAATTTTCCTTCATGTGTTCACCTCCGTTTCAAAAACAGTAGATGTCTTTCTTTTTCATTTTGGCAGAAGTTAGGGAGGGATTCTAGAATAATGAGGAACTTATATTCTCCTCATACGCGATCCAATTTAAAAAACTTGTTTCGGTTATTCTCGAATATAGCGTGCGAAACTTTGTAAATCAAACAGTGGATAAGCCAATAAGTAAAATGAATGAATAAATAAATAAATAACGAAATAAAAAATGGAAACTGCGTTACTACATTGCCGGTGTGAACCTTAAACAAGAAGTCTCATCAATAACTCTACTAAGGGGCAGGAAACTAAATTCTTTTTAAAATGTTAACAGTGTAGTTAGTTAATAATTCGCCGGGATGCTGGACCAGAAAATAAGTGACCCCACCCAAAAATCCCCAGTTCTTGTAGTGGAAGTCCGTGATCAAGAACTTGACAAAGTGGTAACAAAACCAAAACTACCTAAGTGGTAATAGGTGGACAATGAACTGCCTGCGGTTACGTAGAGAAGAATGGTTGCCGCTCATTTTATCACAGATTTTCGCCAAATAGTATCGCCAATTATTCCTCTTTTAAAAACAATTGCTCTTCATTGAGAACTTTTAATTCGTAGGTTAATAAGTAAATAATGTTACATTTTAGTGTAACTATTAAATGCATTTGAAGAAAGGAAGGAAGGGGGATGTAGGAATCCAAACAGAATAATAGATAGTAAAAATTAGAATAATTAGAAAATTATTAAAAAATACAGTGAGTTTTAATTGTTTCAGAAATCCTGAAGTAATTTAAGTGATTTATTGTGCAGTCTCTCTCTCTCTCTCTCTCTCTCTCTAAAGGTGTAATAAAACATAACGAAAGAATAATTATTCAAAAAATTTTATATCAATAATGTAGATTTGCATTACCCCAAAAAATAAATTTGAAATGGAAACGAATGAATTCTTATTTTTCAAAAGTAGATACATAGAATCCTCAAAATTTTAATTCATTTAAATATGAGTTTCACCAATTATGAATCTTAGGGGAAAAACTTTCCTTGAAATTTGGGTTTTGAGCACAGTTTTAGACTTCTCATACTAGATAATTTTCTACTGATTTTTTTTCTATCTTTTCAGAAACACAATACTAAATATCGTTTTCAAAAAATAATTTTTAGCCCCTATTATTGTTCAAAAACATTATTCGTTGTGTTCATCACATATATAGTCAGATTGACTATATATATTATCGATTATCTATATTTAGTCGACTTATCTATCACATAGAAGAGTAAAAATTAAAAAAAAAAAATTCTAGTTGAACTGGATAAAAATTACATACACTCAAAACCTCTATAATAAAATTAGTCAATTAAAATACGGAGAAATATTTGCTTTTAGATTTATGTTTAGCAATTTTCTAATCGATTAATTAACAGGATATTCAAAAAAAAAAAAAAAAAAAAAATTGGAGGGTATAAATGCCGAAAATATAATAATTACCCCTACAATTAAATCACAGGTAATTGTTTGCTACTTCGGATTCCCAAATTTTTCGTCGAGAATTTGAGTCTTAACATTCAACAACAAAAAAGGCGACGAATGAAGTTGAACCAAATTATCGTATTTTATACGAATGCTATTGAAAATTCCAATGTATTTACGACCTTCAATTTTAAACTGATATTTTCCCATCGTTTCGTGTCTCCTAAGTCTTTAAAATCTTTCTTCAAACTCATGTGCTTTAAAAAAAGTATTTTCTGAAACTCGTATTGTACATCTACACAATTTGACTTCAGCAAGAATTAATCGCCTACTTCCTTTTTGTTGCATAATGTATTCTCTTAAACTTAAGTGCAATCTACCGTATTTTAAAAGAAATCAGTTAAAACAAACAGGGCCGGAAATCGGAGAGGGATATAAGATGGAAGATTTACGATAACTCTCTGAAGTGGAAAATTGATGAGCACGTCCCAGAATAAAAGTTTGTCTTCACTCTTTTGAAAGTAATCGTGGGCCAATATCTCATTCAAGTCAACTATCTCTATAAGTAATAAGCAAGGAATGACCAAGATTAACAAGGATTATCATTAGAGATTGAGGTGGATTACTCGTTTACATGAATAACATTCTGAGGTAGATGCGGTTAAAGAGGATGCTTTTTAGTGTGTGTTTTTCAGCAAAAACGTGACAACAAAAAGTGTATTCTCACAACTCAGTGCTAATGAAACTATATATAGTTAATTTATTCACAGTTTATTATGTCGCATTTACAAGCAATAAGAGCTCTATTGTTGACAAAACTCGTGATTTCGAACCTCGATCCATGTGACCTGAGTTCAGTTTATATTTATTAACGTCGCACTAGAAGCAACACGAGGACTATTGGCGACGGACCTCGTAATTTTGAACCACGGTCAAGTGACGAGGACGACACCTGAGCTGGCACCCCCGTCTCCTAACATCCACACCACACCAACGGGAGGACTTTGGGCCCGGACAGATTTAACGTGCATCAGTCCCGGCTACACGGAGGGTCTTTAGCAGCCAAGGATCAAACCCGCGACTGAACGAAAACCGCCGGTCACGAATCCGAAACCATGACCACTAAGCTACCGCGGCCACCCATGTGACCTGAGAGGACAATTCACTCTCCTAACTTCCACACCATTCCAACGTGATAACATTGAGCCTGGACAGATTTGTGAGAAAGTAAAAGTTGAGGTTTGTGGCGAAAATGCCAAACCTGGCTATGCACAAACAAAAAAATGTGATTATATGACGTAATAGTCGAATCTGGCTACGCTACACCAAACCATGTGTGACTGATCGAAAAGTAAGAAATAAAAAAAAGGGGGGGGGGAGTGGTTGGCAAGGAGGGTCGAAAATAGAGAAGGATCACAAGGGTATCCCGGAATCACGTCATCTGTGTTTACCTCAAACAGTTAACCCCATCAAAAAGATCACTGGGGTTCCTCTCGATCGTGAATCCCGAACCTATCAAAGAAGGTGCACCCATGAAGGCATCAAATTTAAATAAAGTATACATTATTTGACAATATTTTAATCGGGAAGCAATCACCCGATTATTTTATCATAATTCCTATGTAAAAATTAATATTCTTTTGTCTTGTGTATAGAAATATAATCCTCTTTTTGCGTAAATTGGACACAAAGAAAAAATGAGACAAATGAAAAACAGTTTGATTTCATTGAAGTTCAAAAGGATCGTAATGCAAATGAATAGCTGAAAATGTGTTTGAGTCAAAATATGACGGAGTAGACTTTCCTTGTAGCCTACACATATTATTTTTAAGTTTTACTTTGTTACACCTTAAGTTAGTTTATATAAGAAAAAACATGAAATAGTCGAGACTCGGAGGACTTTAAATACTTATTCTGTTACGTCGTAAGTCAAAAAGGGCGTTTTAAATTATACGCATTATAATAGCCGTTATCACCGGAACTCTTTTGGTTTTGACAACCTACGCATGTTAGAGGCCAATGACAAAAAAAATTCTCACTCGGAATTCCGTATCATGATAGCTCAGGTATGCATGTTTTCCGCCTGAATATATCCAGCCAATTTGATTTACAACAAAACATTGTATTTATTTAGAAACTTAGTGCGTTTCCAAATAGTTAAAAAAAAAAAAAATCAAACCTTTCCTTGCTTCATATTTTGATTTTGCATTACTTTCATCATTTTACAGGTAGAATCACCGTAAAAATCTGCGGTAGAAAATGTAACATGATACGAACAAGTGACTTCCGTATTAAAAAGAAGGGGGGGGGGAGCTGGAAATCCAATATGAATTTATTGATACGATACCAAATGAATACTCCCTATCCCTCCCCAACGACTTCTGTTAATTTTTTGACTAAATGGGCAAAAAGAAAATGTAGGAATTTAATAAACATGCCACTGTAATTGATAAAGTTGTAAAGGTGTACTATTAAACTGCTATCACTCACTCACAAGACCCCCGATGGCCAAAAAAGGTAAAGCTCTGAACTAGACGTTGGAAAAAATTGGGGGTGGGGGAAAGATGAAAATTGGCTGACTAGGAGGGTCGAAAATAGAGAAGGATCGCTAGGGTTTATGGGGACACGTCACCCGTGTCTATCAAAGACAATAAACTCCATGGAAAAGAGAAATACCTCTAGGGTTCCTCTGGTTCGTGAAGCGCGTATCTTCATGAGGAAGGTAAGCCCCTGAGGGCCTCAATAAAGGTATATAAAAAATTACATTTAAAAATAATTTGGTTATATCTCTTAAAAAGAGAAAATTCGTCATTTAAAAGATAAAACTATATGTTTGTTTTAAATATACTAAAAATGGATATTTTAATACCTATTGAAATACGAGTAATAATTCTTTCAAAAACAAATATAAAGAATCATTTCAAAGCTGACTTTTAACTTTATCTTGAAGTTCATCGAAATAATGTACCCTTGCGGCCGGTGTTGTTTCGTCTCATGCCCCAAGTGACCCGCCGACGGAATTATAATTTAACTTGCTAATCACAATTAGCATCACATTCGAGTTACGCACCGGATTCGTCAGCTTTCAAAATATTCAAGTGTCTGCAGTAGCAGAGTGGTCATGGTCACGAACTCATTGCCGTCGAATTGTGAATATGAGTCCCGATGCCACTTAAGATCGGTCATTTAGAGGAGTTGATGCACATTAAATAGCTTCAGGTTCTAAGTCCTCACGTAGAGTGGTGCGGAAGTTTGGAAAGGGAGACGTCGTCGTCCTTGTCACTTGACCGTGGGTCAAAATTACAAGGTCCGTCGCCGATAACCCTCGTGTCGCTTCTAAGTGCGATGTTAATAAACAATCAATCAAATCGAAATAATGTGCTAGATATCTTTGAAGATGACCAGATGTTATCATTAAATTTTAAATGTGTTTTAATGAATCACATACAATGAATTAAGAATAATTTGAGTAAAAACATAGAACATAGATTAAAAAAGGAGTTTTACAGATACAAAAACATTAAATAATAATTATTATTATAAAATAAACCACTCTACAGAGAAAATCTATTATATCTTGATTTTAATAGCTTTTTAACGTGAAAATAATTTAAGATATTATATACAGCAGTAACGCACCGAAATAATCTCGGAAAATTTTAAAACTCAGTTTCCTAGACATAACTTATCAACACTACTTATGCTTGTAAAATATGGCGTATTTAAAACAAGAACAAGCACAAAATTTAAGGTTGCATCACTTTCTACCATTTTTAACTACTTACACAGTAAACAATTGCACTGCTAAGCATTTTATCTCAACAAGGTTTTATTTCATGTAACGACCCACACATAAGTATTCTAATCATTTTCTCGAGTACAGAAATTAATCCAATTTCAAAAGACTCGTCCCATAATTTCTACGCAAACATTACCAACCTTTGTTTATTTAAGCCTTTATTTTACTAACAAGGATGCTAAATTATTTCTGTGTCATTAATAGTGTCATTAACCTTTATTCAAAGGAAGTTACATTCATTACATGCAAAATGCTTTGAAGGAAATGCATTACAGCCAACTAAACATTTTAGCTTGATGCATGTATATACCCAGGTTAATGGAAGGAAAAATTACTCATTTTAGATTAATGATGTGATTTTCAGAGTAGGAATTGAAGTTAATAGAAATTATTCAATGGGAAAAAATTCAATATGTATTCCAACAGTTTAGTAACGTTTCAAACTCGATTCAGATATTCTATATATATCTCATGTTAATTACCTAAAATGAAATCAGTCATACTTCAATTATGCTTGGCTTTTACATTCATACCTTGTGTTATAACATACTAAAATTCAATAGATTAATTTATTGTTGATTTTCACACACTTAAAAGCAACATTGACTATTGGTGACGGACCTCGTAACACTGAACCTTGGTTAAGTGAAGAGGATGACACCTCAATTAGCATCCCATTCTCCTAACTTCCACACCAACCCAAAGTGAGGACAATGAGTTTCGACAGATTTAACCCGCACCAGCCCTGATAATTGTAAATTTTTTTAATGGCATCAGGACTCGAACTCACGACTCTGAAATCACGTTGGGCACGAAATCGCGACCATAAACACTTGGCTAAAATGGCCACAAAATAGATTCAATTAAGATTTTTTAAGTTCAAATAATTTATTACAACTTCAAAGTCATTTCATGAAACTTATACATAGTTCGATTGAATTATTCGAACATTGTCTATTTTGATTAGTTTTGGTTTTGTGCAATCAGTTTAGAGTGTAAATTTTTTTTATAAATTAAATTAAGATGTTACAAAGTGTTTAAGCCTTTTCGTGTTCTCTGAATATCTTTTCTCATATTCATTTTTGGATTTCTTTATGAGTAAATAGTTTTAGTGTGCATGCGTGATTTTGGGGCATTTTCTAAAATTTATTGTTTTGGATATGATCTAAATAATATAAACAATACAAAACCCCATTAGCGTTTTTCCTCATTGAAAAATAAACCAGTATGTACGAAAATGTTTTTATAAAATATTAACAAAAAATCGTTTAATATTATTTAACAAGGGAACGCGAGAAAATAATTAAAATTTTAAATGAGTCAATGATCGTAGTAAATTTAAGTCAATTAAAATACTAAAATTCTGGAAAGCAATAAATTACATATTGCTTTTTGATACCTGCATTTCAAAGCTAGACATAAGAATCGAGAAAATATTTACTACAATGGAAGAGTTTTGATTACTCATCATGAAGGAATTCATTTTTATGACATAATAAAACAAGTATAGAGTTATTCTTTTAAAATTAAATTGTTTGTAACTAAACTTTTAATTATTTTCGTAAAACTCAAATCACAATTTAACTCAAAAAAAGTTTTTTAAATAACAATTTCGCAAAATACATGAAGCAGTGAAATGTACTCGTTTCAGAAGTGAAATCAAATCAAATGTGTTGTTTTGATCACAAAACTTGTCAAAAAAAATATCAATAATGTATTTAATAACAATCTTTCATTGTAGAAAACATTCTTTTTATGACAAACAATATTGAAAGAAAAGCAAAACTTTCTAAATAGATATCTCAAGCATGCATTCAAAACAAATTTAATGAATAACCCAGTTTTAACATTAAGTTAGAACCGATAAAGGTCAAATTATAGGTCATGAACACAGCAAAGGTTAACTTTAATACACATAAACAAAACATTAGCTCTCATCACAGCTCTCTTACTCATGTTTTTTTTTTTTTTTTTTTTTTTTTCTCTTTTCCATTTTTCGAGTCAAATATCTATAGATGCAATTGGGAAAGCCTTTCACGAGATGTGGGAGAAAAACAATTTCACAATTTAATTTATGATAAATTTATATTTTATTATAAATTTTAATTAGAGAAAATATTATGTATTAATTAGACTAATGAGTAATACATATAAATGTTTATTGTAATTAGAATATCAACGAGTTTATAGTTAAGTATTATTTTGCAAACAACTGTTCATATAAAGAATCCATCTCCAAATGAAGTGTTGTTAATGTGTAATTAATTTTGGACTTATTTTTAATACAATTAGAAATTCTTTTAATACATAAAAAGAGAAAAAAGTATTTTTATATGATCTCCAGCCATAGTATCATTGGTTTATTACAGGTCTAATCTAATGCTATCTCCGTTTGGTAAAGCATATCTAAAGTGGTTGGCATTTTTTTTTGGGGGGGGGGGGAATTAGAATCCCAAGTATGTGAACACCCTTTCAAACTAGGGATTCCAATACTACTAAGCCGGTTTACAAATAAAAACGCGAATTTTAACCTCAAATTGTTACCGATATATGTATTGATTATTTTACTGACGTCACTCTTAGAAACAATACAATGGATACTGGCAACGGCTTATAACTTTGAGGGAATGAGTGAGTTACAGTAGTTTAATGGCGCAAGAGCCAGATGTGACTATGCTGCACCCAAACAAGGTAAAGCTGCAATCTAGACGTTTGTAAAAATTGAAAAAGATGACCAGCTATCCGAAATTATGTTCCTCAAGTAATGGAATATGTAGTTGCGACAGCTAAGTAAGAGAGTTAATGCGGAAACAGCAAAAAAAAAAAAAAAAAGAAATGAAATGAAAGAAAAAGGCTGAACTTTGCTAATGAATATATCCATAAGGATTTTGATTTTTGGAACTGTCCTTTTTACCGATAAGAGTAAATATAATGCTATTTGGAAGTAATGTACGTGGTAAGATAGTACAGCAGAAACGAAGAATTGAAACTCACAAATGTCGTTCCTTCAGTGAAGTATGTTGAAGGAGTGTGATTGCTTATTCATGTCGTAACAGAAGCAACACGAGGGCTATTGGCAAGGGTCCAAGGGGATGAAGCTCACCCAAAGGGTTTAGAACTAAAAACCAGTTCTTCGGGAGACAACCCTCCCCCCGCACTCAACATTTATTGGCGAAAAGAATTTTTTTTTACCACAATAAAGGGTGAGATATCACACTACATGTTGGAGCAAAGAGTAAAAAAATAATAAAACAAATAAAAGCTAAATCTGTGTTTACAGAGTGGTACACGTCATAATTCTAATGCTTCCAATTATTCATTTTTTTTGGAATGCATATCAATCTGTACTCCATTGACGTCAAGATGTCCTGCTAATAACGGATGTTGATAGTATGACACAAATCCACAGTCAGTCTGCCGGAGACAGCTTTGGTACAAGTAATACACGCAAAAAGGAAAATTTAAATATTCAGATATAAATCACAAAACAAAAATCTATAAAAGATATACAATTATAAGCACACAATAAGGAAAATTGATAATTTTGATATGTAATTAAATATTGAAGCAGTTATGAAATTTGTTGGGTAATTTTACGAGCCGTAAGAATACAGGATTTAAACTTGAAATGCAAATTAGGAGTTTCACACACGGACTTCAGCGAAACAGGTTTCGCTTCAACAACAAGACAGTTTGAATAAAAATTTTTGGTATTGGCGACGGACTCCATAATTTTGTACCTCGGTCAAATGATGAGAACGACATCTGAAATGACACCTTCCTCTCCAAACTTCCACACCACGCCTTTGGGAGGACTTTGAACCTCGACCAGATTTAACGAGCATTAGCCCCGCTACATTCCGGTCATCAGTGGTATCAGGGCTCGAGCCAACGATTTCCTAACATTACTGCAACTAGGCTGCACAGGCCACTGGTGTAGCGTTGAAGTTAAAAGAATGGGGTGGTGCCAGCTAGCTCAGGTGTTGTCCTCGTCACTTGACCGAGGTTTTTTAATTATCAGGACAGACGCCAGTAGCCCTTTTGTTGCTTCTAAGGGCGACGTTAATAAAAACAACAACAAGAAACTAAAGAGTAAATAAGTTATGTTTCTTACGTGCACATTTCTAAATCATGTTGGGAAATAGATCACGCATTTAATTATAATTAATTAATCACTATGAAAACAACCATAACAAATTGTATTCAATCTTGAAAGACAATGACAAAAGCGAGTTCTTAAATTTTGTTAAGCAATTAAAAAAAATATCAAATATAAAAGTTTTATGCAAAGTTTTGCAAAGAACAAATTTAACCACCCAAGATGTGCTTTTTTTTTTAAATAATTATTATTGAATCATTCAATTATATAAATATAAGAATTAAAGTAAACGATGAAAAATCGAGAAATGGATAATAGTAAACTTTTCCGATACTTAATTTAAGGAAACGATAAATTATTAAATTGAATATTATATCAGCTACATGCAATTAAAATTAAAGCAAACGATAAATTATTAAATTGAATATATTTAAGCTAAATGTAATTAAAATTGAAGCAAACGATAAAAAATTGAAAAGATATCTGATACGCCAAAAGTGATCCAGCTAAAACAATAGACCCTTGGGTGGGAAATATAAGTATAAAAAAATGCATCAAGCTTTTATTTAAAGATGGACTTAAGAGGTACAAAAATAATTTTTTATTATAAAATAATATAATTAATAAAAACTTGAGGCGCTTAACTGAGATACCTTGATAATTACCGATATATTAAGTATTACAGCTATTTATCTTTATACGAAATCCAAAGAAGAATCAAAGCCTCAAGATTTTATAAATTATGAATAATTTTACATCTAAAAACATTTTATACCTTTTAGTCTATCTTTGAACAAAAGCTTCATTAAATTTTTGCTACTTATATTTTAATTCTTTTTAGTCGGGAAATATAAGAATAAAAAGCAATTACGTGAATTATACGTGAGTGCAAAATTTCAACTCAGTTGGGATGTTGTTGAGTAACCCATCCCCTCAAACTCGTCACTGCTTCAGCATACCTTGATATTGCATTGAGTTGTACGTGTATGCAAAATTTCAGTTCGATCGGAGCGGGTTAAAATTTGAGTACAAATTTTGAGATAGATACACGTACATACGTATGAACACAGCAAGTTAAATAAAAGCTTGCGGAAATTATATTCCTGCATAAGTATTATTATAACAGGGAAGAACCCAATTTGTTACAAAATTGTGGAATTTCATTTATTTAATTTTTGTTCAAAATACAATTTATTTCCATAAACTTTTGTCAACAGTATACAAAAATTAAATAAAATGTTCTATTGTTATGAATTTTTATTTTATATTTGCGGTCTTAAGAATTCCCGGTATACCGGTTTTGTTTAAAAATTTTGCCTCATTACCGGTTATAGAAAAAGTTGCAGAATTTGCAATCACAAGTTATTGTAAGCATTTAAACCATCCGATTTCAATCAGGAAAGAATAACTTTCTTTGTTGTAGATGTTCATATCAAGTTACCTTTAACTGAATAAGGTCGAATTTAGGATTTTTTTCAAATAAACATATTTCAGAGGGAACATAAATATCTATTATACGCAAACTTCAAAAAATTTAATGGTTCTTGATACTGCGCTTGTATACTAATGCATGGCGATAGCGTCAGCGATAAGTGGGGAAATTAAAATTCCCTATAGTTGTTTTATAAAAAAAAAAAATCAAGAGAATATGAAGTGTTATGAAAGGCCTAAAATGACGACAAAATCAACTCAAAATTAAGAACTAATAATTTAGGAAATTTATTGAGATTGTTTATCTAGATGAATAATATATGTATGTACATGACGAATTAAAATATAAAAGACTTGTAGCGATAAATTTGGATTCGTCTAGAAAGTCACTAACTCCCAATCCCTGACTCAGACAATAGTTCACTTCTACTGCGAATTGCAATAGCCCAGTTCAATAATATCAACTAAAAGGCATCCACGGAAAGATGAAGCGCCAATTTCTGCGGCCTTCCTTGTATCAAGTCGGATGTATAGAACGAAAAAGAAATCCGTAATGAAACGGGTTGTGCCACTCCTATTCCAAATCGAGAAGAAAGAAGAAGGGAGGGAGAAAAAAAAAAAAGACGAACAAACCGAAAAAAAAAAATTTAAATAAAATGCCGGGAGATGTTTCAGGGGTTCAAATGCATGTGTGTGATGGGCGTGGGTCCCAAAGTAGACCGACTGGAAAAGCAGAATTCTTCCTACGATGGGCTTCATTTCTTAACCAGGAACTGTATTCTAGTCTGGTTTTTATTTTCGGTGCGCTGGCCGCCAAGGGTAACACTAACTACTCTCGATTTAATAGTTTATTGTTTATAAAAGGCCACCCAATGAATGGTTAAGGTTATACATAACGGAAGAAACATTTTATCCAAGTAGGGAATCAAGCGAACAATAGTTGTAGGGGTTAAGGTTTCAGTGGATATGGGTAAGGCTCTTAAATATTATTCGAAGTAACCCTACGATTGTAAAAGATTTTGAACAGAATGATTTTGGGGGTTGAATAATAAAAGGCACAATAAGTTTAATTTATTCAAGAGCATTATTCAAAAAAAAAAAAAAAAAAAAAAATGATAAACAAGAGCTCTAAGTTGATATTCAATGGATTTAATCTATATTTGCAAGAAAATTATAAAGCTTTATCAAATAGTAATTATTTTTTATACTCTAGTTTTGTTAGAATTAAGTCGCATTGCAGTTATGCGAGGATATATAGTTGCGGATAGATGATTAATATCTTGAAGGCAGAATCAGAGGATATTTTTGATAAAGAGGGGGAAGATTCTGTACGAATAAATAACTCCGCAATCATATATAGTACATCGTACTATAGTCTAAAAGCAAATAATAAAAGAGCCATACATGGGAAAAAAATGCTGCAATATGAATCAACAAATGCCGAACACATTTGGAAAAAGAATGAAAGACAGTATATTGAAATAAAAAGAAATCTACTGAGTTGCTGAAACATTTTACGTCTAACTCTAGGAATTTCGGGCCTGTTATGTAATTTTCCGCTCCTTTTCTACAAATTTAATCTTCTGGAGCTTGGAAGTTTCCAGAGTGTTGGCAAGCAAATAAAAATTACTAACGTAAAAAAACTAAAGACAAAAGCGCATTGAACTCGATTAACATGACGTCAAAATCGCATGACACATACAGCTAACATAAGCTACTATCATTCAGAACAACAGGTTTCTCCATACGCTTACGTTGTTCGCATATAATTGTAGTCTTTAAATAGTGTGGTATTTAACTAATTATTTGTTATACTAAGGTATTGAATGAAGGGGTAGTTGACAGTTGAAAGAGTTATTTTTTTTTTAAAAAAAGAAAGATTATCCTCTATTTAATATGTATATATATGTGCAAAAATTACTACTCGGTTTTTATATTATAACCAGTTTGCTCTTAAGATAATCTTTTCTGATGGCAACATTGTATTCAATTGTACACGAAGAAACTTTCTTTTAATTTAAAAAATATTTTTTACCTAATTTTCAATGCTTTGATTCATTATATTGAAAATTTGTGATTCACAGAAAATAAAATCAAACTTTACTGAAAAAATTAAGCGTATTTCGAATTAAAAGTTTTGTTGGGCTTTGGAAAAATTGAAAGTTATGAACTATTTTTTTTTGATCTAGCATTATTGAAAACTAAAATATATTCATTAATGAGAACTTCACAGTCAGACCTGATTTCATGGGATTTTTACTGTGTTCTTATCAAGAATATTTCAATATGCTACAACACTGACCTCCGAATTTTTCTTTCAGAACAGTTTTTGAAACTTTTTTTAATAGCTTATAGTGTCGAGGATTATAAAAGAAATAAATTCTGACTGATTTATGAAAAAGAGAATATAACCTAGAATAAAAGGACGAGGACTGTACTAATGCTTCTTGGAAAATATTCCTGAATATTCCGTCTGTCCTACTTAACAACAACACAAAAAAATGTGCGTATAAATTCGACATTTAACTAATAGTCGATTTTAAATTTTAGTATACATAGCTTATTTCTTATAGACCACACTATGCAATATTTAAAGTAAAGGGAACAAAATCTACTTTAAAATACCACCCATTCTATAGAAAAACGAGTGCCTTTTAAAAAACTTAGATTAGACAACCACATTATTTAAATTACACGGAATCGAAATGACCTATAGATTGTTTGGTTGAAAAAAATATAGGGTGGTCAAAAATGCTTCTCCGATATAAGAGCCCCAAATTGGCCTTTCCGCTCAACAAATCGAAAGGAAATTTCAGATACTGTTATTTGAAGGCTCTGGGTTCGAGATTGTGATAATTTAAGACAATAGAGCTCTCATCGTCACGGATACAGCGAAAAAATTTCGAATGGCAACAACCAACTTTTTTCCAGCGCAAATTAATAAGCGCATTGAAAAACCACGAATGGCGAAAACTGCCGGTGTAAAACATTTGCAAAAAAGACCTTGCAAAGGACCAATGACAATACAAAAGTGTAGAGGGAAAAAAACTTTTATTGGAATTATAAGTTTTCAACGTACCCACCTTCGCAAACGATAACGTATTGCATGTGGGTATTACTGACAACAATGACAAACGTAACATCGCAGGTGAAATCAGTATAATTTCACATTTTATGGCATCTATCAATTCTGAAGAATCTCGTGAATTTGATGTGTACACCTTTTAGATTTCAGATAACCACACAATCAGAAATTTATCACAGTGGCCACTGCGAAGTTCCATAACTTAGTCATCTTCATAGATGACTATCACCAAAGTGTTGTTACAGTACTTGTCTAACATATCTGGCGAAGTGTAGGGGGAACACCATCTTGCATCCATATAATATCATTAATGACGTTTCGCTACTGCATTTCTGGAATTACGTAATTCTGCCACATGGTTATGTACGAGCACTTGTAATAGAGCTCGTTTTCATACCTGTGAAAGGGACCTCTTCGAAGAAGTATGGACCGAAAACGAATGGACTTGCGATGCCGCACCACACAGTCAGTCTCTTTATATTCGTGTACAGGAGCTGAAGTCCCATGGTGAGGATTTTCGTGAGTCAGTAAAAGCAGTTCTTGGACTTTGCGCTCCCAGTTAAGAAGAAATATGCCTCATCCGTCCATAATATTTGCAGCGGCTACCTGCTATCGTCATTCATTGGTGCTTCTATTGCCTATACCTCTGAGTTATACAAAGTGCATCAATGCACATATTCTCTGTGTTATCACTGGTTATTTACAAGCTCTTAGTAAATATTTTGCAGTTTTCGTCATACATGTATCGTCTCAAAGCCATATATGGTTTTTCAATGCACTGATCAATTTGCGCTGGAAAAAAGGGGGTGTTGTCACTCGAAAGTTTAGCAATTTTTTTCACTATAACCATAACAGCTCTATTATTTTAAATCATCACAATCTGGAGCACATAACATCAAATAGCAATATCTGAAATTTCCTTTCGATTCGTTGAGCGGATACGCCGCTAGGGGTCCATATATCAGGGAAATATTTTTTTATGACCATACTGTACATAATGCTGTAAATTCATAGCATTAATGTTATGATTTGTTTGGTTTCAAGAAGTCATAGATTAAAGTAAACCGTAGCATCGAAAATCTTAATTATTAACCCGGGGGGGGTATCGTAAAGTTTTAATTAATACTAAAATAATTGAGATAGAAAATTAATTTTTATCCATCATTCTTAAGACTTATCTATATAGTCACATTTCTCTCGGTGTTTTTTCCTTTTGAAGGCTATCATTGCACAATCCATGAGATCAAGCTGTATCATCTCCATACTGCGGGTTATTTCAATCTACGGTTTCCTGAAACCAAACAAATCAACATTAATAACTGTAATTTACAACATTATGTACATAAGGATCAATTAATACACAGAACAAATTTTGTCTAATTTCTCTGTTATTTCTTAGTAATAATTAAAACTTAGCGACCGCCTATGTCATTCAGAAAGACTTGTTTGGTTTGGTCTTATTAACATCGCACTAAAAGCAACACAAGGGCTATTGGTGACGGACCTCGTAATTTTGAACCTCTGGAAAGACTTGTATGACCATAATTAGAATTCTGTATGACTGCTTACCTTTGCGGTATCTGGGGTGGATAGTAGAAACTCAAATACCATTCCATATATGGCTCATATACCATACTCATAACAAACGTGTGTGCAATTTATACAAAAAGAAATCGATATAAATTTTAACGCTAACACATGGACTCATGCTTCTCTAGGGAAGTTTTCAAATTCACTAACACCAGTCTTATATATTTACCGACCTTGAAGATAATCAGAACAACTCAAGTGTAATAAACTGCATGGAACTACAACCTAGTCCAACAAATAAAAAGTTATATATGCGGAAGTTATAATCTATCCCGATATAAGTAACAAAAAAGTTATAGTCAAGTCACAGAAAGGGTGGGGTGAAAAAAAATTGTCAAGAAGAAAGACACAAAAAGGCGAGAAAAAATAATCCTGTATCTCCACGTTACTATAATTTAAATTCAATTCAAATCTCATTCCCTTTCCTCTCCATCGACCTCGCAATATCTCTAACCGTGCCGGCACACTAATCCATGGCCGTCACCCTGTATAGTAAGGTCCATACACCTCTAAAACAGGACTTCTAGGGCTGTCTGTGACAAAAGGGCAAGCCAAACTGAATCATCTAAAAACTTGGGCGGTCATGAACCCCTTTTTATCTGGCGCATACCACGGTTGCACTTGATGCAAGCAGCAAAGGCAACTCAAGCCGCAAAAGAGAAAAGGGTAAGTAAAAAAGAAGAGCAACGTTACGTGTAGCCAGTTTCAACAAGAATGCTAACTGTTAGGTTCGAACGTGCTGATGAAAAGATTGATCGTCATATATGATGCATGTTTATTTTAATGTCTGAATTTTTTCTCTCCTCTCTACCCGTAGGCACCTTCATAGAGAGCAATCGTGTGTAAAAAAGTTGATATGCGTGAGGTCGAATTTTTGAAGATGAATGAAATTTACATTGTGTCTGCCGGTACGGAAAGAAGCCTCGCAAGTTGCTATGCAGAGAATGAGGGGGGGAATAAGTTTTTATTTTCCGGTGTTTTTTTTTAAAAGTAAAAGCGAAGACAATATAAGAGATTCAAAGATGATAAGATTTTATAGTAGGGTTATTATCCCAGGATAACTGACGCTGAATGGAATACTTATGATCAGATTTTTCTGTGACAGCGCGTTAAAAAATTAACAATTTGAATTTTGAAAAAGAAAATCAGATTGTGAACACTGTTTTAAATCTGAATGAAAGTTTAAAGAAGAAAATAAAAATTTAAAGAAAAAAAAAGATTAATGTAAATGTGTTACAAAATTATTTATAATAAAAAAAAAAGATTAAATTTGGATACTTTTTGAACATTTAACATTGCGACCTGCGTAACGTTGTTTAGAATTTTTTCTTCTCATCTGGTGAAATCGAACATTTTTATAACATTTGTTTCGTATATGTTTATTAAAATTTATAATCCTATACTCAATTAAATAGGGGGAGGGGAGTAGGTCGTTACAGGAACTAAAATCAAGTATGTAAATGATACGGGAAAAAAAACTCTCTCTAAATTGTAGATTGAAACAATACTTTCAAAAAGCAATTTAATCATTGTTGAGAATGAGGGATTTGATCCCCCGGATCCCCCACGCGTTCGTCACTAATTTAACTAATAATCAATTCTAGTGCAACGTATTTAAAACTAACCATGAAAACCCAACAACAATGCTCAGACTTGAAGATAAAAGTACAAATATAACTCTCATTAATTTATTATATACAGAAAATTTTAAAAGAATTGTATTTTTGCTATGGAAGGACACATTTGAATTTTAAGTACAGCAGTACTTAATTAAATTTCTAACGAGATAAAAATCCATATATAAGATGTATTAGTCCTGCAACTGAGAATCAAATTAAGTATTATGTTGTGCTATGATGCTTTAATTGATCGTTAAAGCTCTTATCTCATTAAATTATTCAAATACTAAGTTTAGAAACAATTTATAATTTAGGTGCTTAAGATTAATTACACATGGCTTCAAAGTTATTTGGCTGAAAGCGTTCCATCTTTTAAAAATTGAGGGAACAGTTTCAAATCACCTATAAGATAAGATAAGCCTTGAAGCTTACAGATTAAACTTTCAGGGCCTTTTCTGTTATCACATTTTGGTTTAAATATGCACCATCTTGGAAATTCATCGGCTGCTATGAATTGAGATTCCATTAACAAATATATGAATTAAGATGCATCTCAATTCCAAAACATATAACAAAATAGACAAATGAAAAAAATTTATTGCTAAATCTATGTGTCTAATTACAGTTCAATAACTTAAATTAAAATTTTACTCCAACCATAATCCTACTAATATTATCAAATTATTATAATTAAAATATTATTGTCTATATAAATATGGCTTACAATGAACATGAACTGGTATGATCTTGGTCAATGAAAAATTTAATCTCGGTTACATATCCCTTCGGTTTTACGAGATAATCTACTCGAACAATTTTAAAAAAAAGAGTTCATTACCTTACTCAAGACGAAATTAAAAACCTTTGGGGCATTCAACTACTTTGTCCAATCCGCGAAAGATTTTTATCAGCAAGAAATAAAAGAAACGGTCTGTTTTGCTCTCTATTATAATTGCAAAATATGGAAAATTCTATTCATAGCTCAAACTTTAAATTAAAATGGAATAACAATCTTTAAAAATCTAGTATTTCTTAAATATTTAATGTTATATAATTTACCATAAATTTCTCTTTATAAAATGCTAAAAAAAAGAAAAGAAAAAATATTCTATTCATGTAAAATTTCACAGCTCACAATTTCTAATTCTTGTATTATCGTCCAGAAACATCAGCTCGACCGAACAGCTGCAGTTCTTAGTAAAAAGAGGTACTATCAGATGTTGCGAATCGAAATCCCCTTGGAACAAAAAGCTCTCTCGAAAACGACCCGAAAAAGAATAAAAGGAAAGAAATAATAATAAGGCAAACAAAAAAATTGCACTATACGAAGGCGACTTTCACTTCTTTGTTTACATATTCAAAAACCAGACTATTTTTCATTTCCCAAGTGGTCATTATGCCATGAGGTAACTACATGCTATATACGGTGACAAAGCCACAATGAATCTTTAGAAATCGTGAAGATACTTTGGTGAAATCTATTGTCCTGAGTTATCAAACAGTCAACACAATAAAGGGGGGAATGGAAAGGTGGAATGAAAATGAATAAACGATGAACGCCGCGCACTTGGTCATACACAATCGAATATCGTGAAACGAAGATGCTTTAAAAAATCGATTAAGAAATTATGAGATAGGTTATAAATGACCTTGAAAAGACTAATCGATTTATGCGAAGTAAGTCGTTATGAATAGTGATGAAACAACTTGATTGCAAACATTTCCGAGTAATTCCTGTTCATTATTACATAGTATATATTTTTCTTAATTGTCATTTATCTTCAGTGTTGATAACTCCCGATAAAAAGTATAAAAGGAAATACTATTATAATATATGCAAAAAGGAATGTATTAGGAACATTTAATAGCAACTGAAATAAATGGAGCCAGTTACATAAATTAAATGAATTGTAATAATCTTTGATAAAAACAAATTAGCATGTTTTTGTAGACGTTGTACAAGTTTGAAAACACCCTGGTTAAAATGCCAAAAATATTTCATTGTCAGAATCTTCTAGAAATTTAGATGACAAAATTAAATTCAGAATTGTGTAGAGAAGGTGCCAAGAATAAATTAGTCTAGGGTCTGCGAGAATGTTTAAATGGAAGCAATATTAAAAAAAAATCAGTTATCTTGAATTCCGACTTTTCGATTTAGTTCTAAAGGATGCGTTTATCAGTTAAGTAGTTTTCATAAAATCAGAATGATTAAAATGAGCCGTTAAAATGGTGCATGAAAAAAGTTAGAAGGGCTCCTAAGAGTACATTTTACATCCATTTACACTTTAATTACTAGAGAATGCAGTCTTATCTAATGAAAATGCTCGAACCAATAAATTACATAACCTATTCATATATAAAATGTTATCTCAAGGTCGGACTGTTACCAAGGGAAAAAATATATACTTAAAGACAAGTTGAGAGAAACTGAGAAATCAACCCATATTATATATATATATATATATATATATATACATACACGTACTTAAAAATGATTGGATTAACATTGTTTCAACTTAACTCTACGGATTTGTCAAAAGTAACAATAAGAACGACATAGAATAAATACAATACATGTTTGAAAGCCTTTATCTAATTATAATAACAAAACAGTTTTTGTTTTCTTTTTTAAATCGTAGTAAACAGTGTCAGGACGATAAACCTGATTCTAAGCTCCTTTTAGTCGTGATATTTCAAACGTTATTTTCATTATTCGAACAAAAATATCCCAGGTCTGAATTAACTACAGTAAGTTTCACAAATTTGGACACACTGTCGAACAAGTACTGTGTTGACGATTAATCAAAGAGGCGGGGAAAAGTTGATCTAAATAAGTCTAAAGAGTCTATTTTATAATCAGGCTAAAACTATGTAAGACAATATATGATGCAGCCAATCTATATCAAGTGGAGGAGCTCATGAAAAAATTGGCAGAGGAGTCCGTAAGAAAAAAAAAAAACTTTTTGCAAACACAAAATTTCCAATGATCCAGCAGTAAACGAAATAAAAGGCAGATCAAAGCGAGTCTAAAAATTATGTCCAGAGTCAAACTAACTATGCTAGCACGAAGTCTACGTTCTTGCAAATTCTCTGAATGTAAACAAACAAATATACAGAACTTGCAAAAACGTGTTAAATCACGAATTATAGTTGGTTTACTAGAACACAGGAAAAGTCCATCCATGAAGGGACTCGAAGCCAATCAAAACATGATTATTCATGCTCTTTATTATTCTAAGTCAGCGGAAATAAACATTGGGCGAAAAAGCGCGGGAACCGCGTTTGCAACAGGAAGCGGCTGAGTAAAATTCTAATCAATTCACCGATTCCCCTGTTTTGCCATCAGTGATGCACGAGACAAGGTCCATCGCTAGACGTGACCTCGCTTCAAACAGGTCCGTTATCGGGAACTGTTTGCAATTTTCAGCGCCTCAAGTAAATTATAATCCTTTGCTGTCACCAGAAGACTTGCGGAGATGGTACAGAAGAAATAAATCTTAACCCCAAACAGAACAATTGTGTAGGCACGTCTCTTTCTTTGTGACGTCGAGTTTCGTACTACTTTGAAGACCCCCCCCCCACACACACACCCAGCATGGACCGGAAATTCTCGAAATTCTAAGGTTCCAAATTCTAGTACGTCGTCAGCGGGGTTCAGTTTCCGTGATGAAACTGCTCCATTAAGAGAAAAACTGAGCTTACATTTACAGTATCCGTTCATCGGAAGAAAAAAAAAAGACGTATTCATTTCAGTTTTTTTTCCAAGTATGGTTTAAATCTAACCGAAATGCATCACGTAGATTTCATTGAAATAAAAGATCATTAAAAAATTCGGTAATATCTTTAAAAAGAATACTTGTGGATATGTCATAAATATACAGAAATTTATTCGGACTGGGTGGGTTATTCGTTTATTAAAAATTTATATGAAATATAGAAATAATTATAGGTCAATTTACAAATTTTAAATACACAAAGATATGTGCTTTTTCATATGTACGATATTCGAGAAAAACATATGTTATATTTATTTAATATTGAGTATCAAATGTTTAATATTCCTTTTTCTGTCACATTTTGAAGAGATAGCAAATGAATCTGATGAAATTCAAAGTTATGACGCACGAAAAATTTGCCTCAAATCAGTTTTCAAAAAAGCAATCAGTTTTATCATTAAATAATCTTTCATAAATACGTAATTCAAGAAAGTACTTGAATACTCGAAGTCAAAATTATTTATAAATAATAATTTTTTTAATAATTAAAACTGTAAATAATCAATAATTAACCTATTTAATAAAGGATTAAACTACAGATATTACTATTTTTCAAAATGGCAGTTTAACTTCGATATTTTCGTATTCTTTTCTTTACAAAATTGAATTTCACATGCTAAACATTTTACGCGATAATAGTTCCTTTTATGTATTGAAATTCTCTAATAGTAAAACAAAGTAAATATTATACATTATTCATTCAACTATTTAATCTCAGGAGCCTAACACAAAAGAGAATTTTTGTCTTTCATTTTACTAATAGAAAAGAGAAAGAAGAAAAAGAATAATGAATTATACATTTTGACCATAATAAAGTATCAAGTTTTCAGATTTTCCTGAGGTAGAAAATGGGAAAAAAGAGAAGAATAGATTAAATGCAAAGGGGAAAAGAGGTTATACCTGCTTAAAATAATTCTACGGCTCTCATTTGGTTTAGACTAAAGATAATTATCAAGAATTAGCAGAATACTTTCATTCTAGTTTCACGAAGAATATTTCTTTTTCATTAAGAAGGAATTTCGCAAAGAAGTATAAGTGTTGTGCTCATTGCTTTAAACATGAGAATTTGAGTAGTAAATGGGAATGAAATTGGGTCAGTTTTAAGACATAAAGAATGAAATATAACAGCTCAGAAAACCCTAATCTTAAGCATTTGGGTTAGCATCAAATAGTCTTTCGAAAACATAACTGTATAAGAAGCATAAGCTTTAACTGACAGAACGTTTCAAGAGTAACGTTTTGACATTTTACATCTCCAAGTAACAGATGGATCTTTTAACTTGATTTGTTTTTTGATATTGATAGAAAAGAATTTCTAGAATTCTATGCTCTCTAGAATTCTATGCTACAGAATAGCATACCTCTCTCATGTGATTAAAATTAAAACTTAGCATGAGCAAATTTTCAGTATTTGCGAGATATATTGGAGTATAATGTTTAAAGAAAATGAATGAGACATAAAGGGAACGGATAATTTCGTTTCAATTTATGGAAGCACTTGTCATATTCTTGACGTAGATCATTTCTGAATTTTCTCTTGGGTGCGACAAAAATGCCTAGACCTAGAATCATACATTTTAACGCGTTTATAGCTTAGATTATCAGTAACTTCCTCGTTAGCACGATGTCATATCAAATGACGTAAAAATTCCCTGCGTTACAGACGTGCACTGAAGATGTTTGATGGCTGTTTTATATCAATTAGAGCAAGAACATACGATCCCATGAAAACATTCCAACATTTTAAGCATGGACGTTGATAATACAAGAAATAAATAATGAGAAAAATTTTCTGTAAGAATTATGATTAAATTAGAATAGGTTAAAGTTGCGATGTCTGCATCATTACTTTAAAAAATCTTGCAAGTTCAGTTTCAAACTAAAAGTTCAAAAAGGAATTTTCATAAAATTGACATAATTTTTTTTAAAAAAATTATCTTGATCACAGAACATTCTCTTATTTGAAGTTTCGCGCAAATCATTCACTACATTGGTAGCATAATTTCACTCCTTTTAGTTGTGATCATCTGTAGTCATAATAAAATAATCTTTATAATAAAGTTGATAATTTAGAATAGTTTAAATTAAATCAAATAAAATACTTATAATCCTTTCAAAATATTTAAATAAATAATTGCAGAATAAGAACTAAACAGTAACAGAATTTTTAGTATTTGAAACACATCAAATTAAATTTCTTTTCTATTAAATATTTAATACTTTATACCCGTTTTCGAAATACACGATTCTAATCATTATAACTGGTACCTGATCCCTGAATTATCACAATTTTGAGCATCCGAAACCTTCAAGTTACTGATGTAGACTCGTTTTTTTAATCAATACAAATTATCACAATTTTACCGTAGGTAATCCATGTTTATTTACAGTTCAATTATATTTCATAGGCAAAAAGGAAATAATACTTGATGACAGTATTTTATGAACAGTATTAAAAGCTCTTTTTTTTTTTGCGAGACTTTCGTTTCCGAATGTACAACTTACATAAATTTGAATGCTTAAAAAAGTATCCTTTTCAGTGAAGTATTAAATATTTTTTTATGCGGCCTTACAACTATTTTTTAGCAATAACTGCAAGAATCAGATTGCAATGATCCATAAATGAATTACGTAATATCTCAGCGCATATGGGTACAAAATACTTTTTCATAATCGACAAACAATAACATTTGTTAAAACCGTAAGTTCAATTTCGCTCTATTACATTAGAATACAAATTAAACATTTTAAGACAGATTTCCACTTAGTTTGACGTCCCCTTTAAATAATGGGCTCGATTAATTTTACATTAAAGTGCACAACTAAACATTTTCAGGAAATTAATCCGTCGAAAAAAAAAAACAACTATTTATTTACCAATTTACAACTCCACCTAAACAATAAGTGTTTTTTGATGAGACAAAGTTTCCTAGAGACAACACCTTTCCTCTTCGGCAAATCTACAAGCAAAAGATATTAAATGAAGTGAACATAATTTAACAATTAAACTCGTGTTAATACCGAATAAACACATCGATCACAGCAACTTAAGACAAGAAAAATAAACCTATAATTATAATCAGACCCGATTACATTTATCTTTACTGATGAGTCACAAAAGGAAAAACGGACACTTAAATCAGTTCAATGATTGTAATGCATAAAATAATGCCTTAAAATACAAATCAGGGACTCCGAAATGCAGACAAATTTGCTTTTCTTGTTTAGCACTGAATTTCGCTTGATGCTTTCTTTTATAGAAACCTAGATTCTAGATAACGGTTATACATCAATTACGTTTAATGTCAGTCCCCATATGATATCGATAATGAACCAAGAGTTGCTGCAGAAATTTAGGTTTTTATCATTTCACAGCTTCATATTTGATATAAATTGCATTTCAGGAGATAAAATAAACTAATATTTAAACTGTGTTTCATAGGAGAAACGTTAAAGTTTTGATAGTATGCAATCACATGCGAGCTGTACAAAATAGCTTGAAGTTTATAGAATGGATTTTATCACATTCCGATCTCTTATGATTAGAGCTTCCTCTATTGATAATTATTGCAGAATTGTCCAGTGGATTCTTTGAAGATCCGCAAGGCTCATAGAATATTAATTATATATATTAATAATTCAATATTCATCTTTTAATCAGGAAAGAAATATTAAGTAGCTTATAGCAGAATAGAAGCTAGTAAGTTTTATTTCTTTTCTTAAATATTCCTCGCTGCATTTACACATCAGATTTGAAGAAATATAAATGAAAAAAAAATCTTCCCAAATAATCAGGAACGCAAGGCATATTTTGACCTTCTCATTTGAATGAATGCCTTTTTTTCCCCCTCTTACAGTCTCTTCTCTCAACTTCGATACGAAATAACACAGTGTTCAAAACATTTTAAAAACTCGCTAGCAACTTTAATAATTCCTAATTTGATTTATGAATTACAAGTATCTATTATTTAGATTACTTTTATGAACCATTTAAAACAAAAACTCCTCCCAGGAGGACTGAAATTTAACAATCAAAATTGAAAAAAAAATTTAAAATATATATCATTAATTCGAAAACACAAGCTTCTATTGTCTTTCATTTGAAAATCTCGCACAAAGTTTTTCTCAAAGAAAGAAAATCCCCTAATTTGTTTGTCTCTCTCTCTCTTACCGAATTGTCTTTAAAACAAAACTAATTGCATGTATATCACACACTTTAACTGACCCTCTCTTGTTCAAACTAAAATTGAAAATTCAAATGTTATTTTAATTTCAAGTTTTTCACAATAATTTAAATATTTCTTTTTTATCTTTACAGGAACGATTATCAAATATTATCACGGAACATCAGAGATCACCACTTAACTGTTGAAATACCTATAGTTACATGCATTTATCGTCATTCTTTTCGTAATTTTGTAAAAGAAAATATTGTTTCCTTTCTAGTTCCAGACGAATTTATGTTTCTCATTACATTTGAAGGCAGACTTTATGGAATAATTTCGCAGTTTTACCTGCACTTATAATTTTTGAGCTATAGCACAAGATCATTGTATCACGTTTTCGTGAGTAACTTAAACTATGAATGTACATAAAGAAGATTTTAGCCATCGCGAAAGAAAAATGGACCTTGGGTTGAAAAGCATGTTATGACATTTGGAGGAACCGTAGAACTGATCCGAATTTTAAATGAACAACTATATTTGATGCACATAAATAGCATTTTGAAAAGTTCCATAATTACCTACGATGCATTATTTGGCATGGTAATATTACAGATGATGAATATCACGATTAGAAATAAAATAATATTAGTCTATGAAAAATTCAAAGTAGAAATTAATTTAAAATTTCAATTAACTTCTTTACATGTATTGAATTTGAATAACTTACATTTTAAGCCACAATCTTAGAATACAGCTGAGCTGGAAAAGCTGTAGATGTAAAAATTAAAAGGTTGAAGGTACATACCTTTAAAAATAATTATTTAACAAGAACTGTTTGATCATGTAATGATAAGTCAACACTTCCAAACATTTTACTGATTTGATTCTGGGCGGTATCTCACATTTCTTTTGAATAAAAAAAAATACTTAAAAACAATTTTTTTATGTAAAAACGCGCCTTCCAGCAATTAATATTTATTTCATTATTGTTAGTGCCAACCCTACACTCCACCTGCCCTTATCCAATACGAAAATTCTTGCAATATCAACATTTTCTTTTGAGTTAGTTTCAAAACTGCTCGGCAACTTACCATTACCTTAGTTGTAACTAAAACCTTGAAGCAGCTTTAAAATTGTGCCTGGGCCCCCCCCCCCCCTATATCCATAGATTACTCAATGCTTTTGAATCAACTCTAATAGTACTCTCCCTTACCCCTCTCCTGAAAGGGTCAAATTATGTTGATGATTCTAACGATCAGAACTCACAACACTTTACCTAGAAAATGTATCGAAGTACTGTAAACAGAAAGAAATAGTTCATTCATAAATGTTACCAATTTAGCAAAGTAAAATATATTATTTTGCTCATAGTGCGAGTAATATAGATTTAGCGAATATAAAAGTTAAAGAGATCGGTGCAGTAAAAATTGCAGTTACCAAAAATAATTGCTCAATTTCAAAAAAAGAAAAAAATATCACAGTCAACCTTTATAACGAATAATTATGATAATAATAATAATAAAAACACATTGCAGGTTCAAACCTTCCCTGCTATGCCTCTAGCATCGTACCGGGTTGGCGATATCAGCTGTAATGAGGTCACGGTTTTCTAAATTAAAAGTTTTACCTTCAATGTTATAAAAGATTCACAAAAAGCTCCATCACACGCCATGTGCAAAGAAGCTGGTCCACAGCATGTACATTTCGAAAGTCAATCAGACCACCTGCTCAGAATAGATTTAGCCTTAAGGGTTATTATGGTAAGCAAAGAGATCAGAAATATACAAAAAGGTAGTTGTACAGTTTTCAAGTAATCATTTATATATTAAGGAAACGTTGTAATACTCAACGTACACGCGTATAAATGAATCAGGGATTTGAGTGTGATTTCACATACATTTAATGTCAGTGATTATTTGCTTTGTGCAAGAGAAATAATTCTTCACAGTTTATTTTTACTTTTAAAAAATGGGTTTCCTCTATTCTTTCGAAATGAAGCAATCACTGTCCTCACGAGTTAAAGCTTGAATGTTTCACAAGTACACATCTAGAAACCAAATAATTTTATTCTAGCATTCTTATTAAATAGATACGCGAATCGCATACAATATATCAACTTCATTGATGAATCGCAAAAATGACTGACCTTTTTTTAAAACAATATATTCATTTAGAAAGCTTGTGAGAAGGGAAAAATATTTCTGAAACTAGTTTTAAAATATCGAACAAGGATGACTTTAAGAGATAGATAAGAAGAGATTTTAAGATACGATTCAACTTTTGAAATAGTATAATGTCAAACTTAATCTTCATTTTCTTACAGGTTATGGCTTTTTTAATTTGACAAAAATTACATACACACTCGTTTTTTCCATGTACAAAAAATAATAAACAAACGGCCATCATATTTATAAATTGATGAGTTTCTTAATAAAAATAATGATTTCGCTACTTAAATATGTGGAGAAATACAATGCTCAATTAGTTGATGATCAAAGCACAATAAGTCGTTCAGAAAAATGGTACAAATGAAATAAATATAATTTAGATTTTATTAAGTGAAAAAACTAAAACAATTACATAAGAGTTAATTTCTCAATTAGAATTTATACCTTTAGGAAAATATTTTATATGACGATAAAAATATAAAAACGAACGCAATCTAAATATACACTAGTAAAATCAATAGAGTTTCGTAACAACACATTTCGAGATAAAATTAAAATCGATCCAAACCTAAAATCTACAATAGAGTATTTTAGAACTCAGATTTCCATAAGGTTTCATTATAATGTTCGGAAATGAGAAGAGTTCTTTATTTGAGGTAATTGTTCTCCAAAATGATCAGGAAGAAAGGAAAAATAAAACGGAGAAAAAAAATCGCAGTAGATAAAAATTTGTAGAGAGAAGTAGAAAGCTGAACTTTTAGAAAGAGGCTAAATCCTGAAGCACCTGCTCATATTTAATCCCCTGAGGACAAATAGGGAAGCTGCCTTTTGTTTATTTTGAAAACATCTGTCTGGGATCAATGATGTCTTCAAGGCTAAAATATGAACGTCACACTTGAAGTAAAATGTACTGCTTCCCTTCAGTTTCTACGTACAATAACTTGTTTCTTCCATGACCGCTAATTAAATATAAATTTTGTATCACTTTCTGCAAAAAACTTTCCTCTGAAAGTTACAGGAGAAAAAAAAAATCCCCCTCGGTTATCGATTATGTAATGGGGGGGGGGGGACTTTATTAGTTGAGTTTTCATGATATTTAAAGTAAATATAACGAGTTTTTATTTATTTTTATGGATTGGTCTTCCCGAATGATTTTAATATTTATTATTTGAATTTATATTCATTGGAAAATTTCAGACACAGGTAGAGATCGTATATTTTGAAATTTTTAAGATATGATATTCCTGATAGATATATATGAATCCAAAACATTTTTATCTCTAAAAATTTATTTAAAATACACTGGTTTGAACAGTTTGGTTTCAAATAGTCCGATTTTCAAAAATACATTTAAGTTGCATTGTTATCCAAGAAACACTCTTTGAATGTTTTATGATCTCTATGAATTTTTTTAGAGTAATTCTCAAAACTAGTTGTATTTCTTTTTATAAATACAACATAATGTAAAAAATTATAAAAAAATTTAGCAACTAATTTTTTCTGAATATAGAAATATTCTTTAATCTTAGTATATCCATTTTTAGAAGTTTAAACTTATATACTTTATTTTCACATCATATTAAAAATCTTACCATCCATCTTAAAGAGGCCACATAATTTGAATCAAAAATATCTCTACCTTTTCTCAAGTTTTACTTGTGTTTAACTCTGTGATAAAAAATGAACACACGCACAAATGGTACGAAACTTAAAGCCCATTTTTTTTCCTTCTAAGTATTGAGTATACAAGTAAATGAATTGCGCTGTTCTCCCAGACGAGTTTTTTATTCAGAAATGCAAATTTGCGTTGAAAACAAACACACGATTACAGGAAGTTTGTTGTTTCAGAAGGTAAAAAAAGATTGTCCAACTGTAAGCTTCTGATTTCTTCATTTTTGAGAGAAGGGGATAACTAAAAAAATAATATGAAAATATTTTCAGTACCTTACATATAGCGGACAATATTTCACCTATAGTGACGTTTCAAAAAAAAAAAATCCATGAAAGTTAACATTTTTTAAACATTTTTTTGCTATTTTAAAATTAATAAATACTTTTAATAAGGTTAACGTCCTTATTTTATAAACATGCAAATATGTACAGAGCAAAACACAGTAAGGTTCTCCCAGGAGTAAATGTCTACGAAAATTTTAGCGCTTAACATACCTCAATATATATTTTTTAAAAAAATACTCCCAATTCGTGGTGGATAGTTTCAATGGTATAATTACGTTTCTACTTCGTATACTAACGCTTCGAAGGCAAATACCAAAAAAATATATTTAAATTATTTTCATACCGCAAAGAGATTAAAAGTCGTTCTTGAAACTATATTTAATTAAAATATTTCTTGTGATGAATACAAAAGATCTTTTCAAGATGAATTACTTAATTGTTTTATTTTTGAATTGCTATTCACTTCACATTTAACTTTAAAAGTGTGTGTAATCAATATGAGTCATTATAAGAAATCTTATACGGTAAGTAGCCAAATGTTCCACGGTATTACAAAGTTTGAATCTTGCACAGTAATGAATGGAATTTGGTGTTTCATTTTACCTTAAGCTTTACATTCTTTTAATATTTTAACTACAACAGCAGTGTTCCTAATGTAGCAAATAAATTTTGAAAATGACAATAGAAAGAACTTTAAAATTTAAGAATTATAAGAAACGAAACATGCATTATATATAGTATGCATAGAAAAAGCCCTTTGATATAAAACTTCACAAACAGACAAGAAACAGAAGTCCAGTTAGAGCCCCGCGACAGTTCATAAGATTCTGGTCTTTCCCGCTATATTTTATGAAGTGACACTTTCAAAGGTCAATTTACTTGAAAGCAGCAGGCTAGACAATTGATTGCACAAGACGCTAATGCTCAAAACAAAAGAACAACGATCCATTAAGAGAATGAAAATTTAAAAATAAAAAAGACGAACGAATACACACAAAGTAAGAGAACTTTTTTTAATATCTCATTCGAAATCTGCCTTCGGTAGTTCCTACTCCAACTTAAGTGTTCTTCGTCAGTTTCGCTTGTAAACTGGAAGAGGACTAACTCATTGGAACAGCAAGTCAGAAGAAGGAACGCTAAAGGATTTCGCTGAGTTGGGGAAAAAAAGAAAAACTTTAAATAACTGGCGGTCCCTACCCCCAGCACTCTTTGCTTCAAATGTCTCCCAGTCCTATAATTGTAGCTAAAATGCAGGGGGAATTCTATTTTTGGATTCAGCTTTAAAGGTTAAACTAAATGAATCCCCGTTTAACAAAGAAACGCATTTTGATTTCATAAGATGATTAAAAGGATATGATGTTGCGCATATCAGTAACTTTCCTCTTCCCACTCATTTAAAGCTAGAGGGTTTCTTCAAAATTTAAGAAAATTTAATTTAACTACAGGAATTCCTACCCGCCGCTTTTGCCTTTTCAGGAAACTCAAAGAAATCTTACCATCCATGGAACAAATCGAAAATGGTTTGAGTCGGAAGCCAAGCAACTTCAAAATTATTTCGTAATCTATAATCATTTCAATTACTTCTTGATTTCAATAAATTATAAACTCAATTTATGTATAAATATAGGGAAGACGCATGATTATTTGATAAAAATATATCTAGTCAAAGTTGCAATTAATGACAATATATATTAAACATTTTTGCTAAAATTATATTACCTAATAAACATAATTATACTAAGTCGAAGCTAAAACATCCTTTTAAGTAATTCTCTAATTTAGAACCTTCTTAGAATATTTAATTTGCTCCCACTTGTAATTTAATAAGTTATAATCTTATCGGAGTTTTCTATTAAATCGGTTTCGTAGATGTCAACGAATTGTCTAAGAAAAGAAAACTTTGGCGATAACGACAGTGTAGGACGTCGATATTAAAAGAATTTCAGTGTTCCAAGAAAAATCCCATTAGTCAGTAGCTTAAAAGGTTTTTCCGCCAATTTACTGCTGCCATCGATATGATTTGTCTTTACGTATTATCATCCTTATGTTTGCACGTTATCTTTCTTTTAATTAAATGATGCTGAACGCGAATTTTGTTAAGACGTTAATTCAATTGTTAGAGTGCGTTTGAAATGCAAATTAAATTTTAAGAATACTTAAAGTAAGAAAGAGAGAAGGGGGAGCGTGGATTATTGTAGAGGTCACACAATATTTTAGGGTTTACATAATTCATCGCAATAATAGTACAAATAGGAATATTAAAGGCAAATATTTCAATAATTCGTGTAATTCTTGATTAAATCATCGTAAAGAGACTTGATAAAAAAAATCATCAATTCATTCAGAAATTTCGTTTAATTCGAAATTACTGGAGAGTTGGAAAAATTTATTTGATAATAACTTTTCTTTGGAGGAAAAAAAAAAAATAAATAAAAATCAATCATCGTTGAATTGGTATTCAAGAAAAATAAAAATTTTCAGCTTAATTATATTCTCTTTAGCTAAATGTATGGTTTAATTAAAGAAATCGAATGATGCATCGTTCTAAAATTATGTTCAATGATGCATTTTAAAGTTTAGAAACTTTTGATACTGTATTAGATTGATCACGACATCTGTTCATTTTTCTGTAACTAAAACAAATCAAGGAATCTATAAAGATTGTAATAAAAAGAGTTAATACGATTAGATATATAAAATGAAATAACTCATGAAATATTCATATATATTCCTTTTACAAAAACGAACACTGGATAATTTATTGTTTAGTGGCTTAGAAGCCTTTTTCTGGAATAGAATTTGAAATATTGTTATAACATAAATATTTTAAAATTCGTTTTAACTTTTTCTCTTTGTCATCAAATGTGTTTAAACGTGTTAGGTGAATATAAAAAAAAGTTCGGTTGAAAATAATCGTATAAATATGTTTTAAACAGGTAAATATTTTAATAATGGTGCTTCCGTATTAATACAAACATTTCAAACTATGAAGTAATCTCAAAATAAATGGATTGTTCAAAGAATTAATGATTTTTTAATAAGCTATTTTATAATGTAAATAACATACTGATAAATTATAAGAAACACACAAAGAAGCAAAGCATTCAGACAAATCATTCATTTATATTTTAAGAGATTGTTTACAGTTAAGCTTTCCGCTGAAACTTTATATTTTACACGTATAAAGTGATCTCTAGAATAAAATATGCATTTGTTGTTGAGTTGAATGTTTCTTGCGTTATTTTTCTGCTCTTCCCATATCAAAAGAATAAAATTTTTAAGAACAAAAGAGAGAGAGAGAGCTGTAAAGTAACACTCATAACAAATTCATTACTATTAACTAAGCAAAATCATGAGTGCCTAAAAAAATATTTATTTTTATTTTAATTTTACATTACAAAATAATGGAGACATTACTTAAAAGGCTATCATACGATGAGTTGAAAACATTCCAAAAAAGAAAAATGTTTTAATGATGGAGCCGTTAACGGGAGAAAAGTATACAGTAATTGGAAATGCAAGTTCAGATATTTGAAATTCATATGTGATTACATAAAGAATCGGATTTTTATTCATAAGCAAAGATAAAACAAATCCCGGTAGTTTGAAGAATTAAAGACAGGTTTCGCTTGAAGGTAAAAAAAAAAAAAAAAAAAAAAGTTTAACTATAATGCATCCTTCAAACAACACAAAAAGAAACTTGATATCCTAAAATAGTTTATTATCTAAAATATATGCGAATCAATACTCTTAAACATGTTCATATTTGAAGCTTATGTTACAGTCTTTTAAAATAATAGTAAGAAGTGAGTTTTCTATTATACCACCATCACATCATTAATATTAGAATGATACGAGATTATGGAAATGTACAATAAAAAATTTAACGTTGTCGCAAGACTTCGGTGCATCCGTTTTTACTTGCTTATGTGATTAATACGTTCTTTCTCTCTACCACAAAACATTACAATGATTTTTAGCCCCGAGGAGGATATTTCTCGAACACCTTCAAATATGGCCATAGAATTAATACTGAAGAAAAATGTAGGCGACAGATGAAGAGGGAGGAAAAGAACTTGAAGTAAAACATAAGTCAGCAGATGTATCAAACCAGATGCTCTTTACAAACAGACTTTTGATGATACTTTCGAATGACAAAAATGGTATGACATAACTTGGATAAGTCATTGATGATGATTATGTTATTAAAGATCCTCATGTTATTGAAATTCGTCTTTAGTGTGCAGTCACGTGATTGACTGATGTCGAGCAATTTTAAAATTTAAGAAATGATACATGTAATGGTTTTAAAAAGTACAACAGGAAAAAAGAAATTTTAAGAATTGAATAAAGTTCTACATTTGAAAGAAATAATATCAAAGTGATAAATAACTTCTAGTTTTAGCACAATACATAATCAAAGACTGGATTCATTTAAAATTCAATATTAAACAATAAAAACGAAATCTCTATTGGATTTTCTCTTTTTTAAAATAAAAATATGGAATTTATTTATTACCTTATAATACACACATTACGTACGCATTGCGAAAGATTACTCAAAAAGACATATCCAATGGTTCAGGGTTTGACAGTTGACTAAGAGTATAACAGCTGCGGTTGAATAGCACAGTAATTTTAATCTGAGGCTTCATTAATTAAATATTTTATGCAATCACATCTTGCTTTAAAGGCATTTTTCTCGTCTTGTACGTAACTTTTCATGTTAATAAGAGATTTAGCATGATTTATATAAGTGGAATAATAATAAATGAAGCGAAGGTTTTCACAGATTATTCGAAAAAAATCAATACAAATATAACTATTAAGTTAACACTTTTAAAGATATCTTAGTGATAAGAATATCACAAATTAATTTTAGTTGATAGAAATAATTTAATGTTTGGAATTAAAAAAAACCTTTTATATCGAAAGTTGCATACTCAATTTTAAATTAACTGTATAACGAATTATAATTTCAATTTTAAGAATCTTACTAACATGAAATTAAGGAATCTGAATATACGATTAATTTTACACCAACATATAAATCCTCTTGTTAAATACAATTTACTAAATGTTCTCTATCTATTTCATTTATAAGGAAAAATAATTTTTATTTCTTACGATACAAAAATAGAAGTTTGAAAATCTGAACTCACGTAATTTTCATCTATCATACAGGAATTTTGAGAAATTTACTATCATTCAACAACTAAGGTTAAAAAAAAAAATGTATTATACAACGCATAAAACACATTATAAGTTTATCAAAATAAAACGTTTCTCAATAATTAATAAATTTTTTTTATCCTAATTGAAAATGTAATTATTTGAATTAAAAAATAAACAGCTGATTAAGAGAAGCTAGAGAGCAAATCCATTGAAAAAGAGCGATAGACGTACAATTAGAAACCGTAAATTATCCTCTATTTTACTGATAAAATTATTCAACATCTCCGTAGATTCTCTGACTTTCTTTTCGTAAATGAAGTAGTGTTGTCAGCAAACAGCTACATGAAATTGTGAATTGTCAGATCAAACTTATAACTTCCTGAAACGCACAAGGATGCATAGAATGAATTAATATTTCCTCCTGGCTTCCTTTAGATGTTGAAACAGAACGTTAAATAATAATGAAGGTAAATTAAGGAAAAAGTGAAGCATTTTTTATGGAGGTTATTTGGGTTAAGAATGTTTTTATGGTGTATACAAAAATAGATTATTGTTAATTCCTTGGGAAATAAAAAAATGTAGTCTGGATCACATATTTGCGGTATAAAAACAACGAATTAATTAAATATTGAACTTTACAGATACAACGCCACATTGTAATAAAAATATTGATAAGTTAAACCATAGAAACATTTCTAGATAAAAAAAAATACACGCAGAGCGAAAATTATAATACACGGTTTCAAATTACAAATTTAAAAATAATTCAATTAATCCTCCTGTTCAAGAAAAATTAACATTTTCAACATTTGTTAACTATGATTAAGATTAAGTAACATTATTACATATATATAAGTGCGTAAGATTATTATATCTATGTAAATTATGCCACAATAACTAACAGTTTAAGTGCTGAGAGAGAGAATATTAATATGCTTTATTTACAAGTATATTGAACATCGAATAAAATAATTTATTTATGACAGTAAAAAAAGCTTAAATTTTATTCATACATGATAATAAAAACACACAATCTGGATAGCTACAAAATAAACATGATTCATGTATTGATGCTCCCAATTTTTATTTTAACCTACGATGATTGGCTTTTTTAAAAATTCTGTTGAAGGGGCATAGAAAGAACCAAGTGATTCAAAATATATAGGTTTAACTCGACATATCTACACATTTTTCTTTAACGAAATTTACAAAATGTAAATCATTAATATAACTATAAGTATCATCTACGAAATAATGATTATGTAACTTGACGATGAAGGTATTTTAAGCACTTAAAGTACCTAAAAAAATGTCTAACTTTCTCTTCGTTTTATACATATACACTGTAAACAGCTATTCCTTTTAAATTTCCAGAACATTTCGGAGGTGAAGAGGATAAGGAATGAACGAGAATAACATTAGAAAGAGAAGATTGATGCGAATACATTTAATAAGTCAAACTATTTTATTAATTTAAAAACAATGTAGCAAAGCATAAAACTGTTCTGCAAGATTCCTATTACTTATTCATGAATCCACGAGTTCGAAAAAATTTGGTGAAACATCTCATGAATCACACTTAAGAGTTGTTTACTAAATAAGCTTAAGTAGCCAGTCAAAACAATGAAAGATTCGGAACGCGTAAAAGGTTGAAAAATACACGCAGAAGTTAAATATTTTCACACATTGTAATTCTAGCTTGATTTCAGTTAACCGGTTGATCATTCAATTGCGTAAAATAAAAGATATATTATTAAGCTTCTACTCAAGGATTTAAACATACGGTCGAGTGTTTCCTTTGCCTCCCCCCGCTCGTCAAATGCCGCGACAATCCACAACACATGCGTGAACAAATCAAATAACCATAAATCTAAACAAAGAATTACGATCATGGAGTTTTCGTGTTTACTGGATGATTTTTCATATTTTTTTTTCTAGGGGTTTAAAATTGCAGTTTTATAAGGAAAAAGGAAAAGAAAAGCTTTGCGAAACAGAACTAAGCTCGTTTCAAAACGTTGGCATACTTTAGAGGTAATTCAAACTCGAGTTCAAAATAGGAAAACAAAACTTTATTGCAGCAGAAAAAGTGTATTGTATTCTTCCTCTTCCCATCATCAAAAAAGCGCAACTGACATGCAAAGCGATGTTGTCACAAAATGATATAAATTTCAGAAAAAAAAAAAAATAATAATAATAAATAAAGGCATGGAGAGAAAATGCTCGTTATAAGCAGGTCGTTTGATTTTAACAAAACAAATGTAGTGTTTTCGAACCAATTGTCGTGAAACGCATAGATTCGCACAAAATTTTTTCATACAGATTGCTATCAAAATAGTCAGTCACTTATAATATATACATATTATTTAGTTTTCCCATTCGCCTACAAGCGAGAAAGCAACATATTTGAGAGTCCTAACAGAAGATTATTTTAAACGATTTACATCGCATTAGAATTGGAGTGACAACATTAGCAACTGGATGACTAAGTTCCTTTTAAAATCACAAAAACAAAACGAAGAACTGACCGTGTATGTTTGTATAACAATTGGAATAAGAATGCGAACAACCTAGTTATTGTGATATTACAGCATTATAAATGGTTGTAATTTTAATAACATCTTTTTAAATGTCCTGTTTTTAAACACATTTACTCAGAAAATTCTTTAAATGATAAAAATATTAACGTTTATAGGACAGCAAGATATTATCTTTTCTCTAACGACGATGAATAGTCGCTGATTCAAAAATTATATTTTTGTATACTTTGAATCAAAATTATAGACTTCTATCAAAAATTTATACAATAAAATTATGCACTGAAAATTTCCTCTGAACTGAAGAGTTCTTTTCAAATTTCCACTGGTCATTGTTCTAAAGAAGAATAATTATAAAACAATCAGGGTATTTCATTTTCTGTTCCCTTCTATTTCTCAGTTTAATCTTTCCCTCTTTTGAATGCAAATTATTTTTTTCATTAATCAAAATAGCAAGAATAGACTTTTCATGTAACCATACAGTTTAATTTTAATACTACAATTCTTATTGTAATTTGAATATGAAAGTGTTCTTACTCGTATTATAAAACAGTGAATTTTTTTTTTTAAGAATAGATTCAACCAAGCGTTATAGTGATCACCAAACCGATAATTCACGATTTTTTCCTCGATTACATTTACTGTTTAAAGTGCTTGGTTTATAATTATCTCATTTTTTGTTAATTAAGCATTAAATATTTCTTAATTCAAATCTAGTAATTTCAGCAATCTCCTTGACTATTTTTTTTTTAAAAAAAAGTACTTCAATTTTTTGGGTTTTCCAAAAAAAAAAAAAAAAAAAAAAAACATTGTGTTGAAATCATAGTTCAGTAAAAAAATTTCTATCCGCAATTTGTGACAATGGATGTATTGTCAACAAAAATATGTAAATATCTGTTAATTAATGGTTCTTAAGTTTTTCATATATAAATGAAAACAATGACTGTCCTCAGTACGGAAAAGCACTTCGTATTTATAGAATAATTCGGTCAGCCGCGGTTTGAAGAAGATTTTTTTTTTCAACTCAAAGTAACATTTTTCAGAATTTTTTTAAAAATAATATTTCCTGTTGAAAGATAAGATAAGCTCCACATATAAGACGGCGTTTTGTCTAGCCGTAAAATAATTATCTTTCAAAATTATTTATTTTTAGAGAAATAAAAAAAAAAATTGCCAAACTTCACATCAGCATGTTAATACTAATGAAGTTATTAAATAAACAGCTTTTGTTTTATTATTAAACTGCTATACAATAATTGTTAACAACTTCCTGACAAATGGGCAATAAAAGAGAACAAATAATGTAATACATATGTAAAGTATGCAGTTTAATATTACTTAGTGAAATACATTAAATAATAATGATATGTGATATGTTATGATATGATTCTATATGATATTTTTTTTTATAGAAGAGCCTATTACGTGAAAAGAAAGGCGCAAGGTCAGCAATCATCGGCAGAAACATGTTTCTCATTACTTTATATGCGTTTTTTTAATACGTCTTACATCGAAAATATTATCAGTGGTCATCAAGAATTGATTAAGATTCATTAGTAAGTGATGTAAAACCGCACGCGACGAAATCAAGTAGGAAATTAAAAAAGAAAAAAAAAAAGATAGAGATTATTCGACATCACGGGTGAAAAGTTGTAAACTCTGGAAACCCTCTCCCCATTGAGATTTTCCGCTTCTCCAAGCGTAAGAATTTTTAAAGAAATTAGTGAGAGAGAGGAAGTTTTTACTCCCAGTGAATTTGTTATTTTCGAAACATCGGATTATGATTTCAGCTTGCTCTAATTGACACCTAGATTTGCTTGAAAAGTCATCCCATGTCATTTGACACTTGTTGGGTAGCAAAATAATGTACATGGATAATACAAAAAATAGTAACTACATGATTATCATTATCCCAGCGTATACTGGTTACGAAATTTTTTTTTCTTGTGTTGGTCGTCATTTTTGTTTTATTCTAGGAGAAACAAAAGCAGTAGCTGACAGAACAAGTAAGGTACAGCTGTTGCATTACATGTGGCCTAAAGCATGTTCACTAAGTTAAAGAAAAGCAGCTGCGTAAAAATTGAGCCTGCAGATGGTTGTAGTATACATGGTTATTGGTTGGAACAAAGCCATATATGACTTAAGATCATTCTACATAAAAATTGTTAGAGTAGATATTGAATGAGCTATATTAGCTGTTGACAAAAATATAATTAATGACGAGAAAAAAATCCAATATTTCTCATAGAATTAAAATCTTTTAAATAGTCAATTATGTACAATTTTAATAAAAACATTTGTAGCACTTTTCTTGATCAAAGCGTTCATAATATTTCTTATGGAAAGTTTAACTATCTATACACATAAAATTACTTTTTATTCAATTTTATAATCATCCTTTGTGAAATCCGAAACAACTGATTTTAAACAGAACATGGGAAAACAAAATTTTTATTAGACCGACCCTCCCTACAAATTTCCATACATTTGTAATATTTATAATTATGATTATACTTCAACAAACCAATCAAACAGCTTGTTAGGTTACCGTTTTATTTTAGATTACTGAAGAGATAGTGAGTAGGTAGCACAGTTTCAAAATTGAAGTTTGAATACCATCGTTTTTCTTTAAATAAAAACTTCATAGTGTTGAAGACATTCGTTATTTTTTTCTTTCAACGAATCAGATAAATTTTTGGATAATTTTTCGAAAAAAGAGCACGAAATCAAACCTCAGAAATAAATAAAACATACGATGTGGGAATTTACTCAAGATATGTATTTAATATTTATCTGGCATTGGTCGGATTTCAAAAAAAAAAAAAAAAAAAATAAATAAATAATAAATAAATAAAAAAAATCCAATCCTCCACCTACAAAAATAAATACATAAAGCCATCTTATCTTTCCAAGCATTAATAAAGTCTTTCGCCCTGTCTTTCCTTTCCAAAAGGTAGATAATAGCCAGGCCGATTTTACAACTGTCAATCCAGAGCGGACTATTAAAGAAAAGAACCCAAAGAGTTATCTACCGTACTCTACAGTCTTTTCTTTTCTTTTTTTTTATTGCAGGCTGTGATAATGTCAGCTGAAGAGGTAACTGCAACATAATTCTTGAAATAGGCTAACTTTATGTCGCAGGAAGTGGGACAGACGTTCCGCTGTGTGAGCGATCTCATATCTCCAACTACTTTCCAATGTAGGGGGAAAGTAATTGAGTGGGGAAGTAAGAGTCGCATACTTAAAGGGACTGGCGGGGGATGAAGAGAAGATGTAGAGAGATTCAAGCATCGGGCTTTCCCATCGAAGTTTTGCAAAGCTACTAGGTCCCATAATGATAGGAAATAAATTTCTCAGGGTTTGTTAAAAAGAGTTGTGGGGAAAGGGAGGTTAAGCATAGAAAAAATGATCAGGAATGCCATTTTTGGAAAAAGGTTCCGAAGTTTCGGTAATGGTTACCTATGTTTGTCTTTCATCCGTAAAATCGTTTTCTTCGGAAAACAAGAAAGGTCTGTCAGATGGGAACGAAGAGGACACTGAAGATTATTAGTTAAGAAAGGGAAGGGAGTAGCTGTAACAGATTTGCTTCTATTCCAGACCATAAAAATTCATTTGGTAAAGGCATTGGTAGTTTTCGGAAAGGTTTATTCACTTTCCAATTGAGAACTTCGAAAAAATAAGTTTGGTAGCAGATGTACTTCTATTTGAGGTTATTTAGAGCATTTCTGAGAGTCTAAATATGTGTTAGAAGTACATATAAGAAAAATATTAAACAAAAGATACATCATACAAAAAAGCAAAATAATAATTTTTTATTTACCTATGAATTTCCGTTCGGCTTTGAATTATTGTAATTTAATAATTAAATGCATAAAAATCACCAGATAACAACAAAAAGTTCAATCTATTTAAAACAGTTGAATCAGGATATTTTATGAATCAAAATATTTTTATTCATATTAAATTCAAATTGTGAAGGAAAAAATTCTCTGTTTTCTTAAATCTTTTAAAAACTTAGAAGTTCATTTATAATTTCAATCAAAATTTTCCAAAAATGTATTTTAGTTTTATGTAATCTTAGTTTTATTCGCTTTTTATCAGAATAAAGTACACTCTAACTCTGGAAGGACTGATAGCAGTTAATACATGAGTTTTAATCGCGAAACTACCGGATTTGCTAAAGTTAAATTCTACAGGAGAAAGATACATATATATATTTTCAAAAAATGTACTAGGAGGAAAGAGTGAATTACTGAATTATTTCATTAATTTGAAAATAATAAATCGCACTGCACCTTTCAAAATCCATTTAGATATAAAAACCCTCGAAAATATCTCTAAGGACCAGACACAATATTTATCTGAAATAAATTGAAATTTAAAAGCAATTTTTTTTTGTCTTGTACTGTTTTCTTATATCCATCTTTAAAATACATTATTATTTTTTCTGACACCAAAAACGCAAAAAATAGTACATTAGTGTTGACATATAGTAACTAATCCCGGAAAAATATTGAAAAATGCATTTGAAATACTTATTGGTCACATTAGAAAAAGCTCAGTAGATCATGCATTTACTCCGTTATCTTTAAAGAAGACACGGAACCTTTACTATTGCCTATGAATTATTTAGTAGCCTCTTCTTTCCGCTTCAAAGATGATAAGATTGAAGAAGAAAACTTTAAGCAGGTATGAATACATTACAAAGGTAAGTCACCATAGGGATATCTTAAAGTAAATGTGACAATATTTGCAGTTTCAATAAAATATAAAGCTAAAGAAAAAGAGAAAGTATAAGTTAACCCTTCTAAATTAAAAAAAAAGTTGAAAATACTGGCATTTCAAGTATTTGACTAACCATCATCAATTTCTTAGATGTATATCAGTTGTTATATCTGCAAATCTAATCTCAAAGTAACTTTTCGTATGATGAAAAAATACAATGAACTTTCACTTTCAGATTTAAAAAATATAAATTAAATATACGTAAAAATTAAATTTTTAGATTGAAAAAATTTGATTAAGTATTTATAAATGAACTTTCATTTTCAAATTAAAAAAGGAAATAAACAGATTTTTTCCCACACAGATGCATCAATCACAATACATCTGTATTGGATGTTAAATTATGTATTAAGATCTACAAAATATTTGTAAAAATTTTCATTTTCAGAATAAAAAAGAAATAATTTGAAATTTCCCCCCCTCACAGATGAATCAACATAAGATATTTGTATCGATGTTTAAATTACGTATTGAGATATACAAAATATTAGTAAAAATTATTATTATTATTATTATTATTTTGAAAATACATTCACAAAAATGAAATAAAATTGTCAACTCGCAAGAGAATGTTCCGCATCATAAAGTCACAATGGAATTTAAAATATTTTTTCCATTTTAATAATAAATTAATAAATGAGATAAGTAGCAACAAGGTAAATTACAAGATAAACATGTGCATTTGAATTAACAACGAGAAACACTTTAACTATTTATAGGAAACACGGAGGAAGGAAATTAAACAGAAGTATGATTAATGTTCGCTTTGTTCATTCATTTGCAACTAGTATTGAACCTCTTAAGTCTGAAATTGAATGTTTAAAAAACGCTTGGAAAGAAGAACGATATCTTTAATTGCCCAAAACCGAATTTGGCAAGTTAAAGAAAAATTTTGTGAAGCGAAATAAAATTACAACTTAAGGAAAGGTTTCACATTTCCTAAAATAAAAGCAATTTAGAGTCACTAATTGCTTGCTGTGCTTTAATAATGATACATCTAAATCAATTGAAAAAGCAGAATTAAAAGTAGTATCATACTTGGTGGAAGTCAAGGGCACAGCGAGAATTTTTTTTCCTTTTGGGGGTTCTCCCACTACAACTCATTTCTCAAAATTATTTTCAAATTTCGTCGTTCATTTTCAAGGGGAAAAGAATATTTATGCGGAGTACGGAATTTCAAACGTTAAATTTTCCTGAAAAAAATTGAGTATAAAAAGTTTCAGTTTCAAAATTTCAGTATAAAGGAATCCTTAAAGGGAGTTACAAACCCCATATTCCTCCCTTCCTCCGTCGCTACACCACTGGAAATAGTGTTCTTAGACTGAAAGGAATTGCAAAATTTAGGTTTGGGTGCAGTACGTTTTTGAAGTTGGATTTTTGGAAATTCGTTAAGGTATTTCATTATAATATCTAATAAGCTAACTCACCTAAAAGGAAATATTCTAATTTTAGTAACTTATTTATTTAATTTGATCTTATAAATGTAAATTTGTTGTTAAATATTACTTTTCACATTTATTGAGTTTTTCCCCCAAATTTTAAATTTCAGTCAAACATAAACTGAAATTCAAATTTTTGTCTCTTAAAATTTCCTTCAATATATATTTTTAAAAAGGGAAGATAAAGAAGTTTCAAACGACATCATATCCTTCTATTATCCCAGATTAATTAACAATAAAATAATTAGAATTATGTTAAACCTATAAAACGGTAGCTAATGCATTAGAATGCATTTAAACTTCTTCCGAAAATCTAAGTTGTTTCGAGAAATGAAAGGGAGACAACGTGCATAGTTCAATACATTTTTTTTCCTGTTATTCAAGGAATTTGACAGCACTTCGAAGAACTGAAACACTGAAAGCATAACGTTACTTAACTATTGTTGAAAGTAATTAAATTACAATAACTTCTAAAAAAATTATCAGTTTCTGTATCGACCTATCTAAAAACAACATGCAGTCGAAATTAATCAGTGAGAAAAAAGTGGCAGTGACTGAAGATTACGATGTGTTTCCAAGCGAAATAGTTACTGCAACATTACGAAACAGAATACAATTTTTAAAAAAAGATAAACATGAATAGAGGGGGGAAAAGTTATTTTTCACACACTCCAATACATAGTTCAGAACATGAAAAAATCCGGATATACATGAATGTTTCTAGGCCGATAGAAAAAAAAAACGGATGAAGAATTTTGACTCTCAAAAACAAAATAAAAAGCTGTCAAACTTTAGAGGCTTTAAAAAGACGGAAGGTCACTAAAAAAAAATCTCTCCATCGACTTTTCTACAATACTTAAGACGCGTGGACCACGTCAAACAAAGGCGACATCCAAGTCATAATCTGAGGGGGAAAAAGAACTGAAGAGCATATGTTGAATACCGCAAAGCAATACGAATTCATCGTTCTAACGAAGCGTTATGACAGAGTATGATCGTAAAATTGTAGAAGGAAAAAAAAATTAGTCTAGATCAGAGAATTTATGCTCTGCTAAATAGAGCTGGAAAACCGCCAGACAAGCACAACTAAACTGGCCATTTCTCGTGGTTGTTTTCTTTTCAGATTGATAATCGAGTTATGAAAAAGAAGATGGTGTAAGAAAAGATACCAACAAAAATGAATAATCAAAGCTGTCGTGGTTTGATTATTCATTTATTACTAACACTATGCTAACTACTTCTCGAGATGGGAAGGATAAGCATTTCCGGTAATACAGGATTTGCTAATCTGAACCAGAGATTTCGTAGCGGGTATTCCAGGGGTCCAACAAAGTATGATGACCGCAGTATCATTCGCGAATCACGTGATCGCTGGTTGGTGGTCAATTGCAACTGTACCATATGTCATCCTCTTAATGTTATTCCCATGGTGAAGCCATCGACTAATGATTTCTGCACGAGTGCTATCTCACATTATGCTGTCTGTTACTACGGAAATGGCTGCATAACGAAAGAAAATTTTCAAAGAATCTTTTTTTGACATTTTATTATTTTTGTTTAAAAAAAACTGATAAAATTATTTGAAAGCTGATGTAAATATGTATATTAAGAGTTTTCTGCAAAAACATATGTTTATATGAACCATGCGTCATTTTCTTCCCTGTTGGAAATAAAGTAAAGGAAAAAAACTAATAATAAGCACAGATAAGCTAAAAATAATTGACACTGTATAATAGGCTAAGAAAAATAATCGCATTCATCTGCCTTTTTTAAACTTGTATAAATCCACTTTTTTGGAGAGAAAAAAAAAAAGAGGAAATGGTAATTTTAACGAGGCCCTTATTTAAAATTTGAAATCACAAGTTCAATGGAGCACTATTTCTTCATAAATTAACCAAAAGAATCAGTAGCGAATTCAGGGGTTAGGCACGGGAACAAGTAGATTAAAAAAAAAAAAAAAATGTCATGATTTCACACGAAGATAAAATACCTGAAAAGGAAATCTCAAACAAATTTAAAATTGTTTATTTTGTTGTTTTATTTCAAAGTTGTTTGTTTTGTCCAAGTCTAGGACCGAGCTATCTATAATACTGTAAATTTTTAGTTCTCAATTTGAATTTCATTCTTGAGTTACTATTTAGATTATTTTTAGATTAAAGACTAGACCAGCATGAATAACAAACGAAATAAACAAACACAGTTAAGTTTTATGAAAACTTTTTCGCCTTCCTGAACATGAACCCGACATTTGCTTACGAATTTCAATATGCAAATTTTTTCCTCATTAGTAACATAAATAACATTTATTAGGTATGTAATCTAATCAGAATTGTAAATCAAGAATATTTTTGAAATATTTAAGATAACTAATTTAAATTTATTGTATGCATTAAAGTATTTACAATTTAAAGGCAAAATATATCAATTACTCGCACCGCATTTAAGTCTCAGGAAAAAGTATGAAAACATAATTGGTCTTATCCGAATCATTTATTTAAAAACATCTAAAAAATAATCATATGCTATCTTCAGGCAATTAACTATAAATTTGCTCTATCACAAGAAAAGTATTCAAAATACTTGTTGCGTGAATGAAATATTTTTATTTTTAAGATATTATTTCCCCCTCTGGCTGCTTCTACATAATACAGGCATTTTGATTTTTTCCCCATTTTTTACAGATTCAAATCGCATATAAACAGGAGGTAATAAGATTAAATTTTCTATTTAATAAGCATTAAAAGGTTACTGAGTACTAAATAAAAAAAAAATATGAATTGATTAAATATTTTAAAAGATTATTTAAATCTTTTTAATTTATTTCAATTTGATTTAAAATTGATATCGTGGTACAATTTTGAATTGTATATTAACGTCGCATTTACAAACGACACGAAGGCTATTAGCGACAGATCTCGTAATTTTGAATTCCGACCAGGTGAAGAGGACGACACATGAGCACAGTCTCCTCTCTCTTCAAACTTCTTCCTCATGTGAACGTGAGGACTTTCAAATCATCAGGACTCGAACATCCGACTCGGCGGAAACAACGCCGGCCGCTAGTTCGTGACCGTGGCCATATTGAATATTGAAGCATCACACGAAAAAAAAAAAATTGTGGGTGTCTTTTAAAACTTTAATCAAAAGATCTGAGCGAAGAAATATTTTAAATGTATTGTTCTGTACGTATGTAATTGTATAGTTGTATAATATTGTATAATTAGCGATAACTGCGCAGAAGTAGGGATTGCTACGCAACTATACAATTACATAAGTACAATGTACATACGTAATTGTATAGTTGTTTAATATTGTACATTTAGCGATATCTTAGCAGAAGTAGGGATGAAAATCAAATATACATGATAATATTTAAGGCTTTTAAGATGCAGCTTTAGAAGCTCATTGAGATTTTGAACGTTTTCACAATGTTTTTTACGTAAATGTATCAGTATTTAAATTTACAGACTCAAATTTCTGAAACTATCACTCCTTTCCAATACCATAATCCACGAAGAACGTTTACCCCCTCCCCCCCCCTAAATTTTTTACACTGCGTATTTTTTTCCTTTTAAAATCAGATTTTTATCTTATTTCCAAACGCTTACCGACCAGAAGCGTATTTTTTTGAATGCGCATGCGTATTTGACTTTGGAAACTCAAATTTTAAAATATCAAGTCTAAAAGATAAAGTAAATGAAACATAAAAACATATCTTTTAAAATTCGTCAAATTCATTGAAAGCCCCAATACGTAACATTCACAAATTATTCTAAATTGAACTACTAAAATTTGATTTACAAAAACATTTATCATGCTTGGGAAATGTTTAGAGCTTAAATATTAAGCGATTGTCTTTTATCAATATATGGAGATTTCAAATTTAGCATAAAATACTATACAAAACAAACAAAAGTAAATATAATGACAGACAGCGAAAAAAAAAAAAAACAGGTTTTTAAGTCACAATTCAATGATAAAATACAGCAAATACAATAACTGAAAACACCAATTCAAATGCCATCATAATATTGATGTGTAGTCAATGTAAGTTTTATTTTGAGAATTGTAAACAATGGAAAGCTTTTCATTCCTTATCTTTTATTCACTTTCGAAGAAAGGCAATTTATAAAAATAGGAAGATTTTTAAATTATTTACACATACATATAAAGAACAAGATAAGCGTATGCCTATCAAATAACTGTCCCACGCTTTTTGATGAGTAATAAATATAATATTGCATTTACATTAAATTTCCGATGCGTACGCGTCTTGAAACAAGAAAAAAAGAAAGAAAAAAACTATTTTTTTAAAAACAGTGCAGGAAAATATGCTATGCATAAACTTATATAATTTTCCCCCAACTAAACATTTAATTTTTAATTTTAAAAAAAATAATATAGTTTTATCCAAATATACAATACATTTTCTCAAATTCGCGGAAAAATCTATGTATATTTTTAATTAAATTTTATTCATTTAATTTTAACAGCTTGTCTCAAATACTCGTACTTTCTGAAAACACCAGCAAAATGAGAAAAAAAAAAAAATGCATGTTACTGAAAAGTGCTAAGTGATAATGTGATTCAATGAAAGATTACGATTAATAATATATTTAGTTTCGGTATATTCGTACTTTTGTAATGTTAAATGAATTATCAATCTTTTTAAGACGAAATCATATAAACTAAACCTATTATATTGCATTTCGAGTTATTCGAAAAATATATGAATTAATATTCGAAATACTGCATTTCTGAAGGTTATTTATTGAAACTCTTTCAATTAAGTGTTAAAATAATTTCCAGAAACTATATTTTACAAGAAAAATTCATGATTTCCAACATTTTTCATCGTACTAAAAATTAAATCTATAAGCACAGGAAAGGAAAATAGATCCAAAATCCTTTCTATAAGGTAAGGCAAAGCTCTATGAAATTTACAGGGAAAAAAATTATTTCGAGTCCTGAGCGTGACTTGGTAAATCTGAGAAACCTGTAGTCTGGATAAAAAGTATTCAAGAAATGTATAATTCATATCTTTACCTAGATTAATATTCAAAAGATGAGAAACTTTTGACGATAACTTCATCAAGCAGATGTGCATAAATTATGAAGAAATCGATCACATATTTGGCCAAATTCAGAGAGATATCCTTTTCCTACATATTCCACACAAGATTCATTTTGAAAAAAAAAAAAAAAAAAATCCACTAACCATCTATTGCATCCATGTTTTCATTTTAATATGCTAACACTAAAACTATCAAAATCTTGGAAATAATTAGAATGTATAATGCACAGGGTTTTATGTAACGTCGGTAAAAATAAATTTTAATTGCTTTTTACTCGTTCTAGAAGGTTGCAAAATTTGATTTTTAACGAAATTACTGTAGACTCTTATGTCTTAAAATTAAAAGGAAATTCAAAAACTTTAAAAGCAAAATAAATACAAAAAAAAAATTAACATAATTTACGTAATATTAAGCACACAATTTTTAATTTAAAAAGTGCTGTAAATATTTCATTATCATAAGATATTTTCAAACAAAATATAATGAACGATCTCAGTTAAAAATTTAATGCGAGTGATTTCTTTTGTATACACTATAACAGTGCTATTTCTACTCCTGCTAATGTCAATAACTTCTCTATGTTTAGAATTCCTTTTCATTCAAACCCGTTTAGTCAAACATTGAAACATTTTAAATCTGGATTTCACACAAATAAGAATTGCAGTAAAACAAATTTACATGTGAATAGTTCCAAACTTTTTTGCTATAGCCTGTCAGAATGCTTTAATTGTTTAAAATGAAAACAAGGATACCTTTATGTAAAAATAAAGAGGATGTTATTATATCCAAGTCTTATAGATGCAAAGGAGAAAATTTTTAAACTAATACCTCGATTCCAAAAAATTATTTAAAATGGACTTTTTTATTCATCCTGATTTATATAAGTATCGTTACTGAAAAATTCAAATTTTCCACAAAGCACTTTAGTTCTTTCGGTGCTTGAGCCGATACCGAAAAGAAAGCCAACAGAACTTCCGAAACAGTTGCTTTACGTAATAATAATAAAGACCATTGCTAAAACACTTTTATATGGACATTAAAATAGGAAAAAGGAAGAATCAAAATGGAATATGGAATCAAAATAGCACCATTGAGAGAATTACCTGATTGAATTGGAAGCGCAAAAACTATCCGAGATGGGAGTCAAAGCTGCAAAATTTCAAGGCATTCCAGAACTTGCTATCCTAATTGAAAGGAGGAGAAAAGGGTATAATGTGGATTTCAAAATTAGCAAATTTCATCTATATGAAAATATCTCCAATAGTAATACCAACAATTCATTTCTTACAAAAAAAAAAAAAAAAAAAAAAGAACGTAAAAAAAAAAAACTCACTTTTGTATACAGGGTGTTTCGAAACCAATGGAGAAAAATTTAAGGGGTGATAGAAAGCATCTAAACAAGCAATTTTCACCTTGCCATGCATAGACGGAGAGCATGCGCGGTGAGCTGCTAAACGGCGCTGTAATGGAAATCATTAAGCGCGAGTTTCCTTACACATCGTCATTTCTAAAGTGGATTTCAGAACGCATGACCTTTTCCTGGTTACTGTACGTCGCCATGCTTCCTGAAATTCGCGATAGAAATGACGATGTGTAAGAAAATTCGAGCTTTATCATTTCCATTATAGCGTCGTCTAGCGGCTCACCGCTTACTCTCCGTCTGTGCATTGGGTGGTGTGAATTGCTTGTTTGGATTTTTCTATCACCTCTTAAATTTGCGCATGAGTTTTGAAATACCCTGCATAAAAAACCTCCTCCTTTTTTTACACAGTGAAAAAATACTGAAATTCACAAAAACATACTCTCTGTTACCTTGCCCTCTGTTACCTCACGCGAGATTGTCTGTAAATCTACTAAGAAACTTTAACTTAATATGTATTTCAATTCATTTTGAAACTAAAATACACTACTGACCATTGCAAATGTTACACCAGGAAATAAATTTTTGATTGATTGTTTTTTAACGTCGCACTAGAAGCAAGACAAGAGCTATTGGCGACAGTCCTCGTAATTTTGAACTTCGGTCAAGTGACGAGGACGACACCTGAGCTGGCACCCTCTCACCTAACTTCCACACCACGCCACGGGAGGACTTTGGACCCTGATACAGGGGGCCGCTGAAATCCTGCAGGGCGTTCTGTATAGCCCTCCTGGATTCCTCAATTCCATATTCGCAAGGCAGCTATGGGATCACAATTAATGCAAGTCGCAGTATTATGGAACAATGAGCCACAGTTCCGGTAGGTCACGATACTGTGGTCACATTCAGATACGAGCTCTGCTTAGAGCTCCTCTGTCTTATATGAGGCATTACATGCCCTATTCGCAACCAGCCAACGTTCGATTGCGACTTCTGAATGAGAAACCCGCTGTATACGAATGTGTAGAAAAGCTAATTGCATATCCCGACTGTTTGTATCTTCCATGCAAATTTGAAATTTGTTGCGTGTTCCCTTCATGACGTAGCATTTTTAAAGGTCAGCAATGTTTGTAAGAGACCACTATTTCAGAATTTATATAGAAAAATCCAATTCAAAATCAACAAGCAATCGCTTAGAATAATTTTGATTACTTTTCTAGTTGCAAAATAAAATTCACATTATTCGAAGTAAGCTCAAATAAAAATGAAAACTCTAGTACACTTTTCCAATTTCTGAACGAGCAAAGAAGTTGAAAAAAAATTAAGTATAAACTGATAAAAGGAGACCACAAAAGGACAAGTCCAGTCTTATAAAATATTGATTTCAGGCCAAATCAATTAATGTTGAAAAGTTTGCTTATAGTTGCAAATAGAAACGTTTGTTGAAACTCATATAAATCTACAATGCAACAAACAGAAGAAAAAAAATGCACATTCAGTACGATAGATTATTTTATCATCATTGTGCAACAGAATAATCAACTGAATATTTCAAAATATTTTCCTGCCAGTTATTTGCATTGGAAATACGTGCTACCGTTTAGTTACAATGCGAAATCGGTTAAAATGTATAGATAAACTACTGAAGATATTGGAGTTATATTTGATAGCAATGTTATATTTTGTTTTCTTATAGATAAGATGATAACCAATGCGTCTTGAAATTTCATTCGTAAACTTAGTAATTTTAGTAATATCCACTTCTTGTGTGATTTTTTTATACAACATTGGTAAACTCATTTGTAGGATACAGTTGCATGATGAGAAATACCTTTTATAAGGTTCATTCGTACATCTTTGAGAAGATTCAAACCAGACTTTAAAGGTTTTTATTTTAAAAAATTTTCTCAGAGTTTTTATTTAATTCAATAAATAGGTGAATTTTTATGATATTTATATATTTGAGACTTAATCTAATTGAAGTTTCTCTCTCTCTCTCTTTTTTTACTATTTTCATTATTTCAAGAATTTTTAATTCAATGAATTTTATTCTTCTAGCGAAAATGAGTTTTAATCACCCAAGCCGTTAATTACATCAGGAGGAAATTTTGGCATTGCCTTCCCTTGCACAGCTTCGGGAAATCCTCCGTTTTACAAATTCTATGTTCTATACAAAAGATTAGTACTTCGGACATCTTTTCTTGTTGCTAATTCGGTTTTTATGCAAATTATACTAAATTTGTTAAACGTTAAATTTGTGTGTATGTTTTGAATTTTGTTATTTTTTGAATCTTTAAATTTCATATTTTGAATAACTATGCTGCTTTCTTGTGAGAATTATTTTCTTTTAAAAACTTTCTTTAAAAGGCTACAATTTTTTTTTTATTTGCTGCTTTCAAATTTCTTGATCGTTTAATTCTATTTATCATATTAATGTTTTTAAGCCCAAACCTTGTTGAAATCATAAAAAATTGAGAGCGTTTTTTATTTCAACATTGTAATTGGTTTTTAATAAAAAGTTTTTGTGCCTCTCAAATAACATATAGAAATCATATCACTCAGAAATCATATAGTTTATATATATATATATATATATATATATATAAACTATATGATTTCTTTCTCTTGAAAGTTGGTAGAAAAGAACTGACCAGCTTACTTTTAAAACTTAAATTTCCTGTTGAGAGTTCTTAAGGAAATGTATATTCCCCCTTTTCAGAAAAATTTTAAGTCGATTTACATTCTAGGGATAATGAAAAGATTAGAAGAATAAAAGATTGTAAAAATAAAATTTCAGACCAGAATGTGTGTTATTCTATTTCATATTCAGCAAAACTGTTTTAATTTAGACTATTTGATTCTACGAAACCTTAAGTGAAAATATAAGAAATTAAAGATTTCTGATAATAAAAGCCTAAACTTTAAATAACCGAGTCTACGTGATATAAAACGAATCGAAACCGAATGTAAAAACATTTTTTCATTATCTAAAAGTGTATTTATTTTATTACTTTATCTAATGAAGTAATAATTTGCAAACACTTTTATCGAACACAAAATATTACTCAAAATTATCGTAGCATTGAAACTACCATAATTTTCATAAGTTCAACATTCTACAAGGTTCTGATTACAAACGAAATACCAATTTGATCCACAGGGAGTGGTTCCAAATCACAAACACACACAACAACAAGGCGTTCATATATCCTAACAATAATGTTTGATCCTATAAACTGTGTAGTAAATCTAAACATATGACCAGTTTAACTAATCAGAGAACGAAACCAGATAAAGAGGATTAACTGAAATATATTGGTCAACAAATATTAGTTTACAATATTGATCTACTGATTCAATATATTGAGACAGAACCATATGCGTTTGGCGTGACCCATAACACAACTATCTGGATGTACACCAGACAGAATTCTGGTCAACGTGTATTGATTCTGAATATCTGTCAAGTTATCTTCAACTTCTACATCGATTTGATTATTCACAAACATTAAATATTTCTAACAGATAATAAATATATAGTCAAAGGCCAAGCATTTTAGGTTTCTAATACATGGATCAGCAGTGACAATTGAAGAGGGAAGTGTGTAAGAAAAGGAATTTAAACAATAAAATTTAACGAATTCTTGTGTAATGCGAAGGTAAATGATGTCGATTATCAAAAAATCAAATAACAGCTTTAAATCTTCGTGCCAATAATCAGTTACTAAAAAGGAGTTGATAGTTAAAAAAAAAAAAAAAATTAGAATGAAAACACTGAAATATAGAGGATGCATTTAAAGGTGCACGAAACTCAATTATTTTCCTTTATTTTAGACAGTTTATACGGAAAGGTAATTTTTAAATTTATATAATTTCCAAAGAATAAAAAAAAGTCACAAAAAGACAAAATCTACAAAAGGCATTATCAGTTACGATACATTGTCATTACCGTGGCAGTCGTATATTTTATAGCAATTTTAGAAATTTCAGTAAGACTAGAGACTGCTTCAGATTTTCAAAACAGAAGCAACTAACTTCTGAAATAAAAGGATATTTACCAAAAATAAAATGCATGCTCTAACAATCAAAATCAATAAAAATTGGTATTTTTTTGTTCACTCTCTGTGAATGGTTGAACATTTCGAGGAATGATGGCTGAAGCATTCTTTTATTGTAGAAACGTGCTCAAGGCCGATATAGAAAAAATTCTTTTTACAGGTCTTTCTTGAAAATTAAAGATAGCAGTACAATTCCTGTTTCTACAAGTAATACAGGCAACAAAAATCAACAAGAAATCCGTTTTCAAGACGATTCTTAGCTTGCAACCGATTTAGAGCCTGTTTTCCCGAAATTAAGGTTGAATTATGAATAGATATTACCCAAATATTACGTTCGTCTTATCCATTTCCGTTACTAAAGGGCGGGTCTAACGACATGCTCTTCTGACTAATTCATTTTCCTGCGACCATATACACTCGAGTTGAGCTTGAATGCAATCTTTTCCCTTGAACATATGAGCCCGTCCCTGCGTTCTTCCGTTTCACTTTCTTTTCGCTACAAGTTGTCATCATTTTGTGCTTTATGGATCATAACTTAGAGTGGGTGAAGTAAGTAAAATATCACCCTCGACAGCAAACGGAAGACAAGAGTTAAATAACTGTAAAAAAATGCATAAAACGCGTGTTTTCTATAAGAGACACACATACATACGCTATACTAGTGAATATGTTTATAATTGTTTTACTAATTATAATATCTATGTATTCTAAAGACTTGAATTCCATTTATAGAAAAACATCATCTTGGAAAATTAAGAGAAAAAACATCTGTATAAAACATTTCGAAATAAATTAAATGAACACTTTTCGGGTTAAATGCATTACAATTTCGGAGTTGTGACACCGCCCTGATTAAATGTTTCCCTGAATACTCGTAGAGATAAAAACAAATTGGTAATCTCACTGCGAGTGACATTATTTTGCCATCTCTGGAATAGCTAGAGGATATGGAAAACAATAGCAGGGAGCAAATGATAATTAGTTCTTTGAAGGTACAGGGGAAATTTAAGAGAACATTGCTTTTACGCCGCTAAAAATTACATATATTTTTCCTTCGCCTCGGCGCCTTTTTTAAAGCAAGATTTGAGTAGTTAAATGAAAAATGACGGTAATAATCTTTTTTAAAAAAATTGAAAAACATATTCTGATGTTTTCCGGGTTACGAGGATGATTTTTATTTAAGGTCAGAGTAGTTTCCTTAAAGAACAATACAAAATATATAAAAGAAAAGAATTGGAAAAAGGGTCATGTTTTCCAACACTCTTGAGTACTTCCACTGGTTGTATATCATGCAACATAATAAATAACAAAAATAAAAAGGTTAAATTAGTACACCTTTTGAGGTAGCAATCTTAAGCAACAGTAGAACAGAATGTCGAAAATTTACTGACTGCGTTATTTATGGAGGCTTTTTTAACATACGTAGGAATATAAGCGAATTGAAAATGATTTTTATTTTCAATTAATAAAACTTTCGTTAGTCATTGAATGCGTGACGAATGCTTCATTCAGAAACTTTCTTACTCGCTTTATCTCTGTTATGAATTCAGTTTTATTTCCCTTTCAAAAATAAGAGTACTTTTCTGTATTAAATGCAAATTATTTTTTTAAAATAACTGATCTATTTATTTTAGTACCAATGAAAGAGATTCGATAAAAGTATTTTTGACAACAATTTATATTTTAGATTTCTAACTTTAAAAAATAGATACTATGCAGGTCAAATATTGGTAAATTAAACTCTTTAAAATTTTTTAATATCTTTTGTTTTTAGCTTACTCTTAAAATGTTGATCTCAAATCTCTAAGACGTGCGAAGTAAAATACCAGAGTTAGAAACATTTTATAAGTAATATTACTTTAGAGTCAAATGACAAACACACACATTTATTAGCATAAAGTAACTCATTATAGAGATATAGCTGCTTTTATACATGTTGACTTTTTTATATCAGCAGAGTAAGTAAGTTTTCTATATCACACATAGAATATAATGTATTAAAACTATTATAAATGTCATTCCTTTAACTATTAATTCATTAAATAGGGGTTAAGCGAAATAAAATATGTTCATAAGATCAATTCATAATATTTTTTTTACAAGTGCAACTAAAATTTCAAATTTCATTTGGATTTTAATTTTGTATTGAATACTATTATGCCCAATGATTTTTACGTGAATTTTATAATTACGCATATTTTATTTCTAAAATCATTTTTTAAACGTATGACAAAAAAAAAAAATGTAAATTTACTTATCCACAAGATAAATAAAGGATAAAAAACGGTTTACATTCCATTTTAGGAACTTTTTTGTCATTCACATGCAAAAAAATTCAAGATAAAACTTTTTAGCATATTTTGGTATTTGTACTTTTTAGGATTGCCTACAATTTTTTTTTTAATTTTGAAAACTCTGAAAGAAAAAGATAGCTCAAGAAATTAAAAAAACCTTTAGAAACCCACGAATTATCAGATTCGGATGATTTTAAGTACTTAAATCTAATATTTTTAGTTATTACACGCTTGTACAATTTTTATTCGAAATGAATATAGCTATCTCAAAATATAATTATTCTGTTTATTAATTACAACATCGTGATTAGAAAAATAAATTAATAGTTTCAAAAATTAAGCTATATGCGTCCACGATGACTCTAATAATTTTTAATTCGTCGTTAGTAACAAAAAGGTTACCAACCCCTGCTTTATTGAATCTATATATAGTTTAAATCAATCTGTAAAAAATATATCTAAATAACTTATCCAGCCTTCATAATTATAACGAGGAAATATATTAATTCCAAAACAAATCTACAAAAAATATTGTTATTTTGTTGTGCAAAATGCTCTATCGTCGAAGTTCCCATTTAAATTTTTTAAAAAAATATTAATTTAAAATCCCATGTCCTTATGTTTTTAAAATAAAATAATTATTTATTCCAAAGTGTGTAAAGCAACTAATGACGACGTTCCATATCACGAGTTTCATCAAAACAAACAATAACAAAATACAGATTTTATTTAGATTTCATTTATTCAGAAACTATTTTCTGATTATTTATATTGGAAGATAATGCTCACTAACTTCATAATTTTGTGTTTTATTCATTTATTTTTTGACAGATCAAAATTTAGTCACCAAAATTTATCTTCATAATAAAGTGTGAAACATAATCTGTCGATAATAAAAGCCCAATTTGGCAAACCTTATCTGCGACAAGCCAGTCGCAGTAAACTGTTCTACGAGTATATAACAACTCCAATCTACCAAAGAATCACATAATTAGCTCTCTTCCCCAGCCAATCCATCCTCCTCTGGTAGCTTCAACTTTTTAAGTAGGGAAAACTGAACGAGGCTAATGTTTGGAAACACAGAATCCAGCTACACTAACTTACCACCCGCGTGGCTCTACTTGAAGCAGAGAAGTAGTGAAGAAGAAAGAAAAAGGGAATCACAAAACACATACTCAGGAGAGAAGAAATGAGATAACTTTCGCTAGGGGTCTTTCCGCAGCTGTCATTCAAGATACGAACCAAAGAGGAAGCGACATGTCAGGGACTCGGGGAAGTGCTGAGACCAAGAACATCTTGGTCAACAGGAAGCGAGAAGGGTACTGGATGCGACGCGATCTTGTTATGCTTCTTAAGAACGTAACTGTGCCACTAAATTTCCCGAATATCTGTCATAGATAGGCAAACGCCGCTAATCATGCAATTTAATCATATTGGTCAACAAGGGTGCCGGATGTAATGTAAGGAGGGGAAAAAAAAGAGATGTTTTGTAATAAGATAACAATGCATTGTCGCGTTTCCGATGTAGATAGTTGCTCAGCGTCGAAATGCTATATGATTTGTGACAATAAAGCTCTTTTGAGTGTACAAAGAATTTAACCAGAACAATCCCTGAATTTCTGGTGAATAATTATAAAAACTTATAGGTGTACTTATATTAATTTGATGGGATAAATTTGTGAGAAAATTTGCCCTTAATAACAATACATTTTATAGAAATTATTTTTTTTAAAAAAAGGTAATAAAAAGTTCTATGCAAAGTTTTGTAAACAGATTTAGCCACCCCAAAGTGTGCATTTTTTTTAATAATCATTATTAAATTACTCAAATATTAGATTTAAGTAAACGATGAAATATCGAGAAATGGACAAGAGTAAGCTTTACTGATATTAAAATTAAAGGAAACGATAAATTATTAAATTGCATATTATATCAGCTACATGTAATTTAGGTTAAAGCAAACGATAAAAAATTGAAAAGTGATCTGGTACGCTGAAAGTGATCCACTTAAAGCAATAGCCCCAAAGTTGGCTAAAAAGCAATATTTTAAATTACCCTCGTTTCGAGAGAGAGAGACTGACTTCTTTTAGAATTTGAAAGCGACTATCGTTTATTATTTATTGTCAATATATAATCTCCACGAAAAACACTTTGAGAAAATAATGCGTTAGTAGTTAAGAGCAAGAGAGAGAGTGTGTGTGTGTGTGTGTGCACTCCCTCTCCAAACTTTCACACCACGCCAACGGAAGAACTTGGAGCCTTGATAAATTTAACGCGCATCAGTCTTTACAGATTTAATAATTAAATTAATTCGCGACCACGACCATTCGGCTACTGTAGGCCCAGGTTAAAAATGTTGCCAGCTAATATATAAAAACTTAAGAATCAATGATTGCATAAATTAATTTATATCCTTTCATATGCTTAATTTTTGATAAAGTATGGAAATAATCACACTGAAACCCACGTCTGTTATTAAATGGAATATTCAGATATAGAATATCTAGATATTAATTCGATTGTATTTTTACAAACAGAGTAATGGTGTACAAATTATACAGCATTTCTAATCTGAATAAAAAAAAATACAGTTTTCAGAAAGAAAGAGGGGGGCGGGGAAATCAAAAGATTTCTATATGCATATCTAATTTTAGTTAGAAAAGTCTTTTATTTTTCCTAATTTTATTTACATTTGAACTATTTATTTACTTGCAGTCGTTAAGTATCGGTTTGACAACCTGGTCGTTGCACCGTAAAAAGTAAATAAAGTTCGAGATTTGCGTTCATTGATAAAAAAGTACGAAGTGGAAAAGTTTTTTCCCCATTCACAAATCAATGCATAAACAATTCGAAAGCGCAAAGAAAATCAATGCGCGAAACAACCGCAGTATTTTCAAACTCGCAGGAAGTCGAAAACCTTGCATTTAAAGGTTTTAGAGATAAAGGAATTAAAAAATTTTGTGAATGACAAGAGCTCCAATAAAAGAAAATAATGCCCAAGTTAATCGCAATAGAAGACAATTACTCTCTGCCCACTCCTTTCCAAAACGTTAGTATTCAATGAAGAGAGCTGAGCCATTTATTGCGAAAGAACTCCTCTGTTTGTTAATTCGACCAAGTAACAATCTAACATAAGGGGACCAGAAAAGGAAGAAAAAAAAAAGGACTCGTTCCCAGCGATTTAAGGCAGGAATAGCCGGCGTTGAGCATAGGGATCCGCTCAGGTGGAACTTCTGGAGATTCTCTTATTTAATCGTTTCGTGGGAGAAAGCATTCGAGTGATGCAAGGTAGATAGCGATTTCGGAAACAGGGGTTTCGATAGCTCATTTTTCACTGATAATAAATCAACGCAGAAACTCGAATGACCCTAGCAAATCTGAATTACGAGAGACCATAATGGGAGTAACACGATTTGATAACTCAATTCAATAGATCACTTTTCCTTTTGAGTTGTTTTTCCATGGACTAGTTCAGGTATTGTTCAAGGCCTACTGATGACACATACGTTAAGTCGAAAGGAAAGACCCTGATAAATTATATTTATTTTATGATTTTGTAAAAAAAAAAAAAAAAAATGTAACGCAAAATTGCAACAATTAATTCAAACTAGAATAAGTAAGGTAATACAGGAGTAAAATTTATGAAAATCAAATACAGTACTCTCTCTGTTATCCGGCTCTTTACCTACAGTAATCCGGTGCTGTTACATAGGCTGACCAGTTATAAAAATATTTTATACCTTCTACTTCAATAGAATAATGTAGCCTATCAATATAAAACAGTACACTTTTTATAGTTTCAGTTATTTCATGTGGTTGACACTTTGTGTGTAGAGTATTTTATGCAACAATACATGGCTTTTGCTGTTTAAATGCGTTATTTTTGTGATTTTCCAGTAATCCGGTGTTTTTGGTAATCCGGCGGTGCTCTGGTCCAATATCTGCCGGATTACCGAGGAAGTTTACATGGAAAGAAATTTTTACATTTTCCTTTAAGTCATTGAAAAGGTTTTATTTCTATGTCTATTTATTTATGGGATGCTCGAAGGTTGTTACAAAAGTACTTGTATTTGAAGACAGATAGCATCATTAAGATAAGTTGTTGTTACCAGTGGGGGATGCCATCTGTTAAACGGAGCCGAAACAAATTTGACATTGATTCATAAGTTAGTTTTGATTTGATAATCATTGCTGCCAAATCAAAATTTGATTGCTGCCCCGTCGATGATAAATGGATTCATCGTCATACACCGGAAACCAAGCAATAATCAAAATAATGGGTTGCTTCTGGTGAATTTGCTCCAATGAAGGCGAGGATGCACTCATCGGCCAGAATAAAAATGACAAAGAATTCTTGAGGGGCGAAAGACATGATGATCACGAATATGAGTAACTATGACTTAGACAGCTGTCTGATGAGTCATGATGCTTGCTAAAAACAAACCATTTTCGATGTTACGAGCACTATCTCTTGGAATTTCGAAGGACTTAATGAACTCGACTCTAGTATCAATACAATACATGGTTTTCAACCCCCCCCCCCATTTATACACGACACAACGCATGTTTTTACTATTTCAATATAAACACTACGCATCAAACATCTGTTTTCAGAAACTTATTAGTACATTTACCGTAAGATCTCCAAATTAATTCGGTCCGCTTTCTACAGCTGGAAAATCACATTTAATAGGAGTATATAAAATAAAATATCGTCCGATAAAAATCTAAAAAATAATAATAATCTTATAATAATGTAAACAAATGAACGAGGTAAATATTTCAGAGTAAAATACCAAATTTAATTCACAACATGAACTATTAAAAGACACATCTTTAAGAATGAAGATTTTAAAATTAAACTTAAAATAGGAGGGGTCATATTGCTGGGATATTAATCTAAACTAAGACTGCCAATTAAGGAAAAAAATATCTATCTGGTGGTCTCAGATCTGCTTTTATAAACATATATTTAACGCTAAGTACTTAACGTTACATATATCGTGTTATATATGCGCATTTGATAGTATAAATTGAATTACCTCTTTTCTCTCCCATATAATTGCAATCAAAAGTAACGCAATTTTCAACAAGTAACGCGCTTTCACCCCAGCACTGCTTACCGCTTCCTAACAAAACGAAGAACTTTTTAAATTAATCCTTGGCTGAAATTTCCGGAAGAAAAAAACCGGAAAGCTCGGCAGTAAAATAAATCCCATTTCTTCCAGTCAAACTTATCCCTTCCAACAACCAATTGGTCCGATCGATTTTTGGCGCTCAAAGACAAAAGCTTGGAAAGTTACTCGAGTTCAAAAAAGAAATAGGACTGTAGAGACCAAGTCAGGTGATGGAAGTCTAGATAAAAAAAAATATCGACCTCGAGTATAAATTCGAATTGATAAACAGTAAGTTACGATTTTATAAAAGAACCTTGCTAAATTATAGATGGGAAAAGATAAAATCTCTTTAGATTTTAAGTTTTTTTTTTTCCCTTCCTCTCTTTTTAAACTCTTAAGACAATCCTTGTTTTTGATCCGAAGTTTCTTAAACTTTTTGATGCAGCAGTTTTTTTATGCATTTTACGTCCATTTACTTATATATTTATTTATAAACTTCGGGAGTAAGTTTTTTTAACGTACGATATTGAGATAAATAAAAATGTGTCTTTATTTTTAAAAATAATGGTGAGCACTGGAGGAAAAAAAAAATAGAATTTAGTTCAGTAATTGATTTGTTTTTAGAGTTTCAAATAATAGAAATCAGTTTATTTTTGTAACATTACCTATACTGATTTCATTCTAAGAATAGAAATTTTTTGAAAATTTTTTGTCGAGGTTCCAAATTTTCAAGTTGATGTGATGTGGAAGATGAGAATGGGGTTCCAGCTCAGGTGTAGTCCCTGTCACTTGAACAAGGTTCAAAATAACGAGGACCGCTACCAATAGCCATTCGTGTTGCTTCTAAATGCGACATTAATAAACAACTAATTAAACTATGAAGTTTCTATTTAGTAACTACATATCTCTGAGGCATCTAAAATTATAAACAAACTGATTTTTTTTATTTAAATACAATTCTATGGTTCTGAAAGAAAATTTATATCCCAACTAAAACAATACACCGGAATAAATTGGAATTTTTTTTCCTACCCTACTTCACGTAAAATATAGTATTTTATTTCAAAATATTTATTGCTTTAAAACAAAACAGATAAACATTAGAGACAACAATTTTTTAAATTTGTCTTTTTTCACGTTCTTTTGATTGACTGAAAAGTTTACATTTATTAGAGAAAATTTATTTCGATTTTATGTAATTACACATTTATGAAGTTATTTAGTTAAAAAGGTTTATTATTTAAATTTTTTTAAAATTCAAATGTTTAAAAATTCAAAATGTTTTAATACTATTAAGATGTCACTGATTTTTTTCACAATTAACATTAATTAAGAAATATTGCGCGAAGATTATAATAAAAATATTTTCAAGCTAACTTATACTCGACAAGAATCAGTTCAAATGAAATGTTCGAAACATTAAAAACAACAACAACAACACATAAATGTCTCTTTCAACAATTTTTTCGCACTTTCTTGTTTTTATTCCTTTTCTTTCAGATGTAGTAAATATAATGAACTATATGAGCCAAAAAAATATCTCAAAGTTAGTATTAGTCCAAGACCAAATATTTGCAATTCCTATCTTTAAAAAGGTTACTTTTCATATTTATACGATTTGTTCAACTCGCAAGGAATTACATATACCAGTAGCCTTCTTTGACGCGAAGCAAGGTCAAAAGTTTTTTTCTTTGAGTATTTCTTCTAGCTTTGTCTCGATACACACACACGATGCCTTCACCTTTATCAAGCCTTTTCGTACGAGTGTGAGCTATCGTGTCCGACCTTCACTGTATATTTGAATTCCGACAATGCATTGGAGAAGTTTTGCGGTTTGTCTGATTTCCGTTTCATAAAGGCACGGCAGACGATATAGAAGCAAAGCAGTCACATTGAATTAGATGAAAGTCACAAACCGTAAGAAAATAACTGTCCTCGATTTTTGTAAGATTTTTAATGGATGGGATATGGAAGAATCCGAAAATATTGGATAGAAGAATTACTTAGCAGCAGAAAGTAATGTACGCTTAAAGGTCGTACATATATTTTTTTCTTTCTCACTTTCTGTGTGTCTTTTCATAACTTTCAAAGCAAACATTTTTTTGCTATTCAAGAGACATTAAAGGGACGAAAAGAAATTATAAAATGCCGGAGTTTTTCATCATTTGTCATATACATAAGTTTTGCTAAAAAAAAAGATAAATCTTGATTTGTTACAAAACTTTTCTCATAGTTCATAAAATGTTGATTTTAATAGAAAATATTTTATATGCAAGGCATATTGCATAACTGTTTGAAATTTTAAACGAAGCAATGGGCATTTGATAATAATTCCCGATACGTATCAAATTCAAAAATAATCCCTTCATATTTATTAAACGAAAATAGAACAGCAAAAGCTTCCACAGGCAAATTAGCCATTCATTTGAACTAATCGGTAAGGAAATAAAATGAGGGCATCTAAGTAAAAAAAAATACTAACGATTCCTACTCGAAAATATTTTCTATTTTCATTTTCAAGCTAATCTTGTGTAAAATTATCATCAACAACAAAATTTGTTTCCGTCGACTTGTGATTAAATAATCTTTGGTATAAAGATTAATTTGAGACTTAATATTGTTTTGAAAGCTAAAAGGTCAAAATAGCTGTCAATGAAATGAATAATTCACAGTTAAAAGGTAACATTACAATAATTACAGTATCAAAAGAAGAAAGTAAATTTGCGTATGTAAACACATAACGATTTATTTAAAATAGGTGATTTATTTATTCTTCATGTAAAGCACTATCTTGTATTGATGATGCAACTTTACCCTTTTCAAGCTAAACACAGCATCTGATATCAAAGTTTGACTAACATTCAAGAGCTATTTGAAATTCAAGATATCTAGTTGCAAACATCTGTAAAAATTTTCAAAACAAAATTGTGCAATACCAACACATGGAAATACATTGCAAAATTATTTATAATTAGCTATACAAAATCTTTGAACTTTAACCTTAGCCAAAAACTTGTGACACACCAAATAAATTACGGTGCGAAAAAAAAGCACAAGTCAGTTATTTTTTTCAGGAGGAATAATCAAATAACTGTTATTTCTCACAAAACGTAATTTGGAGTATTTTAATGCAGCGTGAAACGACCGAACGTTCCATCTATTTAGTAACATTGAGAGGAAATATTTAATTGGAAAAACTACACTTGATCTATTTCTACGCACGAATGCTTATAGGAGTTCGTTAATTGAGACGTCGACAAGATTTGTAGTTTATTAGTTAAAGTTGAAGGGCATTTATTGTAAACGGTATATTTTTATTTCACAAGCCTCTTTTTGCTAATACTTCCGTTGTGGTTGACCCGTAATGGTCGGACGGTTTAGGTGTTTCTTCCAAACGACTAAAAATTTTTCTCCAGAGCTTTTTTTACGGCAACAACTTTATTACACCCAATTTGTTTTAGAAAAACATAATAGGCATTAAGAAGAGATTTCAAGATTTGGGGTCTAAATGCCAATAACTTTAAGTAATGTTAGTTTAGCATTATAATAAATTGAGTATAAAACTTAAAATAATCAGAAAAAATATACTCTCTGTATAAGTACAACAGATTACATTATAAAAATTACAATGCATTGCTTACTTGAATTTTTTAAAAATTACGTTTCGAGGGGTATTTTCTATGATAACAAGCTTATTCTTCTTTTGCTTTAATTTTTGATTTTGCTTGATAGATCAGATTAAATTACTATCGCTTTATAACATTTCCATGGACTTTCAATCTGTTTTTGATGCATTTTTTTAAACAAAGGGATTAAAAGCAAAATTCAAAGCTTAATATAGTTCAAACGTTTTGAATTTATAATTCGACATAACAAAAGCATCAACATTGTGGTTAAGAAATTGTATAAAACCCCATCTCGTATTTAAGAAGTCACAAACACAGCTGAAATTACAAGCCTTTTTTTGCCCATATTCGAAATTAGAGAAGGGTTTTACTATTAGAGACAAAAAAAATATCTGCACATTCAGCTTTACAAGCGAGATGTCATTCGTCCATGTAACATACAAATAACACTATTGTATTCGAAGGCGACGAACTGTCTCGTTTCGTCTGAAAAATAAAAACGGTAAATTGGACATTATTAACCTTTTCTTCCGACCTCAACAACATGTTCAACTAAGTTAACACGGGACAACCAAAACAGAGCAGGTGGTTCGCGTCATATGTGTTGCCGGTGTGTCGGGACACAAATTAGTAAATTCAAATACTTTGTGGATATTCTATCTATTATGTACCAAATTAACCGTTTGAATTGAATTCTTTTAAATCAAATAACATTGTTGGAAGAAAAGTAAATAAATTACTCGTAATAGAGATGGCAGCTTTCGTATTGAGTAATCCTTTCCAGAGTAGAGCCGAGCTATCTAATTAAATGAGTAAATATTTAATTAACAAATAAATGCATAATTAAACAAGCGCGAGTGTTTAATTAACTGTGCATATAATGAAATTCCGCTTTCGGGAAGAACATGATCTCAAGTACCCTTATATTTACTTCCATACTTAACAGTATACAGAGCGTTAAGAAATTATAAGAGATCACAAACGAATGTGTGCATTTCTGTAGAAGACATAAGAAGCAAATTTTAAGCGGGCGTATTTAAAATGATTCAATGAACACTTTCTGTGATAATTGCACAGCTTTACAAATTACTCTTAAATATTATTAAGGTCTCCTTTTTCAGAAAACTGAATGAGATACCTGTAAGGAATTATAAGACCACCCGAGAAAATTAGCGTATTATATGTCACATGAGAGTCGTTCTAAGACGCAAGCGTTAGAATTTCATGACCGCATTACTTGAGAAGCAAAAGTGCAGGTTTTGATTGCGTTATCCACGATTTATTTGAAAATACCGCGGGGTACAGAGTTATCTGAGGGCGAAGTGAGATTTTTTTATTTTATTTTATAAGAGTACTGGTAAATCTGAAGGAGAAACAGCTTATTTATAAAGCGTTCTAAAATTGCCATTCACAATGCCTTAATTAGAAAAGATGATTCATACAAAATAAAATGATATGGAAGAGAATATGTTGACAGCACGGGACGATCGACAGATTTTTCAACGAATAAAATGTCTTTTGACTCGTAAAATATCGGAACGTTTCAGCAAAAAACACCTCATATCACAGTTGGGTAGAATCTTAAATCAAATATCAGTACAAAATTTATGAAAATGAAGGAAACATCGAAGTTATTAAAACATCATTGAGAAGAAATGGGCTAAAAATGTCATGTCATGGAACAGTGAGTGAAGACACATATTTTCTGATGAAAAGAGCAATTTGGATACCATCTGTTGATTTAAATAAACAATTCTCAATGCCTTTCGATTTTAATAAACAGAACTGATTCGGCATCGTTGATTGGGTATTAATTAAAAACATAAAATTTTTCACAATATGCGCAACAATTTTAAAAAGATTTCAGTTTCGCAAGAATTAGAAGTTTTTACAGAAACTTTATTTTGTGCAAGAAGCGAATAAGAAAAAAAGTGTTAATATCCTGTGATCAGAATAAAAGTAATATTAAAAAATGACAAATTCTTAGTCCCTGCAGAAGGTTCTAAACAATTAATTCAAACCAAGGTTTTGATCTCAAATACTTTAATAGTACTTATGATTATTGTAGCTCCCTCCTTCCGTTCTTGCACACTAGTCGTTTGTTAAACTTACGAAAGTTGTTTTGAAAACAGCACATCCAGTTTAAATTCGATTTTAGACATGAGTATCACCGAAATAATAACATTTTCCTCCATTAAACTATCCGACAAAGACATGTGAGCTTCGTGACAACTAATATTTTTGACAGTAACTTGTTTTGTTAAAGTCAAGCGTTTTTAAACAAGCTAATCCGATATCCTTTCGAGCTATTTGCCTCATCTATCAACGCTTGACCGAAATTCTCAATATTTCAAGAGTTATCTTCGTAAATATGAGATGGGTGAAGGTCACTCTCGGAGAGCCACCCAAGGAGGAAGAGAACTCGGAAAACGTAGAGAATTCGGAAGGGTCGATTTAGTTTATAAACACCGTACCCAATGCCAGATAAGCATTTAATCAGGTTGCTTCGAAGAAAGGTTCAATGCTACAAATAGCGAGAGCGTCAATCAGAAAATGACCCCTTGAGAAATATTTCACTTGCTATGCCCTTTTATCTGATTTATAAGATTCCCATTACTGCTGTAATCAACTGACTCAATGGACGATCGAAGTAACTCTTTATCCATGCCACAGATACAAAAATACGATTTGCTTCCTTATTCTAGACAACATTCATGACTCTTTAGACACAAAAATTTTGGCCACTGATTGTGTCTTTATTTAATCACTAAGAAACATTTCTGATTCAAGTGGCTGAAAGACAGGAAAGAAAGAAACAATTATGATACAAAATACTACAATCTGATAGACCGAGATTTAAAATAGTTGTTAAAAGAAATGAAGAAAAAAATCAGTGAAGAAATTATAAATGATCTTTGAAAATTATGAAGCATATTGTGAAATTACTAACTTCTTATCAAACTAATGATAATAAAATTGAGTATAGAAGATAATAAACTTTGTAACTGTCATCTTAAAAATAAAATTGATAGTAAAAATATTTCATACATGTCCAAATACAGGTCTGACGAAAAAAAAAAGGGTTAAGTCAGATTACGTTAATATTGTGTACAGATCTACATAAAAAAAAGAATAGATAAATGAAGGAATGAAGACGCACGGCATTTTTTTTCAAATGGGAGACCTAGATTTTTTGTGCTTATTTCTCAGGGACAAATAACACCAAGATCTAAAAATGCTTATACTTCTATCCCGTCACCTTCTAAATATTATAACATATATATTCGCAACTTTCTGCTGTTCCTTAACCTCTACGATATGGCGGGTGAATTAGAAAATTTTAACCTTATTATTTTTTTTTTCCATTTTTTTGGAGGGTAGGGGGAGTCAGCTATACCTTTTAAGCAAATATTGAAAAATTTATAAAAATAAATGCTTTTATAATGTTTCAATCACAGAAAATTTATCTAATGTCCATGCACAAGAGTTAAACTTTTTTTTTATATCACCCCTCGATGAAATGAGCGCTGAAATACTTTAAAGTAAAGATCGTTTTCAGGAAATTATTAGAAATAATTAGTCGTCAACATAGGCCAAGCATTACAAACTACTAGTGAAACAAATCATTACTTTATTTTTCCAATGTTAATCATTTAGTTGTATCTTTCATGAAAAGAAAAACAGACTGATTATATTTTTTTCTCTCCCTTTACAGATAAAATTTGTTCAAGAGGAAGCTGACTCACGTTTAGTCGTCAATATACCATAGTTTTAAAGCAACTACATCCTAGTCGCATTTTAAATAAGAGAAGAAGGAAAAAGTTTCAGTATTTCCCATTTAAACTTTATTCTCAACCCCATTTCCAGTAAAATGATAACTTTTAAGTTTTTGACACAACAATAGATTAAGTCAAATGAAAAATCAAGATGATCATTTCCTTATTTTTGGACTCGAGAGCCGAGATGAATGATAAGATTACACATTTGTTGACCTGAATCGTAATCTTTATCCATTTGCTACACAATGTAAGTGATCAGAATTAGAAACTCTAATTACGGACCCTAGAATGTTCTTTACCACATTATTCAAAATTTGTTCCAGCGACGTTGCATTTCATAGGGGAATAGAATCTCAATCAAGCTCTAATACTTCTAAATTTAGTAATAATGAAACAATCCTTGTTTGGAACAAAGTAAAATGAGAATTTATTTTTATTGTTTATTAACGTTGCACTTTGAAACGAGACGAGGGCTATTGAAAATGGATGTCACGATTTGGAGCCTCGGTCAAATGACGACTATACATGGCCTGGAAACCCTCACTCCAAATTTCCACATCACGCCTACGGGAGGACTTGGTGAATATGAGTGAGTGATGGGCGAGTTTAATGGCGCAAGAGTCGAATGTGGCTATGCTGCACCAAACATGGCAAAGTTGTGATCTAGACATTTGAAAAAATACGAGTGAGTGATAGTATTTCAATGGTGCAGGAACAAGACATTGCCATGCTGCGCCAAACAAGGTATATCTGTGATCTAGACGTGAGGAAAAGTTGAAAAACAAACAAGTGAATGATAGTTTTTTAATGGCACTATAGCCAAATGCGGCCGTGCTGCGCCCAAAACTTGTAATCTACACGTGTGAAAAAACTGAAAGCTAAAAATTGGTTGACAATAAGGAGGGTAGGAAATAAAGAAGGATCACTAGAGTATCCCGGGGGAGCGTCACCCATGTTTACCAAAGGCAGTAAACCTTATAGGAAAGAAAAAAAAAAGATGACTAGGTTGCCTCGGAGTCATGATGCCTGTACCCACCTAAAGAAAGCAAACATTGATATAATTTCCAGAGGCAGGTTGTCCGGCTATACCCCCAGACACTGGGTACCCATTTTAGTTGCCTCTTACGACATGCATGAGATACAATGGGACGATTCTTTCACACCCAGTCATCACATGAGTGACGGGAAGACTTAGAGCCTCGACAGATTCGCTACACGGTGTGTCGTTAGTGGCATCGGGACTCGAACCCACGATTCAATTGAAACAACGCCAGTCGCGAGCTCACGACCATGACCACTCGGCTACCGCGGCCAACCAAACGAGATAGAAATTATAAGAGCTTTTTGAATTATGGAAAAATGATACTATAATTGCGAAACAACAGTGTAACGATGGGCTCTTCAGGATTTTCTATTAATTACCTCTTTATAATTCAATTTTACCAAAAGCAAAACTTTGACACAATAAAATGAAACGGGATTATGTAAATTAGCTTGATTTAAGAAGTGTCATGCAGTGATAGCGAAAAACGGATATGCAAGTGATGCTGAAGTTAGTGGAAGGGTAGCAAGAGTGAGAACGAATTTAATTGTGCGCGGAATATACTTATATCGTGTGTGAAACCTTAATTTGATATCGATGCGTACGCAAGAATAAAGATCCGCTTCTGCTTAGTTGAAGCTGAAGATACTTTGATTTAATACTTAGTCTCGGACCCGATATTTCATATTTTAGTAAAACTTGTTGGTAAACGCGTCCAGGAACCGTTAACTAGTAGAAAGCTTTTCCCTTAAATAGCATAAATAAATAAAGGCTTTGAAGAATATATACTTTGACTATTTTATAGGATATATCTATGCTTAGACATAAAGTTGTAATTTAAGATGACGGAAGAGAGAAGAAATGAGAAGACGCTAAGACGACAATAGAACTAAGTGAATGTAACTGGGAATTACAAAGATATCCTTCACAAGCGTCCATAAATCCAATAAAATGTAAAGGCATAAATCAACAATAAAAATATTGGAATAGTTTCTCCACTTTATGCACGAATGGAAAAATTTTGCATAATGCTATGAATAGGTGATGAAATACTGCACGACCGTTACAAAGAAGCGAATTATTTCGCTACAAAAAGCAGCTCAACAGGATTAGACTGGTTGTTTACATTGAAAAGATTTTTCTGAAATGATATATATTCTTCTCATTAGAATAAATATTTAATTAATGCGAGTAAAGAGACACGATGTTTTCAAATTGGAATAAAGCGTTTCTAAATTTGAGTGTGGCCTTATCTGCTGAGAGGTTTTCGATGATGACATGTAAACAAAAAGGTAAATTTTGAGAAGCATCAAACCACTCGAAGTTTATAAATTTATTTACAGATTTTATCCTCTTACTTCCGACTTAATTCTGGTTCAGTAAAAATAAATTAGAATGCATAGTTGCAATTAAAATGCATTTATCTGAATGCCATGAATCATTAAAAGCTTTATTATAGTGGAAATAATTTACCTTGAATATTGTATTTGTTAACCTAATAATTGTAATCTATTTAACTAAAGCGCGTGAAGCAATTTAATTTAGTGACAATTATTAAATTAGAGAATATAGGAGCTTGAATTATGTTTTTGTTCACAAGAAATAATTATTAAATTTATATTGAAATATCAAAGTAACACACAGTAACAAGGAAACAAGTAAAACAAGGAAACAGTTGATAAAAGATTACACTTAATAAGGGGAGGGGGATCTATTATTTATTCTTTTTATTACAGAACATCCTCCATGAGTGATTACATTTTAGATATATCAAAAATATTGCACAACGAAAAAATATATTTGATTTAAATCCATACATCCTAACCTTTTTCACATCCAAGAGGTTTAATGATTGACTAATTGTTTATATTAAAGTCACACTTAGAAGCGACGGACTTCGTAATTTCGAACCTTGGTCAAGTGACGATGACGGCACCTGAACTTGGTACCTCCCTCTTCTAACTTCCATACCATGGCAACAGTAGGACTCAGAGCCTCGACAGATTCAATGTGCATCAGTTACACTATACAGAAAGTCTTTAGTAGGCCTCAGGACTCGAGCCAACGACTCGAGAGAAATAACGCGAGTTTGTGACCATAACCATCAGGCTACCACGGCCACTCCAAGATATAGCAATAAAAACTAATTGAAACTATTAAATATAGTTAATGCGTGGAGGGAAAAGATTATGAAAACTATAATTAAAATGAGATCTGAATAAACTAGATTTAAATTGCAAGTAATACTTCTAATTAGTGATTATTACTTTGAATAAGAACCGCTATTTCAAATGACCACTTCAGTCCGCAGTTACTAAGTACCTCTATAACGGGAAGTTCAACTGCTTCCTCCGCTCTCTCGCCTGAGCAACAAAATTTACATGATAATCTCAGTTTTGTGAGGGGTACGCACACAACCCTTATCAGCTCACTCATCTTACCAGTTCTGAGCAACAAGTTATTTTTGCATGACGATTAGCTTTAGCAAAGTAAATGACCATTTCGTTAAGCATATCAAACAGTTGCTTCACGCAAGTTTCTTCTCCGTTTTGCGAGGAAATCAAGCATTGCAAATGCTCCTCACGGTACAAAAGTCATGGATGAAATTATGTCGCGCATCTCAATTTTGGAAGAACAACGTAACGCATTTAAAACTCCAGAAACAGTGTGGACATTTTATATGCATGACTCGCTGTATGAATTGCGTAGGTAAATTTTGGATATTATTAAAAAATACAAAGCAAACTGTAATCTGATGCATTTTCTCAACTCTATTAAATCAAAAATCTTTTCCAAAAAAACATTTTTCTCTACTTTTTGTTCGCTAAGAAATAGTTTTTTTTTTTATTATAAAGGAAGTTATTCATAAACGGGTTTAGGTAAGTATATAAAGCCACGCATTTTTCAAAAAAAGGTGGATATGACTTATAATCGTAACATATGAATCATAAGCATTGGGTGTTCAACTTTTGTTAAGTATTAGAACTTGTTTCACTTTGGGAAAGTATAACAGATCCATTATTGACACAAATCCTCATTCAAGAATTTATATATACAGAAGTACCTCTAGTTTGGGATACCTCAATTTAAGAGATAGTTCTGTTGGTTCCGGTCTCTTTGAAAAAATAGTACATGTATTTACTTCTTATTAAAGACACCTCTATTTAAGGGACGAAATATATAGTCCGGTGGCTGTCACTTATTAGGAGGTACTACTGTGTTTTTTAAATTTTTTGAAGAGATTCGGAAATTGAGAATATATATATATATATATATATATATATATATATATATATATATATATATATATATTTAATAATATATATATATATATATAATATATATATATATATATATATTTTAATATATATATATATATATTTAATATATATATATATATATATATATATATATATATATATATATATATATATGTATATATTTAATGCTGTATATATATGTATATTTAACTATATATGTATATGTTAATATATATATATATATGTATATGTATATATTTAATGTATATATATATATATTTAACAATATATATATGTATATATATTTAAAATATATATATATATATTTAATATATATATATATATATTTAATATATATATATATATTTAGCAATTACGAATATTTCTTTTTATTTTCCAAATCAATCAACTTAATCAGAAACAAAAATTATTTCGATTCTTAAATTATTTTAGAAATGTGTATTCTAATTAGAGACACATATAGTAATGAAATTAATTTACAGGAAAATCCAATAAAAAATTATAAATAAAAGAATCGCAAAAATTATAAAAATAATTCGTAAAGCCATTTTACTAATAACTGTGCAAGTCTATGTATAATCTAATATTTGCTTTCACTCAATTGAAATAACCAATATAATAATATCATCGAACATAGAGTCAGAATATCATATAATTCACTCTGACACAAGGTTATCTTATAGGTGACAAATGGACTAATATACGATGATACAATAATCATTTGTTGCCTCCCGGAACGGCAAATCAGAAATAAATTGCTTCTATATCAAATAGCATGGTTTCGAAGACGACGGGAACATATTTCTCGTATTACTGAGATATGCAAAGAAATGTATACAAACATCTTATATTCGGTGTTCAACAAATGGTAGTAATTGTGATTAAAATATTACAAGAATGAAAACTCTCACATTCTGACACAGACACACATGATATAATATTAGCAAATATATGTTTTCCATTTTTTCTGAGATGATTAAACAAATGTCATACACTCATTATGACGGAAAATAGTTTTAACATAAATGAAACCAAAATGTAAATTTTTATTTTGAAATAATTCACTATACATTGAATGAAGTTCCAACTTCGTTAAAAGTATGACACATTATTTCATGTTTATGAGATCAGTTATATGCTTTGAATGTTGATCTTTCATGACATAATTCATGTAAGAGTTTTTTGTTATCCTTTCTATAACTTATACATTAAAAAAAAATAAAGACAGGTTTTATAATTTGTTGCTTAATGTTACATTTTATGCTACAGATTTTTGTTTTATTTGTGATGCTGGATATAAATTAGTTCTAATTATTATCTATTAAGAAAAACCAATTTATAAGATCAATTCAGCCGATTAGTATTCATTAATTTTATCCAAATTCTACAATCTTTCCAAAATGATTAACAAAAAACAATTTAAACTGGTTCAAAAATTAAAAAAGGCAATTAAATATTTCATTTGATATGGAATACTTGTACATTTTGAATAGATGCAAACGGCACATTACTGTCTACCTTAATTGGTTAAAAAACATAGAGATATCTAAAAATATCATAATTATTATTCATGCGGTAAAACTAACTCCATAAATTTTAAAAAGTAAAAATGTAAGTCGCAGAAGAAAACTACCTTTTTTAAAGAAGAGCTTTTAAAATTATCTAATTTATAAAACGAGGAAACCATAATTTAGGAAGCAGAAAATGAAAAGACCAGTTTTGGTTCTTTGCCAAGTTTAAAAAGAAGGAATTCGCCCACTTTGCTACAAAGAGTACTCATCCATTTCTCCTACAATAAAGTGAAAAGTTTATTTCGCTTAAAATCTCCATTATTGTTACTAATATTGGAGGAAAAAAAATCATTTTTTATACTTTACTCACGAAGTTATCTAACTCAAGGGCAAATAGCAAAAAGTAACATACATTGAATTAGTTGCCACTTAGCCACTTTTGAAACGAAGTATGTAAATCGCTATTTGCTTTCAATTTATGATTCTGAAATCTTTTCATTTCTGTAAGGTTAACATTCTTTTAAGCTCAAATGCTTAGACAAGGTAATAATTACAAAGCAGGACATTTATAATGAGTGAACAATAAGCCATCAATAACACTCTTTATAATTTTTGCTCTGGCAATACGGAATTTTGACTACTGATTCAAGCAATATTAATATCTTGAAGCCCAAATATTTCAAACAATGGTATTTGCTGTAGAATATATGGTTGTCTCGAATTAACGTCGGTATAGACGTATTGGTGACGGCTCTCGTAATGTTGACCGACAGTCTAGAGACGAGCTGTCGAGAAGCAAAATTGCCGAATGTGTAAGAAGAAATTAAATTTTTTAAATCTTCAAATCATCACATTTACTATTTACTACCAACTACAGTTTCTCGTTTTATAAAGTCATATTTTTGTATGTGAATACTAACTAAAAACATTAATTATCAAAAAGAAAAAAAAAAAAGTAATGCTCAGAAGAAAGTAACCTTTTTCAGTCTCTAATAACTTCATAACTGAACAGCATACCGAAGACTTAAGCTATCACTTCTCAAAATTAAATAAAATAAAACTAGAATTCAAGCACGACATACCAAAGAGGCAAGTTTTATTTTGTTTCTCCTCTAATAAAATAATTACCAAATCCGTACAGTGCGGGAAACAGATAGCCTATTTCAATATTTTGTAACAAAAATATCTTCCATTGGTATTGTATCAAAATAAAAATAATATAAAGTTCTTTTCAAATCTTACACACAAGAAGCCGACAAACCAAAGAACAAAAAACAACAGACACGGCAAAAATGCTATTTATTTATAAAAATCTCCATTTTCAAGGAAGCATTTCTCTAAAATTTACTTCATTAACAAAATGAAAAACTAAAACTCAGCTGGCAGGTAATTAGAGGACCAGTTCTAGTATGTTATACATGTATAGTTACAAAGGTCATTTTGGAACGAATTTTCCCTTTAACAAAACAGAAAATTTATTTCCTTTAAAATCCACACCACCTGTAAAAACTGACTACTATCGGAAGAAAGCACAAGAGAGACCCTTCTAGACCTTCCCAGGGTAACCGTCAAATTGACGGCCAAATAACAGTTAGCTGTTATTTAAGCTCAGTTATTTCGAATTTCTTTCTCCACGCTTTATTCAAGCCGCTTTTTCCCTCCTGTGAAGCATTTATTGAATAAATATGAGTAAATTGAGGAAATGACAAGAACCGGCAAGGTGCTTTCTCGTTCCAGACGAGTGCCAACCGAACAGATCTTTTTGCCGGCACTTGTCTCATTGGAGAATAATAACAGGTGGAGGGAACATCCCTTTATCTTCAAGACTTGTTCAAGCGTGATGACTTGAAAACCGTATCAAAGCTATCAATGTCTACCCTTTGCGTGAATTACTTGAAGGTTCCACATACCTGGTTTCGCTTAAAGCTAAGTATTTCCGATTCCTTAAAGAATTGCCGATATAAAATGGGTTGTTTTCTTTAACTTCCAGATAAAAAAAATGCGGTAAAACTGTTTCGTAACATTGTTACATTTATACTTTAAAGTTGGGTATTTTTGTTGAAGTAAGAGCTTTTTCCTCACCTTAATAGTTTCATTTTTTTCTCGAGTAAATTAGTTTAAAGTGTTTTTGTAATGGTACAGTGAGTGTGTGTGAATGTATTTCTGTATGTTTATCCTTCCAAGGCATATTTAATAATTTGAGAAGTTTCAAAAGAAAATTTTAATAATGAACAGTTTAGAAGCCAATTTTTCTTTCAATTAATAGTTTTTTTTTTTTTATTTATTTCAGAAAATTAAATTCCATTTCTGATATGTCAAATATTTGTTTTGTTGTTGTCCATAGTTTAATTATTCAGAGAGAATTTTTTGAAAGATGTAAAAAATATTAGATTGTTTTTGGAGAAGTTAATCCTTTAAAACCTAATTATTTCTTACTTTGAAAATAAACATCGTTTCTGGCATGACAGAGTTATGTCAAAGTCATATCACAGAGGAGAAAAAAATCTAATACTCCGATATTAAGATATTCAAGCTTACTCTTTTAGTTTTTTTGCATGAAAGATATTTATATCAAACTTCAAATGAAAAGAGAAAGACATTATTTTAACGGAACAAATCTAGGAGGAAGTGCGTTATGTTTACTTTAAAGTTATATTAATGCTAGAAAATAATTTTTTTAACCAGACAAAAACGGAGAAGGAAGAGAAAGAAAAAAAAATATATACTTGTTTATCCTAATAGTAATCTCAACAATATGGAGAGAGAAAAATATGACTGGTAAATTATATGTGCCGAGTTAGTTATGTACATGGGGAAGGATATAAATTACACCCGATGTATTTAAAAAAATTCTTTTGAGTAAATCTTCTAAATAATAGAAACTTACAAACAGCAAAATTAACTATTTATTGTCTTGTCTACAGAGTCAGCTATATGAAACCATAGATTAAACGAACGATTTTAGCTATTATTTATACAGTCGAATTGTTAAAATTAAGCATAAACTAAACGTTACTCCACACATACAGGGAGACTCCGAATTCAAAAGACAATCTTGAACAAATGGCAGGCATATTAAAGGAAGCATTTTTTTTTTTTTTTTTTTTTGCCATTCGAAGTAAGTATGTAATCAAAGCCTTTTGAAATGTTAACAAAGAAATTATTCAGAAAATAAAATAAATTGTCATTTACCTTATTTCAGAACAAATACTCAAAAGGCGATTGCTAATAGTAACACAAATTAAATAGTCTCACAGTGATTTTGAGTACAGTTTCAAACACAGTAGATATTACTCGAACAATTACAATAATGAGAGTCTGACAGAGAGGTTCTTCAACTGAGTTAATACGAATGTCGTACATGAGACCTTTTAGATGTTTTCATAGAATGAGATTTGATAAATTGGAGAATGAGGCAGACAAGCAAAAGTCCACTTGGACCAATATACAACACCCTGGAAGAGCGGACGTCATCATGATACAACCTTTAGCACTTAAGCTCTGTGAATTTCAGAAGCAGACTGTTGAGCATGCAGATACATTTTGTCATATATTATATGTCAGTACTATCAAGTATTTAGGTCTTTGATCTTATAACGTGAATTTAGATTCATCTTGTACTCGTATATATGCTACTATCCATGATTTCAAGAATCTGAGAAGCTGTTTTTATACACTGCATAGAGAACACACACAATTCTTAACAGAAAACAAAATAAAAATTAACTATGTCCGATTCATTGACTTAAAACAAGCCAGTACTATTATCAAAAACACTTAAATTCCCAAAGGTATTATTATCATTCCAAGCCACAGAAAGTTGTAATGTCTGTTTACTTAGATGTGATGAATTATTTGAAATAAAAAAGTACTGTATAGCCTACAAAGAAAATGGATAACTGTAAAATAAGATTTGTTTTATCGTCATGTTACGACAAGCGAAAACCAAATCAAGTATAAAGAATTAGCGGTGAAATCTACTCCTACGCATCCTTTAACACCTGATGTGTCCCATCTAATTTGAATCAAACATCCCGTGAAATTCAAGGTTTTTTTTTTTTCTCTCTCTCTCTCTCACTTCGCTCGGTGTAGTCATGCACCGAAGGGCTTTTGTAATAAAAAAAAAAGTAAAAACATTCCAGCAATATCCAAGAAACGCTTCTTTTTTTTTTAGTTTTATTTCAAGCACCTAATGGATTAAAAATGTTAAATATTTCTACTGCATTTTTTAAAGACACAAGTTTTAATTCTATAGTGTTTTAGACACTAAAGGAGAATCTTTATCAAAATGCTTTTTTTACAATGTTATACGGGATGCTCTGATTGTTTCCAAACTTTTAAGCTCTTTGTAATATCAAATAGATTAAGAATAAATTTTAAAACAAATTATCAACTTTAAATGTAGATTTGGAAAGTGGTTTTTTTTTCACCTTTGTCTCAACATTCAGATTTTATAAATAAAAAAAAGTTGATAAAATTGACTACAAAGAGTATCTGTAATGCATATATTATATACAACTGCTACCTTTTTGTATAAATATGGCTAATATAAATAAATAAAATAATAAGTAATATATTTTAATTATTTATCTAAAGCTTCCTCGATTTCCCTGGATCTGCTATAAAAAAATCGCAATATGTTTAAGGACAAAATAAAATATTTTTAGAATATGAGCAAGCAAATTAATTTAAATATTTGGATAGATAGAATACCATTTAATATTTCTCGATATAATTATAAAGTTAATAAGGGAATGCTAAAAATTAAATAATTTATGCCAATTTAAAGATATATATACATATATATGTATAATTTTCCGCTTCAATATATTTGTTTTATACTAAAAAAAGTAAAAGCATAACTACTCTAAGGCAATATTCTTATTTTAATTTAATGAAATGGCTAACGCACATAATCAAATGACCTGAATTTCCCCACTTCGAACAGTGTGCGACTTCCTCAAACGATTCCGAAGAAAATTTTAATTATTTGTCTCTTTCAAAATGTCATTTTTTTTCTTTTTTACTTTATCACGTAAAATATGTCATTTGTCGTAATGTAAGCTAAATTTTTCATTGAAGTATTCAATTATATTCTTTTTAATGCGGTAACTTAGAACGAATTTAAAAGAAATAAGAACTTTAGAAAACCCAAGGTAAAACTCTGTCTTACACCGAATATTCTGGGCAATATCTTCAATTACACTAAAGCCGACACACCCATTGCTTATGGGACGACGAAGTTAAATAGCGAATGCTAAGTAACAAAAAGTTATAAATATGCACAATGTATTATTATATTCCTGAAAAAAGGACAAATTCAATTAACTGTAATCTCGAATTTTATAATCTACGTCATCCGTTTCAGAGCTCTACAATGTTTATAAAAAAGGAGCTGCAGTTTAAATACATAGCCAACTTAATTACCAATAAGGGAATGCTAAAATATATGAATTATATATATATATATATATATATATAATTCATACGCGGTTAGCTTGTTCATATATATTATAGGAATACGAAAATAACATTTTTATTCCCCCTTGATATAAAAATTCTTTAAAAATTTTCAAATATCATCATCTACTGTATAAAATATTTTATCAAAAATATTACTCAGTAATTTTAATGGAGGGGATACATTTCATAAACGTGATACGTGATATAATTCTAATATTTTCAATAACGTGTTAAACATAAAAAAAAAAAAAAAAAAAAACCGCTCTTATATATATAGTTACTTTAACAAATAGACTTTTTCACACATTAAACATTTTTAAACATGGATGAATAGATTTTACTTTGAGCTTGATTTTAAATCCTTGTTTAACATTTAAATGTTTTCAGTTCTCCAATAGTTTCTTTTGTATCATATTAAGAATTAAATAGGCGATGCTTGAAATTTTTAATGATGAGATTCACTCGTGGTTAGCCTAAATCTTAGGTAATGCTTTTCAGAAAACCATGACAAGACAATAATTGGATTATCTTGAAATCAATTTAAAAATGGAAATTTTTTTTAATCGGATTGCAATGAGCACGAGGAAAACAATTAAAACAAGGGCTCTGCTGGATGAAATTTACTCATCGTTTCTCCATTTCTTTTCTCTTCTTTCTTATTAAACATGTTCAGAAGAAAATCAGCATTTTGAGAACTGCTTCTTTTATTGTGAAGATTGTTTGGTTGTTTATTTAACGACACATTTAGAAGTAACACGAGAGTTATATCAGCGACGAACTTCGTAATTTTGAACTTCGTAATTCTCGGTCAAGGGACGAGAACGACACCAAGCTGGCACTTCCCTCTCCAAACATTTCACCATCCCAACATGAGGACTTGAATCTTCTACAGATTCAACGTGCATACTTCTTTTAATCCCGCTATCCGGAGGTGTTCAGTGGCATCAGGGCTCAAACCTATATATATATATATATATATATTATTTATGTAAATATTACTAGTTACAGTATTGTCTATTGGTTGCTTAAATGGTTGCATGGTTTGCGTGATTAGTTTATTGAACACTGGGTATTGATGAGTTTTATTTTAAAAATTCATCCGTGTGCAAAAAACGGATATACTGGGTAGTGCAAAATAAAATAAAAAACTACGAAACATTAAATGATGGTGAATAGACAATCATATGAGAATATAATACAACTAAAAATGTAAGTTAAATTTATTTTCTCAAATTCACTTATGACAATGATTTAGCCACATATATCAATTTTATAAGCATAAATTACTATTTTATTTTGCAATAATGGAAAACTTTCCAATTCAAATAAAATGCTGCCCTTTTTTTCAAACAAAGAAAAGTTTTTTAAGTTTCTAGAATGTAGATATCAAAACTTCTCTATTCTACTTGCATAACAATGACAAAAGGTATACAACTTTAGCGATATTTCTCGAATTGCCTCAATTTTCAGCAACGCTAAGCCCATACAGCTTGCAATTTTATTTGTTCGCATGAGGGAAAATAGATATCGCTGACGTCACCTAGTGTCAGGTGTGATGTCTATCAAATGGGAACAAATATACATATGTCCGTTGGCAGATGAGAGTTCTAAATCATAGGCAGATGATTACTTCCGTCACACACAAAAAAAGGAACCCTTCTGAATATTGGGATAAAGATGAAATTGCCCATGCGTAAATTTTTACGGGAAAACCGTGAAACACCCGTAATTCATAAATTTAGTTGGTCACCTTTCCACGAAATTCGCAGTATTCGTCAATAAATAAGATTTTTAAATTCATGCAAAAATAATTCTTCAATGTTAAGACTTCCTACATGTAATGCTAAAGAGCAAGGTCCAAACTTAGAACAATTTTTTAAAAAGAAAAACGATTTCATTATATGCAAGTTCGCAAGGTTATAACGTATATACTTATTTATCATATATTATATCCTTAAGAGTATGAAGTACGTAAAAATGAAAGTAACGGATCCATTTGACACTAAAGTAAAATAAACAAAATAAGAAACATTATTCGACATTAAACGGATTGAAACCGACAAAGCTTTCTCTCTCTCTAGCAGAATATTAAAATACGCAACTCTTCCATACGTCTATTAATCATAATGTAAAATTAATATTAAAGAGATGTTCTCTCCGGTAAAAGCATTTCCAGTTCGGGTAACGTTTTTTAGCCTTAAGCTGACACAGCTTTAAACTAGCACAACTAAATACGCTTACACTACACAAAAATAAAATTAAGTTGGTTAGACGATTTTTTTGATAAATATGTGCTGCAACTTTCCTAACATACGACTTCTCCTTCAAGTGTAACAGCTAGCAATGAATCTCAGTTTGTAAATAGGTTATTTGTATGTCTTAAAGTATATCGGTCAGAAAGTTGAAGTCTGGCTGGATCATGATAAGACAACTGCCAAAATAACGAGTAATGTAATATGAGACAAATGTATTGTACAGTTTAGATAGAAAAATGTTAAAAAACGCTTGGCTGTCTTTCGAAACCGCAGAAATTGCAACATCAAGAAAATAACCATGATCAGACAGAAACATGAGCTATAGATAAGCTAGATAAATCAAATTGCAATGACAAAAATATATATTTGGCATCTATACATACTTACATATGATAATAAAGAAGGCCGTTTCAGTAACGTTGTCAAGCTTGTCAAAAAGAAATATAATGATTCTTCAAATGAAAATTCAAATGACTTGGTAATTTGCACTCAAAGATTTGCATAAATTTTTGCTTTTTTTACTATCGCAAATGTCATAAAATATTCAACAAAAATAATATAAAAATTAAGCAATCACGTAGTACAAGTTAACGTGTAATATTAATAAAATTATTGGTAAGCCATATATATTTTTATTTCTTTTGATCAAATACAATTACAACCAATAAATCTTATAGTATTGTCTTTTGGTTTCTAATAAAAGATGTTTTAAATAACATTCATATGATCCGTATGGTAAAATCATGTGGTAAGATCCGTATGGTAAAACCATATGGTAATATCCGTATGATAAAAGTGGAGATAAGAAAATAAGTATTAAGGTCTGCTAGTATAGTAAACACACACACATTGTCATCATGTTGGACATAAGACAAAATCATTAGGTAAAGAACATCCGCCAATTTATGTTTACAAGACAGACAATAACACTACAGGCACAGCTGGTAAAATGTGAATGTCTGATTAGACAATTAATTGGAAATGACTATAAGTATGCTAACTCGGACCATTCTTGGTTGAATGATTGTACCGATATGATATTAAGCTTTATTTTTCTAAATCGATTTATCTATTTTGAGATTCTATGATTCTTGACATAAAATATCTTGACATATGGAATGAGTTCCTAAATATTAAATATCGTCAAGTAGTCTCCTATTTTTACTCCTATTCTTTTTTCACCGGTATGATGAGACTAATCAATCAAAACGTGAAGTTAAATAAGTCTTAAATTTTGTTATACTTTTCTTCGTTCCCCATCTCTTTCCCATTATAGTAATCAACCAACGTTTGGCCTCTCAAACAAGATGGAATAATTTTTTTTTCTGGTACCGGAAGATGAAGTCATACTGTTGAAAATGCTACGACAATGCGTGACGGGCGCTGTGCTGAGTTATTTCAGTCCTACTCCCCTTGTCTTCGAGGGTCTCCCGCGAGCTAAACCCAAACGATAATAATAAACTCCTCAACTCGTTTTGCGTCTAGATGAGGAAGAAAAAAAATATCTCTTCAATCGGAGAACGTTATAAGAGTTGCCAAAAGAAAAACCAAATAATAAATAAAGAAATTAAGAAAAGGAACAACTATATGCTCCATTTTACCCAAAGGAAGGTTTGTCAACTAAGCAACATTGGGGAGGGCCTAACAGACGTAGATTTGGCAGACGATTTTGAGACGGCGGTCGTATGCAGATTTGTTAATTGACGAAGTGAAAAAAAGTAATAGAGAGGTTGGAAGAGTTTGAAATGCGGAAGTGGATTAGGTAGAAACTTTCCAGGTTCCGTGTTGCAGATTCTTTTTCATATTCTTTTGTTCACATTCTTCGGTCGCCTGGAAAAAAAAATGTTCGCCATTCAACTCTGTCGTTGTTCAGAATATTGGTAACCATGGTGTTCTTGTTTTGCAATTCTTATAAGTGGAATTTCCTCTTTCTGTCACAGTATTTAGATAAATTTAAGCAGGGAAAAAAAAAAACCGAGTTCATTTTACTCTTTTTCTCTTTCTTTCTAAAGCTATAATTCTTAAAAACTGCATTTAAAATTTTCATCTCTACATCGTTTTATGAAAATATATGCAGGAAAAAAAAGGAATAGTTAAAACAAAGGTGAGTGACTTTATATTTTGAGAGCTTTTTATTCCCTCCACAAGTGTGAACTTTTCAGTATGTTTAATTTCTCTTTATCAAAGCTAATTTTTAATTCCTTCATTAACATGGCTTCAAAATTTTGAAGCATTTTCGAATTAGCCTTTTTTAAAGCATTTTCGAAATTTTTTTAGTAAAAGTAATATCCCTGAACCTGCCTACACAACGAATCAACCATACGAGGAGTAGTAATCTCTGACTTAAAAAAATTCCCTATTACACCACAAACTTATTTTAAGAATGAACTAAATATTAGGTAGTCTCTTTAATCAACATGATGGTTTCAAAGACCAAGTTGAAAACGAATCGAGTTTCGAATTCAGTCTTTCTGCAACTAAATCATATTTTTACTCTAAATCTCTGCAGGAATTTAAATATAGTATGAGAAAACTAATTTTACATGTAATTTATTTTTTAAGAAAATCCGAAGAGAGATCCTTTAAGAGAACTGCTCCCCTATAATTTGCATTGGTTCTCTCCCTATTTCTGAGGATTTATTTCCACCACTTCGTTTAAACATTTTAGAAGCTTAAGTATCTGTCAACCTGATAAAAGGGCCTAACTCACAAGAATAATTCGAAGAGTAATTACAGTAATATAACAAATATTTTACCTAAAGAATTGCTATTGGAAAAGTTATCCGTTTGAAAGTAATAATATTTTTTAAAACAACAGATTTCAAAGCAATTTTCATAAATATTTCTTTTCTTCAAAACATTAGTTTTGAATGTGGAAAGAAATGGACGGGGTAAAAAAATGGAAGCTGTGTTTCACGACATGCATCATATTGTAAGCGACTAAGTTTGGTCTTGTCAAAACGTTTTTTAAGAAATGTGACGAAAAACGAAAGTGTCGTTTTTCTTTTCGTCATGAATATCTAAAGAGCGAAGAAAGTTCGGAACAAAAGCAAACACTAACTTTTTAGACTCAGAGCTCGAACATTCTTTTCGTATTTTAAACTTAAAAGAAAAAAGAGTTCAGAAGTTTCAGTCATCTCAAAATTGTGACTGCCACTTCTTTTGTAATTTGTATTCAAAAGTTTTTGGTTGGTTTCCCTAGTATTCTGGGGCATCTCTAAGCGGTATAATTCTTTCTTTTAGTCATGGAATATAAAAAAGGAATAAGAATCCAATATATATGAGCTGAGCTAACGAATAATAATAATAAAAAAAATTATTCATTAAACTACTTAGATGAAATAAATACGATGGAAATTGTTGGGTTTTTTACAATATTGAAAACTAATTTTATGGAAATCCTATAGTTAATATAATCGTTAATATCTTTCAAGAAAAACTCAAATTATTCGTACTTTGGCAACAGTACAACTGAATAGATTCGTATACTATAGGATTAATTTTGTGCGCATGCGCTTCATTCAGCTTTATTAAAATTAAATTGGAATATATTCGGATACATCATATGTGACGTAATAAATGTATTTTCGATGAAGTAATTTTCGTGACTTTGTAACTAAGGTCAAATGGAGAAAGTGATGCTCTTATTATTGCGCATTACGGACTTTGACGGAATCGAGTTTCAAATTCCCAACCTCCCACATACTATGATCAAGCTATTAAGGCATTCATCTTGACCAGGGACCTATTCATAAAATTAACTTTGGCAGTGCTTTCAAACTCACTTAAGTTACTCTTTTGTCAGCTCCTTATTTCACAAAATTACGCGAATGTTAGTTTTTTTATTAACATCGCACTATAAGTAACACGAGGGCTATTGGAACGGAACCTCGTAATTTTGAACCTCGGTCAAGTGACGAAGACGACACCTGAACTGGCACCCCCTCCTAACTTCCACGCCTCGCCAACGGGAGGACTTTGGGCCCCGATAGATTTAACGTGCATCAGCCCCGGCTACACAGCGGATCTTTAGCGGCCAAGGATCGAACCCGCGACTGAAAGAATCTGAAGCTATGACTATTAGGCTACCGCGGCCACATTACGCGAATGTATGAGACATGTACTATAGCAAATTGAAGAAATCAAATTAATAATAGAAGGTCATGTTTCTTCCTGTACAAACTTAATTTAATATTCACAAGCGGGTCTATAAATAAAAACATAATAGCAAGTGTGTAGTCTATTTCACTCCAGGAAAAGATGACACATTTATTTAGCTTAATTAGATTATTCTGATTTGCCTTTTTCTTCTATTAAATAAACTAAGAAAACAATCGCATCATTGTAACGCAAGTGTCACTCCAATTAAGTATGATATCTTAACTATACTAATTATTTACATTTCAAATATAATCATTACATTCAATGATATGATTTACGAGTTACACTTGGGGGGGGGATATAAGATTTTCAGAACAGTTTGATATAAGAGGAGGTGTATCAGAGATGACATCAACCTCAATTTCTGTATCTTTATGGATGGCGCCCTTATCGAGATGAGAGTTTGAATAATTCATAGTCTTAAATAGAGTTTATCTTATTTGCATACTACCTCCCAAACATGTCATCGCTTACTATTCGAAAGATATGACATGACAACTCTGTCCAGAGCTTCATAAACTAATTTAAATTCAGTTAATGTTAATTTAGTGAACTCGATGAAAACTCTGAGAAGGATCTAAAACGAACACCTTAGGCTACGACTTTTCTGTTTTTAGTGCTCACAAGTGAGACACAAGGAAGTGAAACAAAACAAAACGAAACGGGGTTCAGTAATTCATTTAAGAATTAGAAAATGAGTTGTGATTGAAGAAATATGCAAATTCACCTCCAAGTGGTCGGTACCGACCAGGGAAGGATTTTTCATATCTTTGTCATTTTGCCTAAGGTCGGATTTTTCACCTTACGGTAAGCCGCGGCACTTCCATTTCTACTTAATTACTAAGCACGATTGGTTAAATTACTAGGTTAAACGTAAGGATATTTCAGGCCATTACAATTAGATTGAAAGAAAATGAAAAGAAAGAGTAGTAATCAATTCATAACTAGTTTTATACTAGTAGACTAAAAGGGATTCATCATTTGATACAAAATGTTTCTTCAGTTTCGTAGAAAAGATTGTGAAAAAAATATAACATCTTTGCCACTGTTAGGGTATCATTCATTGCAACTATGCGTACGGACTAGAATGCTGAAATAAAAAAAAATTTGTAATACCCATCCTACAAGCTATTTACGCTAATATTTATTTTTGATATCATTATAAGTAATATATATTGAAACACTGTATCATAGGATGAACAGAATCTAGGTTGGCAATTTTGGCTCGAGTTCCAAAAGCCAAATACAGAAGCTGAGTGATCCATCTAGATAGCGTTTATCTGCCTTTATCCACTTATGTACCTATTTAATGCCGAGTCTTTAAGATGAATTTCTAGTTTTTAAAGTAGTTGCGTTTAAATTCTAATACTTTACTTCAATGAATATCTTAATATAAAATATTGGAAAAGAAATAACAAGTTGAAAGGAAATAAATATATTAAAAATACAAATAATATATATAATTTTACATTATTCGTAACACAGAAATGTTTATATTTTTAACATACTTGGTTTCCCCCATTAATTATTAATTTTTATGTACTTCTTAAAGGCCCAGCACATACTTCCGGATAAAAAAAAAATAATACAAGTTAGGTAATAATGATTAAAATGATAGTCGACGCTTTGACAAGATATTAAAAAACACGTTTGGATAACTAGGTAAATAGTATTTGAAAATAATGTTTCCGATATTACAAATTCCTAATTTTGTACAGAAAATCATTGGATGTAACATAATATCCAAATTGAAAACTAACTGATGCTAAATATTCAGAAAAAGACGACTGCACAAGTTTTTTTTTTTTTTTTTCATTTCAAGAATAAGCCTTTTCGTTTTAACTGGATTTAAATTTACTGAGCTTTTCCTTTCGGTATTACCTCAAAGTATTGCATACCAGAATTAGATATCAACAACCTGTGGCACTTAAAAACCCGCACGAAGGACCATTGCATCTATAAAACTCTGAACTTGGCGGATGGGACGTGACGGGAAATCGAATATCTCTTTGATGCGGGTAGAGCTATTAAGAATTTCCATATCGTAAATATTTGAAAAAATTACGGTAAGATAATTTTTTTTGCTATGTTTCCATTTCAAGAGCAAAAAGAATTTTTTCTTCTTTATTAATCATGTGTTAAAAACTAATACCGGTACAGTGAGAACTTATTGAAATTGAATTTGTGACCAAAAATGTTAATACACAAGTTGTAAGAATTAAGTTTTACGAAATTTTACAAGAAATGTTCGACACACTGAGTCTTTTAATTTCGACGGAGTTACTCATACGTGTAGTTGAAGAAGCCCGTTTCTTAACGACTCAAGCAGCACAAAGAGAAAAATAACTGTCGAATGAAATTACTAATGTTATATTTTAAACGCATACTTGAAAACATCGACTTTGATCATATTTCTTCGATCAAAATTCAACAAGCGATAACTTAAAAAAAGTTACACGAAACCTATTTTAAGAGCATTTTCAAATTTAGAAACGTGATAGATTAAAAATATGAATAATTAGACTATCTTAGAAACACTTGTGTAATCATAAGAAAATTTGTGAGCTTTTATAGAATTTCCTCACAACATTTCGCTCGCATGTGTTATAAATCTTAAGTAAAATAATAAATATTTGTGAAAAGCCAGAGAACTTTCACCGGAGACCATTATAAAAATGCCGTAGATATTTTGAACATAAATTACTTATTACTTAAATTTTGTACATAAACTACTCTAAAGTTTTTCTAAAAATTAAGAAGTAATCTGAGTTCTTTGACTAAATTCAGAAAACAAAGAATCTGAGAATAGAAATATCTAAAACAAAGAATCTGAGATTAGAAATATCTAAAACAAAGAATCTGAGAACAGAAATATCTAAAAAAAGAATAGAAATATCTAAACATGTATTTTTGAGTTACCTTATAATTCTTTTATTCTAAAAACATGAACATTATTCTGAGGTTTCAGTTCCAGATTTGTATTAAAGATATTACAAAATACAAATTTAAATTAACTTTGTAAATGTAACAATCTTATAATGATGAATAACTTTGAAACTGAAAAAATCGACTGAATAAAGCTATTCTATACTCGTCTATTTTCATCCCAATTTCTTAATACTAGACGACGAATCAATAATTCAAAGGCCGGAGTAAAAGTTACATCTAGAAATAAATGCATAAATATTGTATGACAGCCTATTCATTATCTCATGTAATAGATCGTTAGAAAAGACTTCGATTATTGAGCTTTAGTTAGTTAAAAGAAATTTTTCGTTCGCTTGCACCGAAATTATTATTGATTTTCCTTATTTCATGAAACGCTAAAACACTATCAATTATTGTAATAAAATATCAAAAAGGCATTCATATACGATGATATATTACGTTGTTATTTATCTGTTATTATAATTATTCATACAGGATTACGTGATCATTGAGATTATTTATCGCGGTTATTAATGCATCACCTTTGGTACTAAAATACGAATGAAAACCGCACATTCTTATTCATTTTGTAAAGGGAAAATCAATATTTTTTATATCAATCTCTTATATTTTGGGTTTCCATTCAAAATGAAATTAGGGTAATAAATTCTTTTTTTCCCCTATATATGAACGAAATAAAATCGCTCGATATATTAACCGTTTGAAATATGTTTTTAAGAACCTTATCATCGTACCACAATAAATTAAATATTTTTTACCACGATTTGTAACTACATATAATGAAATATTTCATACAAATACCTAGATATGAATATTTGAAATGAAACGCCAAAGAATTATCTACTACGCCAAATAAAAAAAAATCGTTATTGAAAATAATATGCAAGAGATCTGCTTGATAAAGTTATTAAAGACCCGGTTTAGACAAAGTAACTACTTTAACAATTAGTACACAAATATAAGACAAAGTAAACCATCAATGATTTCTAATAAGAAACAATGCGGTGAAGGAGATTCTAATTATCTATTATTAAACTCAATTATCTACCACTGTAAAAAAACTGTTGACCACAACGCCCAGTTAACGCTTTGTGGCGTGTTGGGATTTTGGACTATCACCTCCTGAAGACCAAACAAATTATCTCCTCCAACCGTAGTCCAAAGACATTGTCATCCGAGTAATGCCGTGACCCCATTATTTTGACAGTCCTTCCCGAATAGATTTGGGACCGAAAAGGAAAGATCATTTTCAGAAAGTGAATTCCGAAAGTAAACAAAACGAAATGTCCCGCGGCTCTCTGTCTGGGTCACTATAATTTCCCTTAAAGATAGGTCACAACTAAAAGGAAACCCTTCCAAGCAGTAGAAAAATCACTCCCCGCCTTTCTTAGCTATCACGTGGGCTAAACCAAATGAAAAGGTAGGCACGTCGGGTTGACAGTGAAAGAATAAAAACGGTTAATCAACCCTGCACCTCCCCCAAGGATATCCAAAGAAGAATTAGCATAAGAATTACAAAAGGTGATCTAGATCTAATAACCCAGCAGGTTGCGAAAGTAGAAGGAATTTCGGCTGCCTGTACCCAGTTACCTATAGGTGACAAATTTGTCTCTCCCGAAATTCATAATCTATTCAAGTATTTGTTACATAAAAAAATGATGAAAAGTAAATCAATTCAAAACCAACCTTGAACCGTGGAACTAGTAGACTCCGAAAGAAAGTAAAAATGGATTTTTCAAAAAAAGTTTTATATGAAACGAGATCGAGGGGAGAAAAAAATAATAATAAAAGAACCACTCACTCAAGGTTAGTCAATCGATTCATTTTGATCCATTTTTCGCATTATAATTGGGACATGAATCCTTAATTTGCTAAAGTGGAAAGTTTTGTAAAATAAGTCGATTGGTAGCTCAGAAAATTGAGCTATTTTCATTGAAAATACGGCGCGCGTTTTAAATATCAATAACAATTCTTATTGAAAAGCTATCGAATACGTAATATCTAGTAAATTCATCCGTTTACAAGTTAAGTTGAAAGAATATACTCATGAAAGGAAACTATATCCGAGGAATATTTCCTTTGGATATAGTTTATAAAATAAAGAATTTTCAATTCAGAACTTATACTAAAAAATATATTTCCCTCTCTCTTCGTAACAGTTAATAATTTCATTTTTTACTGGTTTCATTCTATAAGAATATGTATGATATATCCAATCTACATAAATAGCTGGTACTGAATATTGGATATAACACTATATATACACTATTACTTTAGAATAAAACTCTTAGGATGTACAACAAATGCAATTCTTTTAAAAAATCAATGAAATACGTTTAATTTTAAATCAGACACTTTAAACAAAGAATGTGAAAATTGACACTACTAATTCTAATTAAAGACAATTTTATCTGCAACTTATTATATACACCCCTCTCACTTTTGTTGCGTATCACTCCAAGCGAGCTGTGAAGAACCATGTTTAATCTACGAGTACAACATTTCGTAATCTATTAAAAATTTAATGAATCCGGTAATTTGGAAGCACAAAGTAAGGATATCAAAATTCTTGTATCCTCATAATGTTTATATTAATAAAAATGCAATGAATTTTTACCAACAAAGCACCGATCCATATCACAATAAACATTCGTAAGCTTCAAAGAGCATGATAAACCAATATTGGAATCGAATGTAAAGTTACTGACGCTATTGTTTATTGTACTAAGCTCAACTTTATAGTGGGTAATCAACAGTTAGAATAACAGTTTTATTATGGAATATTCGGTACCTGCCAAGTTAAAAAAATTGCGTGATTTTAAGCGAAAAAAGACTTCCGCAATGAAAAAATGGTAGGAGTGGTGGGGATGCAACTAAACTCTGAATTGAGACGAGATCATTTCCTAGCATGACATGCAGTTTACCCTTACCATAATCACGACACCGTTTTCTGCCATTTTACCTTTTGATGGTGGGATTTCAGCATTAAAGTGAAAGTAGCTCTTTCTTTATGTTTCTGCTGTGTCATGGTTTCGAAAACACTTCACCAACAGTTACAACAAATGTTCAAGGAAAAAAATCATGCAGTCAATTTCGAGTGAATTTCATGACGATGTAATCAGCATGTAAATCGAGATAACGAACTTAGTGTCGTCTCTGTGTCTCCTTGAACTAAACACTTAGCATATTTGTAAGTTTAGATAAGTTAAAATGGATTAAGATTAAAATCAAGAAAAAGCATGATAATTAGGAATAAAAATGCTTAAGCAATAAACCTTTGATTAAAATTTGAAATCAGAAATTTTCAAATAGGTATTCGAGGTTAAATTTTTGTAGGTACTCGATAAATACTCACGACATCTTCGATTTTCAGCAAATTTCAGTATTTTTTAAAAAAAGAATTTTATCATTAATTATACCAAAGTAACAACGTCTAATAAGATTTTGATTTTATATACTGCAGCATTAAATTGTTGATAAATGCTACTTTGTCGTAAAAAAGGCCACACATAAAATTAAGTTAGCTATATGTAGGTACGAAACACTTAATAAACAAAATAATTTTGCATTATAAAAATGTAATAAATTAGGATACAAAACGAATCAATCTAATATTTTAATGACAGATTACGAGCTATCTTCGGAGAAAACTTAAACTCAAAAAATGGTATAATTGGAAGGTTTTCAAAATTTCATAAAAAATGACTGGGGTGGTTACCGCGCATTACTACTCAAGCTAGAAATAGCTTCAATGACGACTTACTTTGAGATTTCTGCTGAAAGAAGTTAGCAAAATTAGTTAATCTATTTTAAAATAAACCTTTAGTTCACAAAGTATGAATTAATGATTATTTAAAATGTTTACTAAGATCGGGAATATGTAAGCTTTATCCTAAATTTCTTAAAATTTTTCTACAGTTAAAAACTTAAAATATCTGATTTATCTTCCCACTAATGTACTAATAATAAAGTATGTAGAAAGGCTTTAAAATAAACTGTGATATCTTTGAGTTATTTTTCCTTCAACTTTAACTTGAAATAAATTCTTTAACAGCTGGGTTTCTTCAGCGTGTTATTTAAAGTCATTATATTTCTTAGGACAAATATTTTGAAATTTATTTCTAAAATTCATTTAACACTTTTTATGAAAAGGTCCACTAACTATAATGGAGTTCATTTTTTAAAATTACTAATTGGAACCCATCTAAAAATTTCTCGAGTGGTAATAGTTATAAACCTTACATGAATTTGAAACTACTGTCTTTATTATTATTTAACTGAGAAAAAGATATGAATCAAAAATTAACAAAAAAGTTAAAATAATTCATAACAATAGGACCTTACATTTTTTTTCAGTGCCATTTGCATCACATTTAAATAAAAAATCAACTCCCTCGATAATAAAAAAAGTATTAATTTTCAAAACAACTACATTAATATACCAGGGTAACTGAATATCCTCCAAAAAGTCTTAAAAAGATCACATTAACCCTCTAAACTAAGATGTTTGAATTGAAAAAAAAACCAGATGTGTTAAACTAAACACTCTCTCCAACAGATTCCTGAAGTAAGCAAATTGTATGAATATGCTAAGCTCCAATGATAAACCGCATGAATCCATCCCATTACAACTTCAGATTATTATTATTACGGGGAAATTGATTTAAGTGTGTAGTGTAATTGCTCTCTCTCTCTCTCCTTTAAACAGTTTGGAGAAATAATTCTTACACGTGACTTCAATAGAAAACAGTTTGTTTCTATTTGCAAAGAAACGACATAACGATTCGTTTATTCCATTTTGTGTTTCTCTTTCAATTGTTTCCAATCTCCTTTCTTTGCAAAAAGGTACATTGTAGCTATCTAATTTACAAAGAGGATTGTAAAAATCTACATTCATCGATGCATGGAGGAACAACACTACAGAATAATGGCTAGCTCGTCGCTTCGGTGGGTATAATCTTTGGTACTTGTATATGTACTTATCCGTTTGAACAGTAGTGAAACCTACATATCCATTTAAATAGTAGAGAAACCAATAGTGAAGGATTACTACTAGAAAGGGAGCTTGGTAGACATTACTTAAGATAATAGGTTAGAGGAACGGCTATGTGATGGTTTAATGATATGCAATTCAAAGAGCTGTCAGAGACCCGTAGAGTTCAATTCCGTTGTCTCTGTATAATAATTCAAGGGCTTTCAGAGAAATTCAGTTGACAAATGTTCCATTTGCAAATACATTCATTACAGCTTAAATTCACGGGGAAAAATGTTAATATTCATGACAACAATTAAATGTATAAATGTTCTACATATGCATACATATAAATGTTCTATATGTTATATAATGCTTGAGATAATTAGGAAATAATTTTTTTTTATTTAGAAGTATATACTGGTAATGCTATCAAGTAAATAATTCGCTTTGGTATGCGATAAAAGTACACATACGTTTTAAATAAATTTAAAATTAGTTGTATTTCAATAACAAGGGTTTATCTTTCCAGTTATAATAGTAGCTATGCAAATCTAAGAATATTCAACTCTTCAGACAACTCATTCATTGATAAGCAGTTGTCCGATATTAATGATTGTGTTGATACAAATGAAAACTCTTAAGTATCAGTACTACTTATTTCGGGGGGGGGGGGAATCATTACTTAAGGAATTCGCTACCACAAACCTCTGTATTTCATAAGTACAACAAAACCTCTATCATTAAGTTGCTAATTTTAAAATAATCATCTAATTCGGTTTATTTTACCTTGGTATTTTTAAAATTATTCATCGCTGAACTACAATTTCAGGTTAGAACCTTTATCGTATAAATATGGAGAAAACGAAATTTCTGCCATGGATATTTGTGAATAACATAATCGAAAGGACGAAAGTTAACACGATAAAAAAAATTCGAACGTTAGTTATTAAGAACAACTATGGGTCGTGAAACACACGACAAAATTTTTATATATAACTTGCGTAGTCACGATGATATGAAAATAATTTGATATTCATATTTGTATGGAAATTATTAAAAAGCGATAAGGAACCATCGATGATCGGCAAGAAAAAAAGCCTACAATAAATCGACCCATTTAAAAAGAAAAGATAAGAATCAGTACAATGCAAAAAAGAATGAAAGATAACAATAGCTTCTTGAATATTTTATCTATAAATGTAAGCCAAAATTTTTAAACTTTCAAATTTGATGGTAATTCTGTGACACAAAAAAGTACTGCTATTTTACAAAGGTATTGAAGAAGTTTTAATATTGGAAATGATTATAGAATTTTTCAGGGCGCGGAAGTTTAATAAAATGATAAATCATTCCTTATTGGAAGAAGATTGTGAATAATATTCTTAACAGAAATATTAAGCCTTGAGACAAAATGTTTGTAACATCATTTTCTGTATGTATTAAATTAAATGAAAGTATTTTTTAAAAACTTCTAATTCATTGAGACCTCGCATTACCTGAGTCGTATGTCTTTCAGAAGAGGTTTTTGTTTTCATCAAGTTTATGAAATTTCATTCCTCATGATAAATAATTGAAGTGTTAAGAAAACTTTCGTTCCCTTTTGTAAATATTTGACAGATTTAAATATCATCCTTTTCCGTATGCAATAACATTATCCAATGGCTTGATTTGTGAAAGACTGTTTTAAATGTAAACGTAGTCAAAAAATAATCTACAATTCTTTATGATTTCATCAAGATAATTTAGGATAAATTATATGTATTGAGATGGGGAATCTCACAAAATTCTAATCTAATAGAAATATCGTCCAAGAGTAACTTAAGTTTAATTAATATTTTATAAAGCCATTTATAAGAAAGTATTTATCAGAGTAACATTTCAAATAAACGGATCTTAAAAGCTACGCCCCCCAAAAATTTATTTACGTTTACTCATTAACATCATATAAATATCTTGTTAGCATCGACAGAAAAGGGAAAAAAAGAGAGAAACATTTACATATAAATGAAAACCATGAAAATTACAGAAAATAAAAACTATATTTGCATAGTTCTGTGTGAGCAAAAACATTCAAAATTAAATGACTTTGAGATTGATATCACTTCTAATACCTTTTTGTAAGGAATAAGCTTAAATATCGCAAGGGTTATGAAAATTCTTCAGCACATAAAGCGAGTCTGTTTTTATTAGTATCACGAAAAACGTTGTGCACATCTAACCATCACTGAATTTATATTCACAAAACTCTCAGTTGATGTAACACAATTTAGATGAAATACACTATTGCGCACACTATCAATTAGAAAAAAGAACACAAATCAATAATTATTGCCTTTTTTTCTTGATCTAACAATATTTTGCATTAAGACTGCAAGCAAATCGCGAATTTATTTATTGTTTATTAACATCGCTCTTAGAAGCAACACGAAAGCTATTGGTAACGATCCTCATAATTTTGAGTTACGGTCAATAGGTGCAAATTGCTAAAAAGACAATAATGTAAAATGTATGCACTTTAATGTCTTAATTTAGAAAAACAACTTCAAGCAAAATCATGAAGAGATTGATAAGACTAAAAAACTAAAGATATTTCTATTTATTTTATTATACTTATCACAAACTGGTAAGTGAGGTATTGCGAGTAAAACAAGGCCTAAAACTGCCTAAGCATTTGTTTAAGTCGTGACAAAAGTTGATTAATTAAAATATGATGTACAGTATATGGGATATGACACGAAAGGCACTCGGATGCATTCTCGTAAAATAATAGATGTGTGTGATTTAAAAGATATGCCTAATGTGTTTGAAATTAGTAAATTGTTTTCAATACAGCTACAACCTTATAATCTATGGTTAATTTTTTTCTTTATTTCATCACAGATTTCGAGACGCTACATTGAATATTATAAGAACGATACGTAGAATTGAAATTCTTATATCTCCAAACACAATTAGGTTTTGAATAATTTTTATCAATAGATTTCAGGAATCTCTAAAAAAATGTGCATTTATGTGCATAATCTGACATTTTATCTAAATTGTTTTTGAAGTTAATTGAGAATGGCACTTAAAACTAGAGAGTTATCTCTAGATATGAGAAATCGGAGCATTGGGGTCCATAAAAATGGAAAATTATAAAGAGAAACTTGAAAAGCGATTTAAGTACCATTTACAATTATTGGATACGTAGTAAGAAAGTATGAAGAAATTGAATACATCGAAAATAAACCCAGACCAGGACGTCCCATCAAAAAACAATGACGACAAAATGAAGTATTGTTCAAACAGCTTTAAAAATCCTATGGGTTCAACTTAAAAAGTTACTGAAGACCTTGCAACATCTTCTCTAATATCAGAGTAACACCTCAATCAGAAATTTTCCCCGCAATGCAGGTTTAAAAGGAAGAACCCCCAAGGAAAAACCATTCATACGTAAAACAAAAGGAAAAAACGTCTGGAATTTGTTTTGGGCAACAAAAAATTAACTAATAGATTTTTAGAAAACAGTGATTTTTTTTCCGATGAGAGTGTCAACTTTTCTCTCCACCAAGCATTCGAAACACTTGGCGTAAAAATAAAACTGCTTTAGATCCAAAACATATACTTCCAACTCTCAAGTGTAGGAGAGGAAATGTTATATTTTGGGGGTGTATGGCTTCTAATGGAGCAGGAGATTTGGGTTTTATTGACAGTACAATGACAACTTTAAAATATATTGATCTGTTACAGCACAACTTGTTAAGCAGTGCCAAGAAATTAAGTTTAGAGCAAACTTTTCACTTTCAGTAGGATAACGACCCCAAGCATACTGCTGTAGTCACCAGGTATGGTTACTGTACAATGCTCGAAGGCGAATGGTAACTCCTCCATGATCTCCAGACCTGAATCCAATAGAAAATTTATGGATGCTTTTGGAGAAGCATATTTGGTGGGCTGGTACATATCATATGCAAAAAAAAGTTCATAAAAAGCTTTCATTAAAACATGGAATAACAAAGCCCCAATTGTAGCACAAAAATTAGAGGAATCTATACCACGACATCTTGAAGCAGTCATCAAAATTAAAGATCTTCACTCAAAGTATCAATTTGTATTATTTAACTAAACTGTTCATAATTATAGCATACTAATGAAGCGTACAAATACTTTTGTGCATTATATTCTTGTATATACAAATACTTTTCTTCTGTATGTATGTCTCTTAAAATTTAAGAAATTGATTATTTTTATTTTGTTTTTGCTTTTGTGTTACTATAATAAATTAAATTAATATAATATAATGTTATTTGAGAAAATCCTACTTGAATTGATTATAATTTAAAAAAAAAGAAGCGTACAAATAAAAAAAAAAATGCCAACTCTTTAGTTAAGCACATTACAATAAATCACATTTAAAAACAATACAAAAATGGGAAGGACATAATAAAAGGTTCAATAATTTAAATTGCTTTAAGAGGTATAAAGAATTGTTATTAAAGTAATGACTGTCACAGACAACTAAAAATTTACCATATGGAAAAAAGTTTAACCGAAACGCAACATGCTATAAAAATAAGAATACATTTTTATTCGATTGTAAGTAAATTAATTTTTTAATTCAACGTAAAAAGGTCATATTTCGATCGAATATTAATCCTTTTTATAACTAAGAATCTCGTTATAAAAAGACATTATGGTCTACTAAATAAAACATCTTTTTTTTAAAATGCATGAAAAACGTACACACTTTTCTTAGCGGCATGAAAAACGTACACACATTCCTGATGTTGGAAGTTCTTCAGTATTGTTGTATTAATACTTTCAAAAATTCAAAAATAAAGGGCCATTTTAGGATTTTATAATTACTTAAATATAGTTTTATTGTTCACCCAAAGAGATTGTACTCCTTACTTTCCGCCGTTATAGTTCAGTATTTAATTCTCCTCGAATTCACGGAAAATTTCTACATTTTTTTGGAGGGAATAAAAACAAATCGAAATAAAATATCGTTCGTAGCAGCGAAGACATACAATAAACATCTTTGTTTGGAAATAAATGACAAAGCTCTCCTCTGTAATTAAGGATTTGTTTGCGGCTGGTAAACTTCAATAAGGAAAACTGAAGAGAAGAATCTGACATCATAATTGGCTAGACACAATCCACACAAAGAATGTCCAGTAATTATTCTTATTTTCAAATACACAGTGCCTATAAATGTAACTACGATTTACTCAATAGCTGATTAATGCACAGACAAGAATCGAACATCATAATTTCCCGTTCTTTTTATCTCACTTGTAATTATATATGCTTGTTGTCAGCGATCTTTATAGCTTTGGTTACATGTAAAACCACTTGATGGTACTTTTTATTCTCGAAGATCAGACAATTTAACATTTGGAAGTGTTAATACGAAATGATTCGGATATGAGTGATACAAAAATAGCGATATGAAACTCAAGACAATATGAATTTTTGCCATATACACATTTAAATTCATAATGCATTTAATTTATATATATATATTCAACTGGCTTCCAATTTTTTTTTTCAACTTATTTTCAGTAAAGCTGCGTTCGCCGTATTTTGTCACTTCATTGTTTTGATTTTATGATTTCATCGTTTTGATTTCCTAACTTCATTAATTAGCTTATCTTCATTCATTTTTTTTTCCCTTCAGGTTTTTTTTTTTTTGTAATTTGTCTTTCCTTTTACTTAGTTTTACTTCTGTATATCCTGCGCGATAATTGTGATGCACGGGAATTGTTTTATAGATGATTTCAATAACAAAAATTATATATGAAGCAAAAAAAAAAAATTTTTTTTTGAGCAAACAGCATGCAACAGAGCTATTTTTTAAAAATTTTATTTTATGCTATTTTTCTCGATAAATATTTTTGTTATTTACTCATATCTACTGCACCAGGTACGGTTAGAGTTTTACATTTAAGTGAATGTTCTTTAAAAATTAATGTTATAAGAATTCGACAGAGTCCTACATTTTTTTTCTCCCTCAAGAATATTTCCTTCATCTTATTTTTAACAGTTGTTTTCCAAAAAACTTCTATTCCACAATATAGAAAATGACGTTTTATCCACTACATTTTTAGTAAAACAAAGAAATATTCTTTAATATTTAGTTTTCAAAAAGTGACGATAGCTTTTGTAAATACTAAATTAATGCACTAAATATTTATTCATTATATTACATACTCTCTGAATCTGCAAGTCCCTTAGATTAATATGCTTAATTATTATAATTCTGAATAAAGTCACAGTAAACTTAAATTGAAACAAACGAACTACTTTTTTCAAGAGAGAGAGAAAGACTATAACATTACTAATATACAATCTTTTCATGCAAATTAGAGAGAATCATTGCACCATTTTCTTCAGCGAGCACTTTCTTTTTATGTATGTGCATTATCAATAATCTCATAATAACTTTACGACCTCTAAAACAAACGCATTATATAAGACATTATCTTCCTTTCTTAAACAAGAAATCAGCAGAGATGTAAAGGTCACAGGATAGGTGAGTTAGTAACTGTTCGGGAACTATAATAATCAGGAAAAAACTCATTGAAAATCGTAGAACCGGTCTAGTGACAGCTGCCAAATGAAACCACCGTTATAAAACTCCCAAAATATATACAAGAGCCATAAAATTCTTTAACAAAAGAATCATGATACTTCATAAGCGGTCTTACACATGTATGCGAGAAATATCCTGTGAAAGCCGAAAGACCACTCTTCCAATTACTTCACTCATATTTAGTCTGTTAAGTAGGGTGAAACGAAATTGTTGGGAATGAATTGCTAATGATTCCCACTAGTGGTGCATCCAATTACCACAGAATTCCCAGATGGTCATTTTTAATGATAAGATTCATCTGTTAGGGGATGAAGAGGGAAAGGACGACTACAGCCGATTCCAGTTATTTCATAGATTATTTTTCAGAGAAAAGTTCAGTTTTTGTGGTTGTATTGCATGAGTAAAACTAGTATCCAATTAGGCGGGTCCCAATTTATTCATTACGGATAATCTGAATGTAGCATTATTCGTTGAGAACGAAATATGTCTTGAAGAGCCGACTTACGCTATTTGAAATTCACCGATCATTTCAAATAGCGTAAAATAAATTTCTAAAGCAGCGTAGCTAAATTTCTAAGGTTGCTTAATTGTTCTGTATACATAATATTAAATGCTTTTACATATCCACATCCAACCAAATAATAAATGCTATTTTACTATACACTGCGAATTACAATTCAAATACTTTCATAGTATAAAACTATGGCATGTGATACAAAATTATATAAAGGATGTTTATATACATTAATATAACAAGTCAGAAATGTACATAAGGGAAGTTTATTTACGATTGATTGATCGTTTATTAACATCGCACTTAGAAGCAACACGAGGATTATTGATGACAGTCTTCATGATTTTGAATCTCGGTCAAGGGACGAGGACGATATCTGAGCTGGCACCCCTACCTCTCAAACTTCCAAGCCAAAGGGAGGACTTTGACCTCGACAGATTTTATGTGCATCAGCCCCGCTACGCTGCGGATTTTTAGAATGAGACAATTCCGGCTGTATGTTCACAACTATGACCACTAGGCTACCGCGGCCGTCATTATTATTATTCATTTTATTTTATCATCTTTTAATTTAATTTTAGAATATATCATTTTTTATTAAATATTAACAGAAATGGCTAATTGTTATCAAACTCTCAACTTAAAAGTGACAGTAAAAGTAAATATAGATTATGAATGTCTCCTTAGAAAGCATCCTTTCACTTATTTTTCAGGGGCAAATGTATATGTATACTTCATATTATTTCTCTTCTCTTCATCATAAAGATAAATTTTCCCGAATCTCATAAAAATTATATAATGTAGCTTTCAAACTTATTCTTTCAACGCAATATGCAAATGACACGAGCTACAATGACAGATATTCCTTCATGTTAACAACACTGTGACTGATGAGAAATGAATGAACTTAAAAGAGAAACGTCAACTCTAGAATGCGAGAAAACAAAACTGTTGTATATGCTTGCTAGAGCATCCCCAGAGAGAACAGAAGGCTCAAGGTCCACGAAAGATTTCATAATACTCTTTTATTTTAAGAATTGCCCTAAAGGAGCAGAAGAAAAAGAGGAGAAAAGAAAAAAGATGTCATTAAAAAATTGTTATTAATTGCGCTCGTAGTTCTGTTCGTAAGAATGAACATATAGCAAATAATTTTAAGGTCAATAGATTAAATGTTTTATTGCTGTTATGGTGTGAAGGGCGTTGTTAACCAATTATTGACCAGTTGCTATTCCTATGAGAAATTACTTTTGTCATCGGATTATTTTTCTGAGGACGTCAAATGGCGTTCCCTTTGGATGATGAGAGTTTTAGTCAGGAAAGACAGCAATTCGTATGCCTGGTCGTTAAGGTGTTCCAGTTTTGATATTCATTATTCTTGAGAGTCGTTAATCTTTTTAGTATAAATTAGTGGATGGAGTAAAAATAAATTTGTAACGTTAAATAAATGAAAACTAGGGCTGAGATATTTTAACAAAATAAATAGATGTTAAGTGTACGCAATGGGAATAGAATTTAATAAATGCTGATTTTAACATCTGAAATTTTGGACAGATTTGCTCATTTAAAACTGATTGTTTTGATTACCGTCGAAGGGGCTATTGGCAACCGACCTCTTTATTTTGGACTGCGGTCAAGTGACTAAAACGATACTTGAGCTGGCCTCTCCCAATCCTAACATACACCCCACGCCAACGTGCATCATCCCCGCTATACAACATATCTTCAGTGGAACCAGGATTCGAACACGTGGTTCGACTGAAACATCACGGGCAATAAGCTCGTACAACGACCTTTGGTTAGCTTAAGAAAAATATATGTCTTACTGAACTGTACAATTGTTTATCTACAACGAGCTTCGAAATTGTGACAAAAGTTCGTTGAAGTTTTGATGACAAAAACGACTCAACACACTTAAGCTGCACACTAAAAATCAACTCCATGCCAAATGAGGATTTACAAAATCAACTGAAATTTAGCAGACAATATCTCAATAATCCACAGGCCAATTACAGATAGAATATAACATCAAATTGACGACCGCCCACCATAAATCGTGCACATTGTTATTAGAACTCAGTGATCTCAATAAGTATGGCAAACTTCATGTATTATAATGATCTCTGATGAAATTGAGGAACTGAGCACGCAGCATCAAATTATCTGCTTAATGACTTTTGATTTTAATTTTTATTGCCTTCTGAGAAATTAGTATATTGTTTACTGTGATACTTCCCTATGACTTTTTTTGGACGTATCTGTCAAGCTATTGGTAATGGACTAAGATAGATACTAAGAGCTAAAAGCTAAAAATGAAATACCTTTTTGGATGCTTTTTTTAAATAAGAGTTAACCTACTTTTGATTTAAGAGGGAGGATTTTGGACAATTAGTTCGACGAAGTGTTCAGTTGAATCACCTGTCTAACGGTGACCAAAAGCTAAGAAAGAGAGAGAGTGAGAGAAAAAGTAACAAGATTTTTTCATGGAAAAAAAAAAGCATCCTCATCCTGTTTAATAAAAGTTCATGCGTTTCAAAACACATTACAGTAAAAAAATCTCATCAGCAACATGAGGAAACTACCAGATTCAGAACTGTATACGTGCGATTGAAACAATCATTGAGTAAAATACGCACAACAAAATTTCAGACGGTATGGTCACCCACATCGAAGACCAAACATGTCATTGACTGGATTTATCACATCAGTCAATGCAAGGTCACGCTTATGTGCTCTTCAACCAGCCATCTCAGCAGGACCTAATCCTACGCACTGGCTCCTACACTTTTAACGGAGACCATAAGCAAACATATAGAAGAAAAAAGAATGGTCATTCCTAATAGGGCGATTCGTAGAAATTCATTGACTAGTAATGATCATTTTAACAAGCAAGGTAATCGTTTCTTTAAGTGAATATACATGCTGTTCCTATATTCAATTTCAAGGATTCTTCACCAGCCTTTAAATTTTCAACGCATAAATCTTAAGGTATTAGTGGGAGGAATCTATTGGTTTTTATAAAGTTTATCAATTCCTCTTCTTTTTGCATGCATTAATATTACAGGATAACGGTGAGTCATAGAGAACTCCAAAAGTGAATTATAAACTCAATATGTAAATAAATTGAAAACAAGATAATTTAAAATTTAAAGTGTGATACATAGTTAATCTAAGGACTAATTTTAAACAACTGTAGATAATTTTTATAACTAATTTTATTCTCCAAAAATATGGCGGGTTCTTAAAAAAATTTTTTTTTAAAAAGAATAAATAAAAAAATCTCAAAAAGTCCCTCCCCAAAAAACTATTCAAAGAGGATAGAAAAAAAAGTTGCATTTAACAAAGTTAACAAAAGATACAAGCTGCCTTTGTTCAAGATTTGCCTCCCTCTCCCAATAATTTTTCTAAAAAATAATTTTTTTAAAAAACTAATTAATGTATAAATCTTAATAAAACAAACATTGATTTATGCAATTTTTTTTATATAAAATCAAGTGCATTCTTAAGTACAACTCATAGAAATACACTGTCGTAATTATATACGGACATTGATATGCATACGCAATTTTTTGTTACATATATTATCATGTACAAAAATGTAATTTATTTTTCAGGTCTTATAAGTTATTTTAAAAAAATTAATTTATCTCCTGATTGCACATTAAAAGGAACAATAAATACCATTAACAAATCAAAAAATAATTATTAAGCTGGCCTACATATATATATTTTTACGAAGCCGTTTCACAGAAAAGATTTTTTTAAAAAAAAACCACTCAAATTTTTGGCGTATCAAATAAATTGCGGATAAAGAATAGGTTTGATTTTCAATTTTTATCATACAATGCATTTAACAGATCACATTGATGGAGAAAAATTGCTGTTGAAACAATGATGCCACTCTAATAAAAAACAAAGCTGTCAATGATACAACTGAAAGGTAGTTTAAAATGTTTGAGAGCGTGGTTATAAATAATTCAAAAGGCAGAAAGCTTAAAGTCAAGATTGAGGTAAGAAATAAACCGAAAGCGAAAAAGTAATCTAATCGAAACGAGTTCTGCAGGGAAAATAAGATGATTTGACCGACGGGGACAATGAAGTTGTCAGGATAAAAAGGGAGGAGAATAACAATAGTAGATTTGTTTTAAGCTGGAAGTGTAAAACCTCAATCAGTTTGGTATTCTTCTCATTGATTACCAATATGCCACAAGGCGTTGCACATTTAAACAAAGGATTGCAAAATCGGTAAGCCGGTTTACCTATAAATTGCGAATTTGAACCTCAAATTGTTACCGGTAATTCTAATTGTTTTTACCTGAAATTCGGTAAATTATGTGCACTTCTTAGCACTGTTTCTATGTTGAAACAGAAATAATATATGCAGCAGATTCCGAAAATTCAATGAGGACAATTCCTTCGGCATCTACAGTTACGTATCCATGAATGATAAATTCAACTTATCGATCAAAATAAATATACAAGTTAATTCTCCTCTAGCACAAAAAAAAAAAAAAAAAATCGTTAAAAAATACCTGAATTATTTTCAAGAGGAAAATATAAGGAGGAAATGCATTCAAAGCGCGTTTCTTTAATAATTATTAAGCCAACAAGTGTGGAATCTGAAAATATTTTTCTACGTTGGGTTATTTTGTATAAAAATTAGATCACAATTAAGACAAAATTAGATTAGGCCAAAGTGTTGATTAGTTATGCTTCTTATTTTTATCAAATGTTGACAAATAGAAAACATATATTTCTATTTAAGTAGAATTGTTTTATCTTTTCATTATTATAATTCTTTTCATTGTGAAAAAGAATATTCACAAATAAGTATTGATCATAAATTGTTGAATTTTATAGACATTTTTTATGTTCAGAATATAATTTATTTTCATATATTTTTGTCACAGTGTATAAGAATAAAATAAAGTATCTTATTATTATAATTTTTTATTTTATGTTTCATGTTTTGAGAGAGAGAATCCCGGGAATTTACGGGTACACCATATTTTTTACTTTAAAATTTTACTGAACTATCAATAATAGAAAAAGTCGGTGAATTCGAAATTACTAATTTAAGCTGAAGAATTATGAAATAGCCGAATTTCTTACAGTCGTCAGTGTTGTTTACTATTACATCAGATATACTTCGATATATTTTCGAAGAATCCAGAGTATTTATATTTAACAAAGAAAAAATTTAAGTAATACTATCTATTCCATACATTTTATCTGTTTACATACTTTACTTTTCTTTGGTTTTGATTAATACCAAAATAATTGGTTTTAGTACTAACGTGAAATTAAAAAATAAAAAAAAATTCACACGCATTCAAATTGCCAAAAGTTTAATGCGTGTGATGCTAATATTAATTTAAAAAAAATAATAACTATCTTATTTGTTTTATGAATCAGATAATAAATGATTCATAGAATAAACTTTCTTTAAGCTTGAACTTAGTTTATATTTTATCATTTAATACTGAACAACTGAAAGGTTTTGCACTTCATATACATTCCGAATGATGATGATTACATGACTAACATTTTAAAATGACATTTCCATAATTATTTGATAAAGTTCTCGTAAATTAGCACACTTCTGTGAACTTTCCCAGTCTAAACCTCAATATTACGATTTTAGGAGGACTTTAATCTATGTAACCTGCAAATAAAATTACATATAATTGAAGCAAGAACAGGAATAATTTCTTTGTAGAATTTATTTATATAAAAATTACAAGAACTTAAATAGCTCCAAAAGTTTTATACTAATAGAAAACACACTAAACAATGACTGAAACATTTGATTAAGAAATTATCCTTTTCACAAAAATCTTTGAAAAAAATTTTATATGTAATATTCTATAATAATTTAAAGTTTGATTTATGAATGGATAAATCGATCAAAAATAATAAATATAAGTAAAAAAAAAATAGTTTTTATAACTAAGCTTTTATTCAAAGATGGACTAAAAGGTATATAAAAATATTTTTTTTTAATATAAAATAAAGTATAGTTTATAAAGCTTGAATCGTTTAACTAAGATACCTAGGAAATTACCGATTAAATTAAGTACTATAGCTATTTATGTATGAGATCAAAATAAACATTAACATCCCATGCTTTTATAAATTAAACATATTATTTTGCATTAAAAATATTATTTTACCTTTTAGTTAATCTTTAAATAAAAGCTTGATTTTAAAACGTTTTTTTATTTAAATTTCCAGACTAAAAATAATTAAATATAAGTCTAAAAAGCAATTACGTGAGCTGTACGTGAATGCAAAATTTTAACTAACTTAGATGTTGTTTACTACCCACCCCTCACCCTAAGCCCGACATTGCTTCAGCATACTATAATACTCGTATTGCATTGGCAAAGGAGTTCTACTCGTACGTGTATGCAAAATTTCTACTAGAATGGATGATAGGAAATGGGTTAAAATTCGAGTACAAATTTTGCATTTTTAGAAAGACATTTTTTACATACAGTCATACAACATAGTAAAGTAACAAGTGAACATATCAAGTAAAATTAAAGCTTGTAAAAAGAGCAACACAATAACAACAATGCATGAAATAAAAATTCTCTCATTATGTGATACAATGACCATTATTACACTAGAATGACCATTATACACTATTCTCGCTCATGATTGAAATGAAAATTATCACTTACAATTTGTGGTGGATCAAAGACAACAGGAATTTGTTAAATATTTATCAGTTTTCTGGACTGCGTCCGCAGGTGACCTGTCTATTTAAGTATTTATAAAACCCTGACGTTACGTTACAAAAAGCTTATCCTAGTACTTAGTTAGATGGAACACAACAGAGACAAGGACTATTTGTGAAAATATAATTGATCAGAGAGTTAGAAGATTTCACATCCATGTTATACAAGATCATTTCATTATAAAACAAAAATTAAGCCCCTTAGGTTGTTTACCACAAGAAACAAACATGACACAGTTTCGACATTGGTCGCTTTTTTATTGGTTTTTGATTGTAAACTAATGATACATGTCAGCTGAATTTCCGTAAACAAATTCATGACATACGGATTGAAGTTTGCGTTATTTGTATATTCGCATGAATAGCTACAATAAAACTAATTGAGACTGCTGTTATCTTATAAAAATTTGGATTTAAATTTTGAGAGCAAATATAACGATAAAAAATATGTAGAATTAAAAAATACATGTTTCAGGGGTGAAACCATAAGCATAGTTACTAATTTATTGTTTTAAACGTTTCATACTTCTTAATTTATTATATGAAATATTCAAAAAAAAAATTTTACCTTCTTTGTTGTAATAAATTAAATTTTAGTTCTGTTCTACAATGACAAAGACATTCTTAATTTTATGAAAGACGAAAAAAAAGATTATTTCCCCTTAAACTTTATTTCTGCCATGATGCGTGATGTTTAAACTAGCATTTTATTTCATTGAAAAAGGGGTATGATAATTGTTTAATCTCTAAATAACTTTTTAATAAAAGAGAGAAATGTATTAAAAAAAATTTCAGTGTTTAATTTAAGATTTTGGGTAAATATCAATTATTTACCGTTTATTCAGTTGCGTTTTCTTATTATTTCGAAAAATAGTTTCAAAATAAAGTATTTTTTAGCGTAAAACATTTATTTTGAAAAACAAAAATCAAAATGAAAATGATTTGAAAAAAAAAAAAGTTAAATATATCAAAAAATCACTTCCAAATGTCACAAAATTCCTTAAAAATTCTACTCTAAAAGAAGTTAAGCAATATTGTCAAACAAGGAATAAGCTCGAAAAAGTTTTTTTTTTCTCTCACTGCTAAGACATTAATGATATATTCTGAAAAATATGAAAAATAAAAAATTATCAGCCCTCTTAATTTATGCATTTGGGTTCAGAAAAATGTCACTTTTTCAACTAAATAAACACTGGATTCAAAGCCAAACTGAGATAATCAATTACCAATTCTAATTTTGTTAAAAATTACAGGGTTTTGATCGATTGATTGTTTATTAATGTTGCACTTTGAAGAAACAAGAAGGTTTTTTCGCGACAGATCTCTTTATTTGAACCTCGATCAAGTGACAAGGACGTCACCTGAGCTAGCCCACCACTCTTCAAACTTCTACACACATCTACAGAGTAACTTAGAGCCTCTACAGATTTAACGTGCATCAGCCCCTTTAGACGACGGGTCTCGAACCATCGACTCGATGGTCGCTATTTTGCGATTATGACTACTAGGCTATCGCGGCCACTAAAAAGTATTGAAGTCCACAAGAGTAATAAAAGCAAAAAAAAAAAAAAAAAAAAGTTAAATGTTAATTTTATAGTTTTGTGGGAGAAAGCATATTTATCAAGACATCTGGATATTGTTTGATTTTCGCGTTATCTAAGGCAAGAGTTGTGTTAGATTTAACTCAATTATCAAAAATTTATTGAAGTACAGAGCGTCTTTTTAAAGGAATATATAAAAAGCAGAAAAAAGGTAAATAATATATATATTTATGCGAGACGCATTTATAACAAAACTACCAGATGATGAATACTAATTGTTACTAGGCCTCAAACGCAATATAAAATCTAAGCAACAGATAAATTAATACTCGTATAAATATACTAGATACTTAATTCGCGATTAATATTTTGCACATTCGATGCAGAAGGAAAAAGGTCAGGAATGTTTAATCAGTCTTCAAAGGCTCTTGCCCTTTTCACTACTTTAAAAACTACTTCGAATAAATTAATGCGAGAACAATAAATACGTGACCAATTTTGCCACAAGCTGTTGGAAAAGTTTGAATTTTATTTTTCAGTACCTCTCCAGTCGAAATCAGAGTAACTAGGCTGTCGCCCATGGATCTATCTCTACAAACCGGGAAATAATTATGAAGTCTTATTTTTCTCATCTGAGATGATACATCAAGGAAGTTCAAGGCCTATTACCTAGTTTACATTCGTTGTTGAAAAATGGGCAGCATACGCCCTGTAAGTTCTCGTTTAGAGAGGAGGTCTGCTTTTAATACGCTAGGCAAGCAAATACGCTGGGGGCTATTATTAAGGAAAATGGTATCTATGGTATGACGTCAGAAGGCGCGTGATTTGTATATAATATACAATATTTGGGTGTTTACTGTATCTCATTCGGGAAGGGAATGGCGACGAGAAAATTAGGGAAGTTTGAAAAATGAATTGGTGGATCTAATTATGTCTTTTCAACACAAAACAATCAATTCCTAAAGGTCTGCTTTAAACACAAAAAGGTTTTATATTCAATCCCACCAGCGAAGTGTTCACGCTTTGTTTCAATAATGTACAAACCAACAATATTATTTAGGGAGTGATAATCTAAAGCATATAATTACTGTTCACAAACTTTTTACGAGTTGTCAGATGAATGGAGGAAAAGAATAAAAGTACTTTGGATCTGTATGCTGAAACAGACAAGCGAATACAGGAAACATACAAAATATTTCTCAGACTGCTATAGCATAGTGCAGAAGGGATAATTTCGGTTATATTCTGTTTTTTTTTTTTTTTTTGAAAATATTCTAATTTAAAACTCCTTGAATAAAATACATAATTTCAGAATAATGAATACCAGAAGTTTTTATCAGTTAAAAAGAAGGATGAAAGGAAAAAAAAATTAAAACTTTTGATTTAACAAAACAAGAATTATAAGTATGATTGATAACAGGCGTAACATGAGCAAAAATAATGTGTATAAGATAAATATATTTGGCCCCCGAGATGCATGAAATGATAAAAATAACATATAACCATTGAAAAAAAAATTTAGTATGTAATAATAAATAAAAATTCATGATCAAACAAAGTCATTCTAGTTGTTCAAATTTAGATCCGTCATTACATTTCACAGCCTATACCTTAGCCTGAAATAGTTTACTTCAATTTTAAAATTTACTGATTCTTTATAAAATTTCCCAAGAGCTCTTTCCACGATTAACTTCACCATTTATGACATTTAACATAATCCAAAACTAATTCGTCACTGAATATTTATTTTAACAGATCTAAAAATCCTCATATGATGTATGGAAGCGTACAGCTCCAGTTATCGGTACCATCATGTAACAAAGGCTCAAAATTATAAGAATACGCTCAGTAAGAAAAAAAAAAAAAAGAATTAAGAAATTGAGGAAGTTGGCTAGAAACTTAATGCCTTTGTATTCATCTTCTCCGTCTTATTCTCTACGTATAGATATGTATTATGAGTGAAAGAAATATTTTTTGTTGTCTTAGCATCCTTTATAATGATTACTTATGCATCTAACTCATGTTGTCCATAAAGTTCACGCAAGCTATATTTCCGCTACGTACGCAAAGGTGATTTCACTATCTGCAAACATAAATCACACTGAGGGCTCTTATAAAATATCATTACAATCAAAATCTCGACATTTCTCTTCGCATGTGGATCGAAATAACTGGTTATCCACACATCCCCAACACCGCAACAGCCTTTCTTTTCAGTGAAATAATTACAACCTTTTACTACCTGAATGGATATGACAGTTTACCAGAGTAGTGAAGGTAAAACAAACTATATTATGCAGCTCTTGAATGACAAGTACATGCGATAAGAACAAACACACTTTTAAACTTTATGAAAATGGCTGGAAGAGCAATACGAACTGCAGCTGTTGGAACGAAGTTGAAAGTGATTTAAATTGGTTGGTAAGAATTTAAAGATCGGGTGTGTGAAAGATGTCTTTGTGACGCGCTTAACTCTTTTTTTATCCGGAGACGATTGACACCTGCACTGCACGCCTGACATATTCAGGGACATCTGAAGAACACCGCAGATGCTTTAAATGCTTGGGCTTAGAATGACGCGAATACTCGTCACTTTCATGTAAAATATTTTGTTTCATAAGAAACTCTAATGTAAAATCAAAATAACTGTAAATTAAATTAAAAGAAATAATAATCATAACTTAATACATTCACTCGAATTACGATTCATATTAAGCAATTCAAAAAAATGTGAGAAAATCTTAAAAACAGAATTTGATTTTAACTCATTTAATTGAGTGAATGAGTAACACTTAGGGTTTATGGCGCAAAAGCCAAACCTGTAACTCATATTAGAGTTACAAGGCTACCAGATCATGTCTTAGAACGACGAACTAGGTTATTTTAATGCACGAAAAGGGAAAAGGAATAACAGTTTAGTTGTTACATCACTTTCCAAACTTGCATCACCATGCCAGCTAAGAATTCTTTTTCCCTGTGGGATGTAGAAAACAGATCCACACACATCTTTATACTCTAAGATCTTTGATTGAGCGTGACTTGAACTTTTACATCCAGTCAGCCTTGAAGTTCGCATGTGTCTGAATAAAGTCCCATTCTAATAGAAATTCAAGCTTAGTTTCACATCTTTGCGATCCATTTGTTATAATCAGCGTCGCGTTTTAGAGCTATATAATGAGACTATAGGAGATGGAGTGGGTCATTTCGAACTATTGTGGATGAAATTCGATTTGTAACACCTGACAACCTCCCCACAAGAATTTCGAGGCTACCTAGATTGTAACATAAAGCTCCCTTTATCATTTCATACACTTTCAAGAGGAATCAGAGAGGCTTTGAATTTGAAATTCTATGGTTCCAACTTCTTCTGACAGATTTAACGTGCATCAACCCCGGCTACACGGTGGGTCTTTAGTCGCATCGAGGTTCGAAACCGCGACTCGACGAAAACCATTGGCCGCGAGTCAGCGACCTTGACCACTAGGCTACCGCGGCCACAGACTCCTGTAATTACGCATAATGGTCTTAGGTTAAATCAAATCATACTCTCTCTCTCTGTCTGTAATAAACTGAAACTCAACTAAGCTGCAGCCCGGCTCGAGACACAAATAAAATTCCAAGAAATATCTAACGCATCCATAACAATGACATTGTTGAAAGCGAGCCAATTAACCAATTTAATAAATGCCAACTTAATAAAAAAGACCAAGAATAGAACCCGCAATCTTGAAAGTGATGCTATTTCCTGTCAATTTTTATTTTTCCTGTTCAGTATTTGCGTCTAAAAACAGCTCTTTGATTCAAATATATTCAACCATAGTCCACATTACACATACGTTTAAAAAAAAAATCTACCCCTAACTGAGTGCATTAGAAGGTTTGCGGTTTGAAAGAGAATTTTATCTCATAACCGCAAGGATCTTATTCGCAATTTTTGAGATTCAACGGAAGATTTACGAAACCCGTGAAAATGATGGATTAAACAAATTGTGTCGCAATTATAAAAGAAAAATACTTGTCAAAAGTTACGCTAATGAATGAGATCGAAAGATGATTGCAGACGCCAATTTATTTATCAGCAAACAAAATATAAAAATAGAGAATTAATATGATCGACTTCGATTGCTTTCAGTGTTAGATGATTGTTTTCATTCGAAAGATGAAAACGGCGTGTAAAAATTTATAAAACTATAATTGAATTTCATTATATAAAAATGAAATTCATTCACGAAAATGATATTTTTTGATTCATTATTTATTAACGTAGTACTTAGAAGGAACATGAGGCTATTGGCGGCAGGCCTCCTAATTTTGAGTCTCGGTCAAGCGACGAGGACGATACCTGAGCTGACACCCTCCCCCTCTTCAAACTTCCACACCAACGGAAGGATATTGAAACTCGACAGATTTAACGTGCATCAGCCCCACTGCACGGCGAATCTTTCGTGGAATCAGGACTGGGTGTTTGGTTGGTTGGTTTTATTAACGTCTCACTGGAAGCAACACGAGAGTTCTTGGCGATGGACCTCGAAATTTTGAACCTCGGTCAAGTGACGAGGACGACACCTGAGTTGGCACTTCCTTCTCCTAACTTCCACACCACGCCAAGAATCAGGACTGGAACCCACGACTCGACGGAAACAATGCCGGATAACAACTCGGCTACCGCGGCCACGGTAATTATGTGACAAATTTTAAAAAGAAAAAATTGTTTATGAAGATGTAACATTCAGGGATTTAAATAAGTTGTATGTTATTCAAATAAAAAGTTAAATTATTTAAATATAGTTAAATTTAATGTTCTTAAAAGGCATTCCCTCTCCAACAGTATTCAATTTACATAATTACAGTTTTGATTAAATCTGCAATATTTCTATAATTTTCTTCCCTCCAATGCACATTTCTTTACATATATAATACTCATAAATCAATTTTATACTTCTTATTATTGCACTACTTATTTTTTTTTGAGCGATGCTATCAACTCCAAGCTAAATGAGATGAAAAAAAAAAAAAAAATTACAACCTCCTGTAGATCCGAAAGAAATGAAATTGATTAAAGTATTTACGATCTCCATCATCCTTAGAAATATATATATTCAGTCTGGCGAGACGATGGTTTATTTCAGCAAAAAAACGTCGAGAAATATTCAATACGTGCCAAAATTAAACTCAGGCCGTTACTTAAGTCTGGCGCCGAAGATCAGTCGATTGGCGATGTTCTACAGAATTTGGCGCCACGATTCTACCACCTTTAATCTAATAAGGACATTTTGGTTTTTGTTTCCCGATGCGCCGTTCTAGGGTCTCAGTAATGATTACCGGCTGTTATATTTCGGTTACTATTGTAAGGCCATAACTTAGGGGAACTGTAGATCCAGGGACCAAGATATCCAAGAGACAAATTTTTATCTATTAAAACTACGAGGATAGCGAACAATAAATAAATATAAATAATAATAAAAAAAACTTTAAAACTTTTATTTAAAGGATTAAAAGTTATAAAAATAATTTTTTTAAATGTAAAATTATTCTTTTTCCTAAAAGCTTGAGGCTCTTAAGTAATATACGTAGGTAATTACCGATTAAAATAGTTAGCTAACTACTTTATACAAGATCAAAAAAGAAATATGACTGCATCAAGCTTTTATAAATTATTTATTATTTTACATATTTAAAAATAATTTTTTTTACATTTTAGTCCTTTTTTAAATAAAAGTCTGACTAAAAATTTTTTTTTCTAATATTTATTTAATTCTTTTTAGTCCAGAAATTTACAAATAAAAAATCAATTATGTGAGCTATACGTGTCTTCAAAATTTCAATTTATTTGGACGTTGCTAAGAACAAGGTCCCAGTCCCTCTAAGTCCCTCATTGCTCGTACATATCATAATATTGTATCGTCATCGGAATTATACGTATATAAAAAAAATTTCAGTGTGATCGGATGATAGGAAGTGGGTTAGAATTCGAGTACAAAATGCAGGACCAGGACCCTTAGGCCCTTCCGTCAAGTCAGTCACTGCTTGAGCATACTATAGTATTGTATTGTAATCGGAGATGTACGCGTATGATTTCAGCGTGATCAAATGATAGGAAGTGGGTAAAAATTCGAGTACAAATTTTGAACTGGAAAAACACACATAAAAAAAACAAGTTAAATAAAAACTTGTAAAATGATTTATAATGTTTGATGAACTAAAAAGAATTTTTTAATTTAATAAAAGTTTTCTCTTGGAATTATTAAAATCTGATGAAAAACTAATTTTTTTTTAAAATTTTAAACTAAAATTGAATATTTTAAAATAATTTAAAGAATCACAAAATAGAAAGAAACGAACTTTGATTTTATTATTGATATTGCATTTAAGTTGCACGATATAAGTTTAATAAAAAATAACTCGTAATTTTGAATCACAGAAGTGAAATCCCCCGAGCTAGTATTTCATTCTCAAACAGTCTAAATTTTTTAATTCGTCACAAAGTGCAATTTAAATTTAATAAATTTCGAAATAACGTCGTACTGGTACAACACAAAGGCTGTGGGAGACGAAATTCATAATTTTAAACAACTATTAAGTGAGAAGAATGAGCTCCTAAGCTGATACTTCACTCTCCTAACTTCCACACCATGTGAAGGCTTAGTTCCACTTAGTGAGCAGTATCCTGAATTATTCCGCAGATGATCTTTAGCATAATCAGGACTCGAACACGTGACTCGATTTCACATTCCATCATATGAAGGCTTAAGAATCAATTGAAAATTTCATAAATTCATAAGAATTCATTTGTAGGCAATGGGATAATCTAACTAATTATGAACCACGATCAAATGACGAGGAACAGAGTGGTCAAGATCGTGAGCTTACAATGTTTGAGTCCTGGTTCCATGAAAGACTCGTCTCGAGGATCAATGGGGGATGCAGCAGGTTAAATATAATAGGGCTCCAAAGCTCTTCAGGGCGTAGTGTGGAAGCTAGGAGAAGTAAGTGCCATCTCAGGTGTCGTCTTCGTCATCTGAACATAATTAAAAAATACGTGAGTGAGATTCGAGGTTTATGGAGCAAAAGACAAATCTAGTTATGTTACGTTAAACATGTATACGTGATCTAGATTGCAAAAAAAAAAAAAAAAAAAAAAATTAGTTGACAAGAAGGGTCGAAAGTAGAGATGGATCACTAGAGTATCGCGGGGGCGCGTCACCCGTGTTTACCATTAACAATAAACCCCGTGGAATAGAAATAGATCAATAACTCTCGTATTTCTTTTGTGTCTCTCATGAAATCGAAAGAGACAAGGACTTTTCGTTACAAATTTCTATATTACATCACACGAGGGCTTTGAAATTCCCTTTGGCTTAACATGCAACAGTTGCCATTACTCCACACGACAGAGTTAGGCAAGAATTAATACAAATTCGATTATCAAACAAAATTTAACCTTTTTAGTCAGGAGTTGATATTACCTATATAATTTAGATAAAATTTGTTGCGTTGTATTAAAATAAAATTTAGTATTTATTTTTCCAGATCACGTAAGGATACATTTATAGCTGGGAAAAAATATACAAAATATGTGCACCGTTAGATATTTGAACTAAATACTACATTAATTACAGAATAAAATAAAAATTGAAAAATAATCAAAATAAACTTCGATTATATCACTGAAAATATATTGCAGAAAATTACAGTATTAACGAGTTTAATGGAATCATGAATTTCTTTTTACAAGAACTGTAGCGAATTCCTAATTAATTTTTGTTGCGACGATAAGTAAAATGTTTTTCATTTCATTTAATATAATTTTATTCCTGAATTAATATAAAATACAGTATTTTATACATATTATTATATCCCATTTTAAAAAATTTAAATAAATACACATATAGTCGGTTATTTATGAAAAAGCTTCACCGGTAACAGAAAAAAAAAAAATTGCATCCAACACCGATTTACTAAAAATTACTATAAATTCTGCAACACTCCGACTCTTGTTGTATAGTGTTATAATCCTTACTTTAAAATTTTTTAAAATTAAAAAATATTTCGTAAAAATTTCACTTATTAAAAAATTACGCATCTAATTTCACCTGATTAGGCCTAATAATATTTAATTCCTGCTCATTCTACTGTCGTCTAAATGATGCAGTTAACACTGAAAAATAAACCTTCACACACAAGAAAGAATAATTCTTTCAGTTCTAGTAAAACAATAGGAAATAACGTGTCATAATACTCTGTAAGAATGTCGCGTATTCTGTAAGTTCTTTGAGAGTTATATAGATACCACATTTTGCATCTACAGTTACTGCTTGAGTATAAAACACAGTCAATTCAATAGGATACAAACAAAATTCCTTTGAAATTTTCGGCATCGATGGAAACTGGAAGAGATGGAAAATATGTTCTAACTTCTGAACAAAAGGTCGTGTATATTTTTTAATGGGCATTGTAGGCTTACAAATTAGGTAATCTAAGTAAGGAAAGAGAAATTAAAAAAAGCTTGCAAGGACACTTATATAAATAATTCAACACGTAAATATAAAATGAAATATTTAGTCACCAGATTTCGTCAACCGTAACTGGTATACATTTGAGCGCAAATACATAAATCATACTATAACAAAAAAGAAATTTTCACACTTATGTGTATGAGGAGAAATACTCATTCGAAACGAAAAAGAATTTTCATTTTATATTCTTAACGGGAAAGATACACAATGAGGAATATTTTATTTCATACTTTCAAAATAAAGCTTAAAAATAAGTATATACGCATCTGTAACTATAAAAAAGTCACGTTGGATTATTTGCGACTAATTTAACTACAAAAATGTTTTTACATTAATTTTTTTTTTTTTTCAGATTGATTTTTCACGTAATATTCAACACTTATGAATGAATAGAAAACTTATTCAAATGTTGAATATAGTAAAAAAGAAACAAGAAAAATAAGTAATCAAGTCAAAATTTACTATTTTTTAAATCCATCGCCCTCTACCTATCAATTTATCAAAAATTTGTTTAGATATATCTTATTGAAGTGTTTTCGGTTGCAAATATTCTGATTTTCTAGAACACAATTCATTTTAATTTGCTGTTTACATTAATTAAAATTTTTTAGTCCAACAGTACCTTTGAAAGACTAAAACATACCTTAGAAGTTCAATAAAATGTAAATATTAGAAACAAACCAACAAATTCGAATCGCAATGCTCCAAAACTTCCCTTCTTAATCTCGAAAACTAATAAATCTAATTTAATCTTAATCCCATGAGAGATATGGGCATAGATTATTCATTATAAATCGATCAACATTGCAAACGTGTATGATATCTAATTACATAGATAACAGATATCCATACTGTACGACAGTTCCATTCCATGACATTCAGTCAATATTAGATATTTAATACTGAATACTATAATTTTCCGACTTATGTAAGTATGCATGAGATATAACATACACACAAATACTCCACATTTCCTGATAAATCAAATCATTAAAAGCAATGCATGAGTTTCTTGTTTTTCCAAAGCTACGTAGACGTGACGATGAAAACTGCTGAAACATGGCCCATAACAATACAACTCGCCTTCCTCATTTCCTTCTAAACGTGAGTGGATTTCCTAAACAGAGAGCCACTAAAAAACGTAGTATAAGCTACGGTAGATATATATCGATCAATAGTTTTTGATTTGGATTCATTTTATTATACTCAAAGGAATTTTATTATTTTTGCATTTGCGAGACTACAATATTCCTTTTTTTTTTTTGAAATCTAAGCGGCGTATATTTGCATAAATTTCATAACAAATATTGTTCGGAACTCATAATGTTGAAAAGTAGTTCTTTTTTAATATAACATTCTCATCGAAGCCTTAAACGCAACTTTAACATATTCACACCGATAAGTCCCAATATAGCCTCAATATATTCTCATCGAAGTCATAACACACATCTTCAACATAATCTTTTCAAAATGTCGCACTACAACAAGGATTGCAACTATTGAACTCCAACAAAAATTGAACATATAAAAAAATATGTTCATATAGATATATATGTTCATATAGATATATATGTTCATATAGATATATATGTTCATATAGATATATATGAACATATTATTATATATTACATTACCTTACTTTATGTCATATATTATAAAAATGTGAGTATTTTTGTAAGAAATAAACTAATTTTGGTCAAAAGCGAACATTATAACAAACCTGGTCATACGAAATAAAAAAGATTCGATTTCTGTTTAAAGAACGTTGTACTAAAGCTACATAAGGAGGAACTGAAGTCATACTTTTTTAATCAACCATCAGGTGATCCAGAAAGGAAGATCTTTAAAAGGTATCCCACTAAGTCAAAACTAAAAAATATTTTTGATAGTATATTTTCTTTTATCACAAATCTAGCAGCAAATTTGTTAAGTTTACTCATTTAGTTAAATCTAAGGTTAATATTATAAATCAGAGAGGGATAATACTATGATTTATAGATGATTTAATGCATGTTTCACGTTGACAGCTTAACAAAACTCTACGACTTATTACGATTAAAAAGTCTAAAGTTCATTTAAATTAATGCAAGCTAAATGTTATTTAGAAAAATTAAAATTTTTAAACAAAAAAAGTAAATGTAAATTTTAAATATATTTACTTAGGATTTCCATTAAAAGTAAAGGAAATATATTCAGACGTATTTTTAAAAGTAGTTTTGTGTGTGTATTATTATTTTAACAACTGCAGATTGCAATTTTTAAAGAATTTTTTTTTTATTTTTGAAATGAGTTAAACAGTTTCCGAGTATTTAACGTTGAATATTTTGAAGAAATATTATTAAATCAACGCTGCATTTCAATTTTTTCAAAAAATGTTAATGCATATGTGTGGGTACATTTCTTGCATTCTCACAAGAATACTACGAATTTAAAACCTGGCACTCCAGACAGAAATAAGTATCGAGAAGCCACCTCGCTCCCTTTTTCTTTAGAATGTTTTCTTGGTTGGAGGTAATTCGCGGCGGGGGAATGGTTTAACAATGAGAAGGGGGTTTAAAATATGCCGGCCGTCTAAAACCGGTCTAAGAAGATGGATTCATCATCAAACATCTTAAAATTAGGGGTTGTAAAAGTCATTCGCTTGAAGAGCAACAAATCAATCGAGGAAATTGTCAACTGGACAACATTTAAAAATTGATTCATTCAAATACGCCTTTAAAAGTCTCAGGCAGTCATAAATGCTACATGACAAAAATTGTTATAAGCCAAAAGCATAAAAAGTAAGCTAAACATATAAAATTGGGATGTAGAAAAGGGAAGTTATAAATCGGTGTCATAAAGCTGGAAGAATTAGTTATAAAATCTTGATAAAGTAATCCGTAAAATAAGACGTAAAACCCAAGGAAAAATTTAAAATTGGTTCCAGATTTAAAAACTGACTTGGGAAGAGAGAAAAACGCAGTGATTGCATGTCAATGAAGAGTCATAAAAAGCTGCTGATATTGAAAATAAGAAATCAGCATTCAATAATCAGAGAGTTACTTTAAAGTCCATAAGCTTAAACCTTTGAAAATGGATTAAATCCTATATTCTCCATTCGTAAGCATCATCGTATGCTCACTGAGTGAAGAAAGTGCATGTGCTTTTGACAAATAAAAGCGAAAGAAATTCTATAAATCAAATTTCTTAGAGATTAGAACACACAAAAAATTGAAATTGGCTCCGCTAATTTAATTTTGACATGTCCTGCTGGTTTTTTTTTTTTTTTTTCTTTCTTTCGGTTAAGTTCTAAAAAAAGTAGATTATTCAAAATGAATATTAATTAGCGTACTTCCAAGCCCCACGCTCCACTTTCAATTTCTATTAAGAAAAGGAAACACCTTCTTTAAATTCCTTTGCATTTTTATTTTCACAAGCAAAACATTTGAAGTACAAAAACATTGCAAATGTTAACAATAAAATGAATAAAAACAGACGATTTTGCCACAAAAATCAATTATTAAATTAAAATTAAAATATATATAAGAGCAAAATATAAATTATTAAAAGCAGACAATCTGTTCGAATATTAAAATAAAAGCAGACGATAAAATAGCAGATGAAATATATCTTAGCAGTGTAAATATACCTTATGCAAACTATAAGTAATTATTGTAATCATTACGTAATCTTTGGAAACAAAAGCCAGGTATCCTTTATTTTATACCGACACTCATTTGTTGACGCCCTTTTCTAATTTTTGTAAACACATGTCAAAAAAGATAATGTTGTATCACCCTCCTGTTCCTTTCAAACACGTCCATCACGTTTTCTTAATGTTTTATCTTTCACACGTTAAAGATTTGTGAAGCTATACTATAATTCAAAATGGAATAGTAAACAACTTATCAGAGGATTAAATTATGTTATCATTTTCCCAAATCAAATAGCAAAGTACGTTAGTAAAATTTGACAATTGTTCTTAGACTCAAAAGAAGCATCACTTAGAACGGCATCCACTGTCCAACATTCATAGCAATATGAAGTTATGAAAATCGGGTAATTTATTTTTATCTATTCATTGAACTGGGAGTAGATTTCTGTTCTGGAATCAGAATTGTATTTATCAAAAAAAAAAAAAAAAAAAAAAAAAAAAAACTTATTCAACCACAGTTCATCCCATTTGAAGCGAATATCCTTTCCATAAGGATCGATTTTTTTTAAGAGTGCCAAAATAATAAATAAACTTAAAGGCAATCCGTACATTTTTGGCCTTAGATAATAAATAAATTCTCGAAAGTATTAAAGCTATAAATTTAAGAAAATTTCAGATGCACAAAAAATAAGTAAATTCATATTTATTTACTATTTATAGAATACTGGATAGCTTTAACTAAATATTGGAGGGTACAGGCATTCCTATACATCTCTGCTATACCACTTGAAACGAGAAGGTTATTAATTGAATAAAAACTTTATTTTGTAACTGATATTTTTCTTCGTGAAAGTGCACTTAGTGGCTAGTCCCTGTTCCATTAGTGTTCTGAAATCAGCGGCTAAATGCTTTAGTTAAGAGATAATAATGCTGATTGAAGGCGGCCGACTAGAGCGGAATGAAACACCTTAATAGTTCCGCCAGAGAAAAGCTTTTCTAATCCCGGCAAAAGAAACCAGTATCGGGGATAAAGTGAAAAAGAAACCCAATGGAAGTATTTCCCTGGATCCATCAGGATCAGTTATCTTTTAGCCACACACGGTGGATTTCCACAGCTATTTTAATTCTTAAGAGTATTATTTATTGCATTTGAGATGATCAATTTGGCAATTAAATTTTGGATTGTGAATTATACATCAGTTATTAAAAATGATTGAGATTAAATGACTGATTGATTATTTATTAATGTCGCACTTCGAAGCAACACGAGGGCTACTTGACGTTGAACCTCGATCAAACGACAAGGACGATATCTAGTTAAGTTGGAATTCTATTCTCTAAGCTTTCACAGCAGTGGAAACAGGACTCGAAGTCACGATTCGACGGAAACAGAGGCCGCTGGGAATAATGCAGTTGAACTTATGGACGAGATTCTTGTGGAGGGAAAAAACGGCAATATAGACATTTCGATGCATAAAAAAACAATCAATTCATTAAGAATTACTAGAAGCGTATAGTGTACAAAACAGATTGATCGATATACTTCTTATCAATAAAGTCCGAGTCCCATTACTAGGGGGGAAAAAAGATACACATACGCAAATCATGTTCTAATTTCGGAGTTTTCAACGGATATTCATAGACTATCAACAGCTGAAATTAACGTCTCACTGACGTTTTTCTATTTTCTCAGTCCTTTCATGCGTTTCTATTGTCTGCGTTCTCATTTTTTAAAAACAACGTTAGGAAACAATTTTCTTAAGACGTCGTAGTTTCTGAACAGAAAATCTTGATGTAACACTTGCAAAAAGAAAATCTAGAAGATTTTCAGAAACAGTTTTCCCATTAGGTAACAATGAATATTTAAAAAAAAAAAATCGATATAAGAAAGATCGATGCATCGAGATATGATTGTAATGCGATTAAAACTCAAGTCGCACTACAGGTATACATTGGGATATCGGCAACGAGCATTATTTTGCTTTCTAGTACAAATTAAGAGAGAAAAAGTGCCTCAGAACTCAAAGTTCCACATCACGTGAGTAGTTAAATGCTTTTTTAGATCCACAGCAGCTCCTATTAATTTTACATGTACATTACATATTTAAAATTAATACACGAATAAAAATTACAGTAGAGAACAGTAAACAGCAAATTTAAGAAAATATTTATTTGGGGTATAATTGATTAGAAAAATGTATTAAAAATTATTTAAAGGTAAATATACATATAAATGAGGAAAATAATTTTGTTAATGAGGCATTAAAATCCACATTTAATTTGAACACATAATGCAATATTGTTAAAAATTTCAGGACATGTAAACGTTACAGAATTAAAAAATTATACGAAAATTAATATAAGAATTCTCCTAATTAATTTATATTAGGCGACTTATATTCTGTATCAAAATCTTGTAGAAAAACAACGCTCCAACTGAGCAGAGTATATTAAATCAATATATAAACAATAAAACGTTGATTTTTAAGAGTAAATTTGCACTGAATAAAAACAGAAGTTGTATTAGAAGGTGCTAAATACTTTTTAAGTAAGCATTCTTTTTGAGATTACGTATCAATGTATTAAAAAATAGCTTGATGTATATTTCCTTAGCATCAAATCACAATTTGTAATATCATAAAAGCTTTAGTTTATCCAAGTCTTACCAAAAATGATACAATGTTAGTTAACAATGTATTACTTTTTTGTACCCCTGCATTTTTATATCAGAGAGAACATACTTTCTTTTAAATAAATAAATAAATAAGAGATGAAATTAAAGGGTAGTTCGCGTGAGATGAAAAGTTAATTTCCACTTATAACACTACTTTAATGCGTATGTTTCTGTGGATGATTCTTTTACCAACAGGTTTCAGTGCTGTAATAAATGTCCAGAGCGGAATGTTTGAGTTACATTGTGAAAAGTAAATTCAGGGATTCAAAGACTCCCAAAGTCGTATTATAAAGCAGCAATTTACTCCACACTATTATTATATCTTTAAAAAAAAGTCTTAGAACTTGTTTGACTTTAAAAGAAAAATCTCATAACCTAAGCTGGAATAAATACCCATCCACTTATGACAGAAAAAATGTGTGTGTTATGCAACACTTCTGCATAACTATTCATTAATTCACAGGTATCTTTTAGCTTAAAGGGATATTGGTACAAAATATATAATTAAGCCAGTAAGAAGGGGTTTTTTGCGTTTTGTAATCAAAGGTAAGAAGTTTTTACAAAAAAATAATAAACGAAAAGTAAATTTAACTCAGTTGAAAAAGTATACAAAAAACAAGTAATATAAAAAAAATTAAAAGTCAATTCCTACTTAGGTCAACAAAGAAAAATTTTATTTTAGTTACTTTTTATTAAATAATTACAATTAATATAAATATGTGTATACATATGACAGAATCACAATATTAAGTGGCAAAAGAAATTTTTTTCCAGCGCTTCGTCACTGACGGTATTTATTTCTAAATTTATAACCTGCTAAATATCTTATATAAGAGAAATTTTTTTTCTCCCATATAAAACTAAAATTAATTATTTGAAAAACAAATAAAAAAATTTTATGCTTTGATCTGAAGGAATGAAGGTTCTACGCCGACGCTCTACCAACGTTGCCATTGCAAGACAAATGACAAAGTAGAAGCATTGGCTTGTTTCTTAATTCATCCGGTAAATTAAATGGTTGGAACGCAGTTTAGCCCAACCACCTTTGGCGACAGGAATTATTTAGCGGTATTTTGCCAAATGTGGCTACCCTGGTCCGCTTCGCAGACTTAACGTTCAGTCAAAAAAAATCGCCAAGTTTGGCAATTTTTGAAATCGCGCTAAGTGGTTGGGCTAAATTACATTTCCCCCAATTAAATTTAATTAGGGAATTAATACTTGAAAAAACTGTATAAACATCAAGTGTCATCCGCTACAAGTTAAAAAAATCTATTTGAACTTGAGTGGATGAATAAAAAGTATTTTATTAACGATTAAAAATTTGAACAAGATATATAAATATTTATAAGGAGAGTGTGAGTTAATAGTAGGAATTTAATAATTGTAAACACGAGATTTTCGAAAGCATTAATGGGGAGAATTTTTATACCAGGATCCTCGAAATAATTAACCGTATTCAGTTTAGAATTTATTTCTGATTAATTTATTTATTTGTAGAGGAGTAATGGAATTGACCATACACTGAAATTTTTGTAAAAATGTATTTATAAAAAAAAGAAATGACTGTCGTCTAACTGACTGGAAAATATCAGGCTTTCAATCATGAAAATTTAACTTAAAAATTAAAAAAAAAAAAAGATTTTTTACATAATAATTTCTCTCTCGGTCAGAATCTAAGTTAATTCTTTGCAAGTCATAATTTTTCATTACAAAATCAGCAAAAGAAAAATTTGAGATCAAAAGTGAAATAAAGTTAAACATTTTCTTCTTTTTTTCCCCCAAAAAAAGTAGGCAATATTTTAACTTAAAATGAATTCTAAAAATATTTACGTTTAATAAGCAAAATATTTTAATTTATATATAATGTGAAATATATTTTAAAATACATAATTGAACAATTGATTCGAAGAAAATCGAGGATTAAATTTTGAAAAATTTGCGGGAAAGAATGATGATTTATACAATAATTTCAGTCATTTAGTAACAATAAAGAAATACCGAGATTTGATTTGGTTTTTCATTTTGATTTTAATGATTTTGAGCATTTATACGGAAAAAAAAATGTTTGATGAACTTTTAAAGTAAATTACGAATATTGTTAGTAAATTAAAAGTTGAAATGAGAAATTATGTCTGTAAAACTGCTATTATTGACATTACTAAGCATTAACGCTGATATTTAAAAATCATCATTTATTTTATTATGCTAATGACATATAAATTTCTAAATTTTTATTTCTAATGATTAAATCCTGAAACACTGAAGGGAATCGATATATGGGCACATTGCAGTTTCCGATACGGGAAATTGAATAAAAGATCAATGCTTTAAAATTAATTAAAAATTATTTAAAATTAATAATCAAAACAAGTACGATTAATTAGTCAAACTATTAAAATTAATAATTAAAGTTAGTATAAAGCTTACAATTATTTAATTTTATTATAAATACAACAAGATAAAATGTACAGGTACTGCGCAAAGCAGAAATAATATACATTACGCAAGCCCGTTACAAAAAAAAATCATACATAAATGTTAAGCGATTTATATTTGTACCGATATTTGGCTGAATTTTAAAAATTGAAAATAAAATTTTTAAAAATGCAAGCTTTAAAAAAAAATCTTTTTCCATCATAAATTAACTTAAAAAAATATGATGGAGAAGGAAACCAACGAAAAAAGGATCTCAGTTTATATGAAAAAATTTAAAATTGATTACTTCTTTTATCCATACATACCATGCATTAACATAAATTAGATTTCTCTAAACATAGATTTATGAAAATAAGTCGATGTATTTAGTCTGAGTCCTACATGTGTATATGAGGGTTTCCTCACTAAAAATTCTAAATCTCATAAACCATCTTTGATTCATATCCAGAGCAAAAAAAGACTTTTACTCACACCAGAAGGTGAAGTTGCAGAAATTCTACAAAAATTCTTTTGTATTTTACATACTGTGTTGCAGTGCAACCTCTCCACGAAACTCTCACATCAGTATCATCCGATTTTGCCAGTTTTAAGAAGTCAAGTGCTTAGCAAAATGAAGAATGACCGCTATTCTTGTTCGAACACCTGTTTGACCAATAAAATGGCAGATGTGAAAGATTTTCAAGATACTACAGGTTTGTTATCCTTCACACTGACATCTCTTTTGTTGCTTGTCCAGCCCTGAGGATGAAAGAGCAACAAAGAAAGCCTGCATACGAAGATACTTAGGGTAGGGTAGGGGAAGATACTTTCACTTACAGTCACAATAATGGGGGTAAGGCTTATGGGGGAATTTTGAACACATGTACCAGGCTCAGAAATACCTCTTTTCGTAAATTTCTTTAACACCCATTTCCCAAAGATGGGTACATATTCATTGTTTCGGTAAAGTCAGAGGTTGGCGAGTTTTAGTAGTTATAGTTGGCCAGGCTTAAAAAAAAGTTACATATTAATTTTTTTAAAGGGGAGGGGAATGTTGGATTGTCTAAAAATAAACGTTTTAACTCTGACTCTTCTCAATTCCTCAACAAATCGATAAGAATCAAAAAAGATAACGAGATAAATTTCGGAAATTTGTATTTATACAAGAAAGAATCCAATATTTTTTTTTTCTTAGGAAAAGCTATATTATTTCATCATCTTACATTTTTATACAAATGCGATGTTTCGCTTTTTTGAACATATTTAAATCTTGAGCTTAATGAACAGAATACTACATTGGTAATGAATAATTACTATAAGTTATACATTTGTTAATTTTCCATATTTAATAGGTCATTTTGAATAATATATAAACAATTTTACCTCCTCTGCCAGTTTTTAATCAAAACAGAAATTTTGGAATGAATAACAGCTTTCATTATTTTTCCGGTATCTTAGTTTATTTTCAATTTTTGATTGATTGCTTATTAACGTCGCGCTTAGAAACAACACGAAGGCTATTGGCGACGGACCCAGTAATTTTGGACCTGTGTCAAGAGATGAGTACGACCTGAGCTGGTAACTCTCTCCGTTGGTTTGGTTGGTTTTATTAACGTTGCACTAGAAGCAACACGATAGCTTTTGGCGACGGACCTCCTAATTTTGAACCTCGGTCAAGTGACTAGGACGATACCTGATCTGGCACCTCTCTCTCCTAACTTTCACAAAACGCAAACGGGAGGACTTTGAGTCACGACAGATTTAACGTGCGTGAGTGTGAGTAAGTGTGAGGTTTTATGGCGCAAGAGCCAAAGTAGGCTATGCTGCGCCAAACATTTGTTAAAATCGATTGGAAATTAATGGCATTAAAAACACAAGACCAACACAAAAAGACACATAAAAGATAAAAGGTTAAAAATCAAATATGGTGTCAGATTTAAAGTGCATCAGCCCCTACTACACGGGGTCTCGAGTGGCATCAAGGCTCGAACCTACGATTCCACGAAAAACGCCGGCTGCGAGTCCGTGATCATGACCATTAGGCCATCTAGGTCACTAGTAAGAAACTAATTTTTATTAATTAAGGTTTCTTTAGAACTACTATTTAGCTATTGGCAATAGTCCAGGGTCAACATTGTACAATTTGAGGGGCTGGTGCGCGATAGCTCTGTCACGGCCTTATATACTCATAGTATCAGAAGCCCAATTTTTTGATCTGAAGTTATAAAATTAATCCCTCATTCTCGACGGCGTAAAAATCAATCCGTACATAGGTGAAAGATCACAAAATGCTTGATTAAAAGGAATACATTTATTAATATATATTGTAAGTTTAATAATTACAGATAAAATTTCTGTCATTTCATAATTTTTTTCCTAAAAAATAATAGTTGCAAAATGTAAAACTTTTTTTTATGTATTTACAATTGTGTGTAAATAAAAGCTCACATGCGCAATACATATCACAGTCATTTAAATTAACTCGAAATGCGACACTTATTTGTTGGTACGCATTTCATTAGCTATTATGAACCTCTTGGTTTGAAAAACGCTGCATTATCAACATGGTTCAAAAATCTCAGAAATTTTTATTTTGTTTCAGAAATACGACGGCGAATTTTATTTACTCACTTATTCTTTTGTTACTTAAGCACAAGTAATTCAGAAAAAAACAAACAACGACATTTAAGAAATAAATCATACATGACTAAAAAGGGATTTCTACAATAGCTTCGATTTAACAAATTAAGAATACAACAAAGACTTAACTTTCTCTCTCTAAGTTTTAATTATTATTAAAATATACTAAGAGCGGAATATGTTTTTAATCCTTAACAACGATCTGACTCATTCTTTTCGCTATTAAAAACAGCTTATTTAAAAAAAAAGCATTGAGGTACTTTCTAGAAACTGCGTTCTACTTGATTAGCGTTTTATTTATAAGTTATATGTTAATGAAATAAATTCTTACTGAATGCTTAAAAAATTACTCACATTCTAAATTTACAAATATAGCTCTAAGCACGTGTTGCTTAAGCGTGAAGATGAGATATATAACCTTATTTGAAAATTTAATAAATGAATAGGATACATAAAAAAAAAATGCACCTGTTCCAACCGGGAAAAAAAGTATTTTGAACAGCATGCCTCCAATTAGTTTTGAATAATATGTGGCAAGAGGCAAATACCGACCTTTCTTAAGGCGCTTGCGGAGCTTAAGAAATCAGTTTGTTAATTAAATTCCTGCTTTTTATAAGAAAAGTCAAGGTTATCCAATTAACGCGCATTTCGAACACCTCACACGGAGGAAGATTTCACCATTGGTAAATTTAGACTGATATATCCATATAGCATAGGAATGTAGTGTTTTTCGCGCTTCCATATTTGAAGAAGTAATTGAAACAGTACCAGCATAATGACGCACTGGGTTTCGAGGAAAAAGATGGATTTCAACAAATTCGTTTTGCTTAAGTTTTCCATTGTTCGAAAGTTCTGTTGATAGGAATAATTTGTTTATTTAGACGATTATCTCAAAGAAACTGATAAACTTATTGAGTAATAATAGAAAATAAATTATGGATGGATAAGAAAGTAAAAATGGACAAGGAAATACAATGACAAAAATATCCGAACACTGACGTGTACTTTGAAAATAGACATTCATAGTTTTTTTTTAAATAAAATATCAGTTATCTATATACAAAACCCAAAGCCATGCTTAAAAATTTAATTTAGTTTTATCTCCTTGAAATTATCAAATATATATCTGTATATTTATGTTAGAATTTTACAACCAATTGATTTCTCACAAGGTGAATTTAGTTTTAGTTTTTTATTAACGTCGCACCAGAAGCAACACGAGGGCTATTGGCGACGGACCTCGTAATTTTGAACCACGGTCAAGTGACACCTGAGCTGGCACTCCCCTCTCCTAACATCCACACCACGCCAACGGGAGGACTTTGGGCCCCGAACAGATTTAACGTGCATCAGCCCCGGCTACACGGTGGGTCTTTGGCGGCCAAGGATCGAACCCGCGACTGAACGAAATCTGCCGGTCGCTAGTCCACAACCTTGACCACTAGGCTACCTCGGCCCCCACCTCACAAGGTGAAACCATTCCTAATATTTGAAGCATTAGTACTATTGCAGTTGTACACGGTTTAAGATACACAACGTACACACAGCAAATATTACAATGGAGCCACCTGAATATAATACTGACTTACATATAACACGGGATAATTTTAAACATTAATTGCACCTATGTTTGTCTCAAGACGGGATACCTAAATCAAATATTAATAACTTTCATCATTCATTACATTGCATGGTTGATCAGCTGAGTTTTCATCACATTTGATATAATAGATGAGCTGTTGGGGACAGTTAAGTTACATCTCAAGGAATGGTCCTGGGAAAAGTGATGAAAGTAGCATAGTTGGAAAATTTGGCACGGTAATTTATCATTATAGATGGTGTTGAAGCTATGCCTAGAAAATCGATTTCATCCAGCACTGGAAGTATATATTATTGGTTGGATTAGCATAGAGATAAACACATAATATTATGTTAATTAGCAGAATTAGAATTTGGGCTTCATTACACTTACACTAATCATTTCGATTTTTTTAAAAAATTTTGTTTTCAAATAATTTTCTAACATTTTTGGGATATTTTTCAATCATCATTGGATAATTTAGAATGAGAATATTTTTAAAAATATTTTTTGAGTTACGTGAATACATTAATAAATGCAATTAAATTTTCTTGCTTGTTGTACATATTAGAGAGTCTTCTAGTGAACGTTCTTATCGATTGCAATGCAGACATGTAGTACTCGGAAAATCATTAGTAAATAAAATTGCGAAATGTAATATTATTTTTAAGTATTTTATTTCTTTTTTCTAGTTTTAAGGCAATTTTATAGGTCTTAATACTTTTTTGGTCACCATCATTTGACTCTGATTATTGGAATATTTAGAAATGAGACAACCACAGAAGTAAAGGTGTTTCAATAATCTCCTTATGTTCGAAGGTCATTCAATAAGTCCTTAGACATTCCAAGACATGGTGATCGTAGAATCGAAAATTGTTTGTTTTCAGTAAGCAGCATGTCTCACTAGACAGCTAAGCCTGTTACTTGTATTCGTGATCATGACGTCTTTTGTATCTCAAAAATTCTTCGTCATAACTTTTCCGGTCGTTGAGTTCATCTTCGCTTTCTTTGGAGCAAATTCACCGGAAACAAACTCATTGTTTTGATTGTAACTAGGTTTCCGGCGTATAACGATGAATCGATTTTTCATCGACGGCGACAACTCGACGGGGGAGAAATCAAATTTTGATTTGGCTGCAATGACTACCAAAACAAAACTAACTTATGAATCAATGTCGAAATTTGTTTCGGCTCCGTTTAATTGATGGCGGCACCCACAGGCAACAACAATTTACCTTAATGATGCCATCTGTCTTCAAATACAAGTACTTTTTGAATCACCCTCATGCATCCCATAAATAAATAATCACAGAAATGAAATGTTTCAATAAAATATTTTATTGACTTCTTAAATACAAATGAACACGATTTGAAAAGCTGAGAACCAGATACTTAAAAGAATAAATAAACAGAATAGTCTACACTTTAACGGAATTTTTCTAATCAAAATTTAGCAAGATATATCTATCCCAAAATCAGAGTAGAAGGAAGAATGCTTCTATTATCGATAAAATGAGGTAATCTAAGTAGGCTTATTAGAACGGAGCCTTCTGTCTATTTTACCAACCTTTGCATAATTTCTAATTATGAGAAAGTTGTTTAGTTTGTGGAGGCAAAAGTTAATGAACAGAATAATGATTCATCGTTAATTAATAAGAATATTAGAGATCAGAATATTTTAGCAATTTTCCCCTGTTCGGTGCGCAGTTACAGTTACAATATGAAAACAAATATCTAATTTATGAAATCGGGCTATTTTGAGTTTCAGAGAACTGTAGTTGATTTTTTTTTCTTTAAATATTAATCACTTTTATTTTGAAAAAAAAAAAAAATCCAAGAAAATTATAGATAAACTGCTTTAATAATTATAAAATTACCTTTAATTTTTAGACCATAAAAATACTGTTTTTATTCATAGAATTTTAGAATCGTTATGGGAACTTTAATTATAAAATTTAATTTGTCAAAAATGTTATTGATCACATATTTAGCTGGTGTTTATAACATAAAATAAATATTTTAAAATGAAATATTTCGATTCGAAAATTGTGTTCGGAACATCCAAATCAAAGTCTTAGAAAAAGATTATATTACTTTTAGTGTATGCAAAAATTTTAAAGTTTATCATCAAGCTTAGAATCTCAAATTTTTCCTATATAATAAAATTATATGGGGCCCTATAAAATCACAGAGACTATATCTGTTAAGTTTTCCATCGCCATATAATGGAAAGCTATTCGTCTGTCTTTTAGTTTTGGTATCTATAATTTAACTGGTCTAAAATTTCTAAATTAATTTAAATGATATGTATTCATTCATAGAATCGTATGTAATGTAAATAAATACAGTTCAATATTTGGTAAAGTGCTCAATAAAGTGCCCTTCGTAAGTTAAAAAAGACAAAATAGTTTAAAAAAATATCTTGCCAAATTGGAAACAAAGGAATTAAACATCCATCCAAAAAGTACAAGAAAATTTAAAATAACAGCAAAAAGAAATTGTAAAGAGCATTTATAAAGTTAATTTCACCTGCTGTTCTCTAGTCATAAGGCGCTAACATTATATGCAGTCGGTTTTCAACGTAAACATTACATACAGTCCAATACATGTCAATACTTCGAATGCACTGCTATAAAACTATTTCATAGATGAACAAAGGTAAAATCTTTTGAATACAAAGAAAACATTTGTATATGTGAGTGCAGGCCGATTTAGATATAATCCCATCCTACCATCAACCATTAAATTCTTATCAAGCTTGAAGTTTGGATAATTACTTTTTATAGGGTAACAGTCATTTATGAGTTGTAAAGATGCTCTCGAGGCAAACTGAATACAGAAGCGATTTATTTTATTATATTTTTTTACATGGAAAAGGAGTTGCAGTAAAAAAGTCCCGCTAACACAATAGCTTCAGGACGACATTAACATCAACTCCTCCCTTTCCCCCCACAGACGCGTGCGAGTTGGGAGGGACCGTACATAAATTTACAATCATTCGTTCCACAAAGAAAGATTCTTGGAATTTTATGGTCCTAAAGCTTTCTTCATGCTGTTCCACAGTCCAGCATTTGCAGATTGCAGCGGAAACGGGCCCTGCAGGAGGGGCAGGTGCCACCGTGGAACAAATTAACAAGAGCAGGTGCTGGTAGCGAGGGACTCTTCGCCCCCACGCATTGTTCTACTTATTAACCTCTTGAAAAGTGGCTAGCTGCCTCCCCCCCTCTCTACATGAGCAGTGACAGGAAATAAGTTCTCAAACAAGGCGGAGTTCCGATGAAACGGGGAGCCAAAGCATCATGCTGTTTACTTTAATAATAGGGCTAAGAGTTTTTCATCTGTTTCCAAAAGAAATGGACAAAACATTCGACATGTTGGAATGGAAGCCTTGTGTGTTTACACGTCTCCTGAAAGTAAAGGGAATATGATGAAACAATTTTCAAACATCAAGAGTTTATTCCCGAATCGATTCGATTTTCAATTTTCCCAGCAATATCGTCGAAGTTTTACTAAATTGTATCCAAGCGCAATGCATAAAAGGTCAAAAATATTTCTATTTTTTTCCCCCTGAACTTTCAGATTCAGCATGAATGAGTTTTTTTTATTTATTTTTAATTTTTTGTGTACATTGAGCATATTTGTCTTCTTCAATGCATGGAGCTGCGTTATTGTTAATGGCTCGAATGGAATTGATAGTTCGTAGTTCGCCATAACACCTCCCACTAAAAGAATTTTTGGGGGCTTGTGTTACACAATACAAGTGAATTCAGTTTAAAATCAAGCACACAAAGTGCTTTCTCCTTATCGACAGACGATAATTTGGATGTGAAAGCAGTTGCTATCTAAAATATTAAATTTAAAAAAAATTAAACCTCTATAAAATTTCACCAAGAACTTGTAAGATGTCATTCAAACCATGATATCAAATTCTTCCAATATTTTTCAACTTTACCTTGATTTTTATTTTTTCCCTAGAACAAAGTTCTGGAATTTTTACATGTCTGAGATGTGAGTGAGTGACTGTGAGGTTTTATGGCGCAAGCTCCAAGGCAGGCTATGCTGCGCCAAACATTTGTTAAAACGAATTAAAATTTATAATTTTTTAAACAGGAAACACATAGAAGGTAGTAATATAGGTTAAAAGTTCAAATCTGGTGTAAAAGGCCAATGTACAAATCCGAGATAATTTCATTTCATATTGAAAGTCATTCGGTTCTAAATAGTTGAAAGAAAAAAAAAATCACATTACGCTATAGTAATCATGCCTTAAGTATTTATTTTATATACGAATTATGCGCCAACAATATTTTGAAAAAAATTGATGGTCCCTGCCTGTTAACAAATGTGAGATTGCTGGAAAAGTATCGACATTCTCAAATGTGTCACATCTAATGAATTTAATTAGTGAGTTAAGTAATCAAAAAAATATAAATAGAGTTAGTTTGTAGGTTATCCAGTTAATGTATAAAACATAATGAAATATCATTAAATCCTTCTTAAAAATAACACAGAAAATTAGAAGATCATAATAGTTAAAAAAAAAAAAATTCAGATTTTAAAATTATTATAGATGCGACTATATATATGGAGCACTTGATTCTGTTCAGACCCCGATTTTCGGATGTAATCTATGTATGAGATAGCATTAACATTAGTTTAAACATTTCCCAGAAGTTGAAAATTTTAAAGATATTTATATTTCAGTAAAAAAAAGGGGGGAGGATTAAACGTTTGTTTGGGATTTTAAAAAATTAAGATCGAAGAATAAAAAGTATAGGAATTTTTTTTAAAAAAAAATTACTGTAAACAAAAAAAGAAGGAACACTTTGCTGACTATTTCATATGCGGTCGACAATGACCGGAGTCGTATTGCATACTGGTCTCTATGACATATATTTCGGTTGGGGTTTGTTAACGGTTGAGGGGACCAAAATCCGGAGACAAGGGGATGGATGCTTTCCTGGAAGCACGGTCACGCGGAACTGACCTCCCCCATGCAGCATTAGGATCACAAAGAGGAGATTGTTGAGGGACAAGTCTACCGAATCGCACCTGTTATACGCACCTCTGTTGAGCCGACGAGCAGGATTTACAGAGAATTTCAATATTGTGAATATCTACACGATCGTTTATTCAACATTGAAAATATGGAACGCATATTTATTTTACAAACGTTGATAAACGAATATTTAATTTACGTTTCCTAGTAATATTAATTTATTTTTTGAAAAATTTAATCTTGTCTTTCAATTTGCCCGAAAACAATCATAAAAGAGACGTTTAAAAAAATTCATAGTATGCGACAGAAATTGTAGAAGTTTTATTTACAAGGAGGCATCGTAAAGTTTTAATTATAACTACAAAATATCACAGATATCTAGATACAATTTATTCTGTATATTTATTAATCCTAATGTACATAACGTTGTAAATAATAGCTATTAATGTTGATTTATTTGGTTTCAGGAAGCCTTAGATTGAAGTTAAGTTTTAAAAGTACAGTAAAGTTTTAATTATTATCTTGGGGGTATCGTAAAATTTAAATTATTACTAAAAATAATCGAGATAGAAATTTTAATTTTTATTGATTATTCTTAAGACTTCTCTGCATAGTCACCATCCAGAGGAATCAAGGAATATGGGAGGCCGTGTATGTGCTTGAGAATTCGGACGAACTTACTCCTGTATTTTGCAAGGAACTAAAATCTTATGGAGCATTAATACACATCAAGAAAATGTCAAGATTGAAATTTCGTTTTACAATAGTACATGTTGTATTTTTAAATGAATATTTAGTCTAGAAATGAAGCAAAAGATATCCTACAGACGATAATCAAAATTAAACAGAGATATTAAATATATAAAAAAAACAATTGCGTATACCCTAACATTTGTATTAAAAATAATTTAGAAAGAAACACTTTAATAATTTGATTCAACTTTACTTTACACTATAGCGACAAAATGAGCACCTTATGACACACTTTGTAAGTTTGGGAAGAGAGGAAAATGACACACACACACACATACATACACACAAAATGACACACACACACATACATACACACAAAATGACACACACACTACTCTCCTGAATCCTCCTACCACCCAATGCGAGACCAGAAACACATTTTGGGGTTAAAACATTTATATTTGTCGCCAACTATTCTAGTCATGCATTTTCAACATATATATATTTTTATTTTTTGTAGGTAATCCGTTCGAAATTTTGTATTTTTTCCATCCTTAACGAAGAAAACTACATCGAAGATAATCTTAAAAACACGAAGAATCTTAAGAGGATTAAAAAAAATATATATTCATCTGCTCCGCATGTTCACGTCTTTGATGAATACCACAGGCAATTGTGAAAAGGAAAAAAAAATATCCTCAACGCTTTATTTCGAAGGAAATTCAATAAAATATTTATAGCTGCGGGTTGTAATTGGACTACATATAAAAAAAAAGCATGTTAAGTAGAAAATGACAAGGCTCAATTTCATAAGTTCACTCAAAATGCAGACGTTAAAGTCAAAAAGAAATTTAATATTCTCAAATTAAAAAAAAAAATCCTTTTAATAATCGACGCATTCAAGTAATAAAGAAAAGTCTAATAAAATATATTAGGTGTAGGTACTGAATATATATTTCTAATAATAGATTAATTATGAAGGACTTAAGTTTTTAGTGGTGAAATTCTAATTTGTCAATTATTAAATTTTAAACATACATTTTGCTGATTTTATAACCAAAGATATTAAATACCTCAAACTAATTTCTTAAAAGATGAAACAAATCCAGTAAAGGTTTAGGTTGCTAAGTCTTTTACTAGTTGGAAAAGAAGACCAAAACTATGGCGACTTGATTTTGTTGAATCGGATTTTAAGGTGATTGGGGAGAGGAACAGGCTAGGGGGGGGGACCAAGGCAAAATGCAGGTCATCTTGGAGGAATGTTCAAAAGAAGTCCTTAGCCCACCCTGGCTGTTGAGTCAAATAGATGATGAATTTTGTAAAAACAGCACAAATTATGGAATATCTATACTTCTTCAAAGAAAACAATCAGGATTATTTTCTTTCATTTTTTTTTCCGTATCAGTCGACATCACAGCAGAACCATATAACGAATTCTCGAACGACGGACTTCTAATTTCGATCCCTAGCCAGAAGATGAAAGCACCAGAGCTGGTATCTCTTTTCTAAATTTCCACGTTATGCAAGAATTTTGAAAGTTATATTAAAAAAAATACTATGAGTATATAAGGCGTAAAAAGTGCCATCATTCTCACACACCATGGTTCTTTTGTAGAATCGGTATCGAATCCGCTATCTTCACGATAAACAGTCTTTGCCACGTGTGTACCACGGCTCCAAAAAATTTAATTTACGTAAATACTTATTTTATGTAAAATCTTTAATTACGTATATATATATATATATATGTAAAAGGTAGTGTTAGAAAATGAAGCAGAGGAAATGTTTTTTCAATAAGATTTTTGTGACTTTCATTTTGACGGTTGTATCGGATTAAATTACAATTCAAATGCTGTTTCAAACGAGACTTTCGTTTCATATACGTGAGTATTTACTCACATCACCCGCGGCTCTAAGAATCTACGTATGAAATGTTTCCAATTATTTGATAAAAGAAGTCCAATTTTATATAACCTGAATCCACCTCGATAACCAATACTCCTCTCTCAAAAACCTTTTCGAACTAGAAAAACTTGGTATGAAATACTTTTACTACTCAAGAATACTCAAAATTAGGTAAAAACATTTTTTTTTTCAAAGGAAAGGGGGGAAAGATGAAAACGTTTCAGGCGTTATGGATGACAACGTATGTCCCAGTGTTTTTTCACAGGGAAAAAAATCCAACTGTAATCTTTTCACTACTAACGAATACAAAGCGTGAAAAGTAACGGTAGGCGATTTCTTGCACACACACAGGTGCGTCGCAATTGAAAAAGAAAGTCTGAACTACCTTTTGTATTCTAAAAACGTCTAGCGTAAATTTAGCCCTGTAGGGGTTATTCAACTTTAGAAGCCTCCGTATCAAATAAACAACAGAAGCAATAAAAAACAGACTTCGTTTTTATTTTTTAAAACAAGAATAGTTTCATTCTTTTAACGTGTCACTTTCTTGCGAAGAGAATACTGGATAAAAGTAGCGCGCATGCCAATACTTTAAAACGGGTAAAAGGAAAAATTTAAAATACAATCTTGACAGCAATCCCAACATTAGAAATTAAAATGAGGTTTCATTTTGATCATTTCAGAAAATGACATAATTTTGCTATTGTAATTTAGTAAGTGTTCAGTGGCATTACCACGTTCCTTTCTGATTAGCCTACCAAATTATACTGCAGTCCAATTACAACGTCAACAAGCAGCCAATGTTAAGCAAATCCATCTGTATTACCGATATATAACAGAGAAAAGTTTAATTTTTGGGGTTTCCTTTCATGAGAAAATAGATTTTATAGTATAGCAATCATTTCCAAATAATTTGCTCTCAACGGAAATATACGAAATTATTAATTACATCCATAAATGGAAATAATTATTTTGAATGCTTAAATAAAAGATGGAAAAAAGGCAAAGTCGTTGATGACATCTTCATAATTAATGTCTTTAAGGATATCATCTAATAGAAATTATGCAAAGATTGGATAATCGTTCTTGTCCGATTGCTGATCATAAATAATTCTTAATGGATTTTAAATTGCTAAAACTTATCGCCTACGAAACCGTAGAAACGGGATGCGAGACATTCACAGGCAATCATTGATGTTCGAAAAATTATTCATGAATTCTTAGCGAATAAAGAATTCCAGTGATGTCGAATGTATCTGCCATTCTAAAGCTTTCTGTTTGTGTAGAAACTCTAAGCCTTAAGCCTTGCAAGTTATGAATATCTAATACACATAACAGAAGCTGGTGATGGAATTTTAAAATCTGAAAATTGATCAGTTCTATTTCCAGATTCCTATACCGTATGTATTTGCCTCATTACGATAAGAGGGTACACAGAAGTAAACAAGATTATTTACTAAAGCTTCTTCTAGTACAGCAGGTTGAAAGACAAAAAGACAAAATTTATTTCATATTATCATAAATTATTATTAATACTTACATTATTTTTCCCAAAAGACACATATTTTAAGAAAATCAAAAATTGATAATAGTAATAAGTGCGATAGAATATAATGAAAGCTCTACACTTGCTTGTAGTTTAGAAATGCCAGGACTGGAATTTTTTTTTTTTTTTTTTGTCCATTCTCTAGTTCATACATTGCTAAATTACAAAAAGAAATTAATTTGCTTATACCTCTAAAATCCGAGTTCGGGTACCAGTTTACTTTCACGATAGAGTTAAATTATTTGATGCAGTTAAATACTTTACTTTTTAATATACAGAAATAAAAAAAAATAATAAAACTATGATCCAAAGTTTTATTTAGATTAATTTTTCTCTTTTTAATCACAGATTTTTAGCATTTAAGCTTTAAAAAAAAAAGATTTCAATTGCACAGTTTCCAAAACCTATCCCTATATTAAGATACCGCAAAAGTATATATTACTCTTTTAAAAATAAATATTTTAAAGCTTTTGATTCTTATATTAAAAGTCGCTTCTAATCTAAGAATCAAAACCGTGATCCAACACGTTCGCAGCGCTTCTATTGTTAAACTATCAGATTAAGTCATTCGGAGCATAGTTAATAAAATGATTAACAGCTATTACAAGAGGTCAACAAAAGAAAGATCGCTAAGAAGTAACGGCTTCCGCGTATACTCATTCTTCAAAGGAAGATGAACATTTCTTCAGCTTTACAGCGAAGACCCAGAGAGCCACTAAACAAACGTCGATCTTAAGCGAAGTTAATAGATTAGGTGTGTAATCGCATCTCTACTCGATAAAAAAATACGACCATTTTAACTACCGAACTGTCAAGTTTTGGGCGATGTAAGCAAAGTCCAATCTATCGGAGATCGTTGATCGCAATTTATGTCATCAATAATCGGTGTAAAATTGCAGGCAGTAAATTACCAGATTTTTCGGACATGCGACCAAATTAGAACCGGTTGGTATGAACTTTACGAACACGCTTAAGAATCGGACAGGTATTTGAAGTAGGAGATGAATGGAGATGTGTCCATACAAATGGTCTTAACTGAAGATGTGTGGCCTCAGGGGACGCAATTAAAACAACAAGATCGGAGATATGTACTTTAAATATACAAATAAATTTGGCTTGTATCGAGACGGATTAATTGTCCCATTTCCTCTTCTTTTCTGACCGCACACAGAGCAAACATAAGCGTCGCTACAATACTCAACATGCATTGAATTAAAAAATTGTACCGTTCTCGACTCGAATGATTTTTGTTTCTAAAATTTTAGAGTGATGTTAATAATGATAATAATAAAACGTGGAACTTGGATGAACTTTTAATATTGGAAATGTGTTTGCAGCATTTTTAATATTATTAGAAAACTGAAACATTTTAATAACGATGATTCAATGGCAAATGATTGGATTTTCTTAGAAATCAAAAATCTTCCAACTACGTAACAAACTTTTATTTTTGATAAAAATTATTTTTTTCACGTGTAAGTATTTATTCTACAAGTGTGTGATAAAGATTCTTTCCAACTAATGTTAGTTTCTCACATGTAATAAACAAAATCAGTTAACTGATTCCGTTAAATAGCAAAAAGGTATCCCCCTCCATTTTATTTCTCGCTCCATTTATAGGTAATTTTACATGCATGCCACTTATAAACTGAGTTATTCGCTAGAAATACTTCCTATATTTACAAAAATGCTTATCAGATTCACTAGTTTCACGGCGCAAAAAACCGTATTTAGTTTAGCTTATTAGGTAAATTAATATGATCAATATTTAATTCAAACATTGATTACTGAAGAAAACATAGGTAATATGAATAGATAATTTAGGAATCTTTGTTTAACATCCATTTCTGGTATAGAAGCCATTATCTTCATTAAAATGTCTGTGGGTTGTCTCGATAAGGTATTTTTATGCTATTGACTAACAGGATTAGCTTATATAACAGCAGCAGTTTCAAATGAGTTCTAACAAAAGACAAAATGGCTACAAACGAGGCATTAAATGATCAATACTTTATATTTCCCTTATGATCACTAAATGATCACATGAAATAATGAAGTTTAAAAAAATACCAATAAATATTTTTTTAAAAAAGATTAATCTTTTTTAGCAAACCTTTTATGATATTTTCTACTATTGAGTTTTTTTGAGATTAATTTTAAAAATACCAGGAAAGAAGTTCGCTTATCTGTGCTTAATATAAACGTAAAATATTTTACCAGCAATACAATTTAAACTATGAGAAATATGTTTTTATAAAATATCAAATACATCAAAGATATAACTTCAACTAATCGAATGTAATTTATTTTGTGAAAAAGAATTTACCTTGAGTTTATTACAAAATATTATAAGCAGATTTAGATTTAAAAAAAATTGCAATAAGTTTATATACATCAGTGATAAAACTACCAATTTTTATATGTCTAATGAAAGTAAACAGCTTCTCCCTCAGTTTCTTATCCGCGATATATAGTGCCTCAATTCATATTGAATTGAAACAAAAACTTCCAATCGGTTTTTCATCACGACTCAACACGTTGCAAAAGTTAAAATGCTAAAAAAAAAAAAAAAAAAAAAAAAAAAACCTTAAAAATGTAATATTTATGTATTATGAGCACTTTTCATTTCAGAACCATTCTGTTTTATTTATTTTTTTATTATACAGAATTTTTTCATACCTGAAAGAAGTAACATAAAATTCTAACCGTAGTAAATTTACAAAATAACAGTTAGTGCTTACATACCAGTCAAGGTTGGAGTATTTTCAAAAAAGAAAAAAAAATATATCACGTTTAATTTTAATTTTAAATTATTTTCATTGCTCATATAAATGCAAAATTATGCAAATTGATTACTGTTATCGTTGTATTAAATTGAGATTGAGCATAACCAATATATATATATATATATATATATATATCATTTCCCGCTAAGGTATCGTTCATACGATAAAAATCAAGAAGCGGGAATAACATCAACAATGCCAAACTATCAAGTATTATAAGTTCCAAAATTTGGCATTTAATTCATAAAATCTTAATGCTGAACTATTATAAAACGCCTTGAAAGAATTCAACACAACAAACAAAGCACCCAGTTGTTAAATGTAGTACATATATTTACAATACACAAAATGTACACCACTACTAATTTTAGTGCAGAAGACGCTCAGGTGAAGAAAGTCAACAACACTCGTAGTTGAAAGCTTGAAATCTGAAAATATGATTTAAATAGAGGTTTCTGTATGACTTTGCGCACACGTTGTGATTCTTAACATATGATAACTTCTCCTTGAAAAAAAAATTAGAAAAACATGCGAACCATTTTGGATAATGATCCCTGAATATTCAATGACTTGAATCTTACAAAGCAGAAACAATTCTCAAAAATGTGAGAAAGCTCTTTCATATGTCATTTATTCGAAAATTTATCAAATTAAATTCTAACTTATCAACATCAAAAACAAAATCTACATAAAAGAGACTAAAACTTTCTTTAACCCCGTAATTTTCAAACAAATTCAAAAACTTTATTAACTACCAGGTACATAAATTTAAAGACAGTCAGGATTCATAGTATCAGGTATTGCATTTGTATAACCAATAAGTGAATTTTATTTAATAACTTCAGCATTTGCCTTTTTAACAAAATAGTCAATGAATATTCAGGGTTTCATTAATGCAATTATTAAAAAAAAAGAATATTTACTTTTTTGGCAGAATTCATCCCCGGATTTCTCCATTCTTGAACTTGTTTCAGGAGTCGATGTCTTGCAGCTGAATTGAAATTACTTACCTCATATACGCTACAACAAGCTATAAACATTATAAATGCAGAAAAAAAAGTATATTCAACACTTTCTGAGCTGGTATTAACCAATTACGTTTTAATGATTTTTATCTTCAATAGTTATTTTTATTAAAATTAACTTACCCGACAGAAATCTACATCTTCCAATCAAAGACGTGTAGCGACTGGATAGCTTCGTCATCAAATATGCAGGCGAATTTTCAAGTAACATTTATATATTCTGCTTTCTTCCTTTATAATTTTAAATCTAAATGAAACTTACAGAACTTATTCTCATTACTTTTCTTAGAAATAGCTAATAAGTTGCGAAATACAACTGACTGAAAATACCGCAAAGTTCATCAGGTAAAGAAAGAAAACAGTATGGCATAGAGAAATGTTCTTACTCGGAAAATTCTTTTAGATGCAACAAAATGAAAGTTTTCAGTTAGCTTTTAGAAAACACTGTAATACTGTTTCTCGGCAGTATACTTCTGTATAGTTCATTGTTTATAGAAATGAGGAATTCATTTTCTTCGAATTTATAAAATATTAATTTTAGAGGAACAAACCAAAGTCTTTTTTCAGTTCAATAAGCATTAAGTTGAAATTAAGGTAATTAATCGTTTTTGTAAAGCTTAAAGGCTAATTATTGCCAAACTAAAATATAACAAGAGCAAATCTATCAAACTGACAAAAAAATTAGCATTTTCAATCATTACTTTTTAATTTGGAAGGTTTTCAACTGAAAAAAAGTGAGCGAGTAAAAATTGAGGTCTAAGGAAGTCAATCTAATAAGGGCTGAATATCATGAATGAAACATAAAGATATCAGAGAAATCATGTCAAACTGTTTCATATAATTGAACCAAAAAGTACTTGTACTTTCGAAACAAAAATGGAGGGTGTTATTCTTTGTATGGCAATGAAATGCATGTTAATAAAAATATCTAAAAAAATAAAGAAAAATATAAACTGTGAGATGAAAATACAGACTTACATTGAAACTACTTTGCGTTTAAAACCCAATATTTGTTTCTGTAATTTATTAACGTGGTGTTTAGCGAAGGGACACAATTACTTACTTTTAAATATCATGTTCCTGATCTTATGACAGTCACTGAATTTTTTTGTTCCACACACTATATTTATAGATATTCGTTAAGAGTTAATTTGTAAGCATTATGATTTTTCAAAACGCATGAGTGAATTCTTGTAAAAAAATGCTGAAAATAATTTTTTTTTATTTTCAGTGCATGAGGGAAAAATATTTCGATCCTGTATTTAATTTATATTGTATAGAAGTATTTTGTGTAACTGTATTCACCTTACGATAAATATTGAAGTAAAATTTTAGCTAATATATTATGACACAAATTTTGAGCGCATGAAATATTAAGAGATCATTGATTTTATTTGTCAAACATTTTCCTACAATAAATATCATAGACATTAAAGCAAATGAAAAATCAACATAGGAGATAAAAGTTCTTATTCTATTTATACAAGCAAAATTATACATAAATCTATGAACAATTACATGAAATAAAATTATTTATCTAAATTATTCACTTAAAACACACACGCGTGTATATAAATAGTGTACTATAATATACGTAACAAATAATATAACTATTAAAATATGTTATTTTTAGTTTTGGCTAAAAAAAAAAAAACTAAATTATCTGAAGGATGATATTCTGCTTAATCTTATCCAGTTTTTTCTTACAATGTCTTGCTTTTCAAAGGTATATTATTGATAAAGGCTATTCTCACAAACTTTGGGTAGGTTGTTATAGTAATTGCCAATACCCCATGAAAGCTTTAATTCAAGAAAACTTCATAATTTACGCTTCCCATCACAAATTCTTAGTAAACTAGTAATACAGTTTTAAGAAGCGGTATTTGCTTAAATGAGGTTTCCATTTATTTGCTACTCTTATATGCGTATAAATTCGCAGACGCAAATGCGTCCATATGTATAGTATACTAATAAATGCCATTATTTGCAACAATATATTGCGTTTAAGATAAACTTCATGGATGTACGAATTCCGAAAAACAATTTTCTAGAATTATAAATGGATGAGCAATGTTACTATTGGCGTCAGCAAAACATTAATTTTTTTTTTCAAATTGATAATAATTCGGTTTTTTTTTTCTGATTGAAAGATGTTGTAGTTAAGATAGAAAGATCGACATTTTCACAAAGAAAAAACACATCTGTTAAAAATTTGCATACCAGCTTGTGCATTCCGAAACGTCAATATTATACAGAATTAGTTTATTATTAATGGAAAAAAGTACACATTTTTAATTCCAAGTGTTTTCTACTGTTTTTGAATTTCTGATAAAAAAAACTAATCGATTAAAATTGTAGTAGTTTTGGATTATTCATGAGTAAAAGAATCCAAAGAATGAAGTAACTAGTATCTGTTACAGAGTATCCTACTAGAATCTTATTAAGGTAAGCCACCAAACCATAAATCAAAGCCATAACTAATAATGTCGCAAAAGCCATCGCACAATGATACAGTAATCTCATTTTGATTGCATCCAGTTCATGTCCGTATTTCCATTTTCTCTTAGCGCCCGAGAATGAAGGATAGACTAAATGAAATGAAGGAATAAATGATTCTTAAGAAATGATTGGCGACTCGCCAGGTCTATCCTTCACTTGCAAAGTAAAAGACGCAGGCTGTTCGGAAAATTAAAAAAAAAAAAAGTTAAACAAGGTGCAAGGAGAAAAAGATAAAATACAGCAGAGAAGTAACTTCAGTATAATTTTTCTAAACGTCTAACTGTCATCACAGAACTTAGATGGCTGGCATTTATAGAGAATATTAAAAATGGAGAGTAAAATTATTTTCATAGGAATGGCAGTTAACTATTTGGTAAAATAGTTGCCTACTCGAATTGATGGATTCCGAGTTCAAACTTTGAACTTTTCAAAGTACGGTAGACATTTGGATGATTAAAATATGGGATATCGTCCCGTCACGCTAAAAGTTTATGAAACCTACTCAATCACATACGATTCGAAAAGATCATGGGGTCATTAGTGACTTCAATGGGTTTTTGCTTTCAAAGACGCACCTATATAACACAAGAATTATAGAATCCATAAATTGGAGTTACTGGATAAATTAATAGCAATTTGATAAATAAAATCTCATACTTCAATTCAGGAGAAAGATTACAAAACGTAATTAAATTTATATCAAACGCAGATCTAGCTAATGATTTTGGGAGTAAAATTTCTAAGAGCCTTCAGAATGATTTTAGTATGACTCGATTAATAAAATGCTTTATCGTAAATATTAAATCAACACTCTTTATGGTGATATATTGAACAAAAACAAATCTCTATTCGTGGTTTTTAAGCGTTTCGAAGCTTTTTTCAGCTCTTTATAACGCTGTAGTTTATATATATCTCAGATTTACCAATTTTCTCTAAAATAATAACATTGCTACTTCTCTAGAATAAAAATATAAACCTCAAGCTCTCAATACCATAAGGTTTAATTGCATAAGGGCCTTTTTAGAGAATATAGCACATTGATCTAAGCAAGATAATTCAAGTCTCCAGAGCGTTCAAGACTAAAAAAAACTACATCTATATCTCTAATGCATATTAATAAATCCAATTCTAAAATTTAAGCGTGTTTATTTTCCTATTTTTTACCCAAGCAAATATTTTATGCAGATTAAAAAATACAAATTAGTTAGAATGGTTGAGAGACTTCTGAAGAAAAGTATTGGAGAAGCATTATAAAAATTATTCAACTTCAGATGAATTTTAATATATTAGAGAATAAGGCATGAAAATAGCTATAAATATATATGCATTTGCATCTGAAATGCCAAATATGCTAAGTTTAATATATGGAATAAATTTTCTTTGTAAATGTTTTTCGAACTGAAATTAAAAGTTTCTCGTTGGAGAAAGAAATATAGAACAATAGGATTTCGGTCGAATCCTGAGCTAGGGGTTACATTCTTGAGCTAACAGAAGACTGACATTTTTTCTAGTGTTCTCTTTATTTTCAACTGCTTTTCTAGTTGACATTTCAAGAAAAACTAGTCCCCATTTGACCGATATGAACTGGAAGCGGAAACCTCCATATATCTAGGACCAACTACGTGAAGTAGTTGAAGTTCAATCAATTTATCATTTTAAATGGACTAGTAAAACTCCTCGAGGAGCTCAAAACTTTTAGTTTCACGATCTGAGTTAGCTCCAACTTATACTTTACTAGCTCTTTAGCTTGGAACTCACATACGAGACTAGTCGCCTAAGACATGCATTGTAGATACTGATAATAGGCACGTTATAAGGCACATACTAGACAAAAAAAAATAAGTTTGTACAACAAACTGATTACTCGCGACGCAAATACTATACGAGTTTACTGTACACTGTTCTTGTAAAAATAGACCATAAATTTGAACAGAACATATACTTTACTCTCGTTTAGTCAACCCCCCCCCCGGCGGGGGGCGACATAAAGTATTCTAATGCTATCTTACAGCAGGGTAACATCTGTACATTTTCTCGCTAAAATGCTTTCTCAAAAAATCATAAATAACTAAAACAATAGGAAAATAAACTCCAAACGTTGAGAGATACATATACTATTTAACCTACAGTTCTGACCGGTAAATTTTGATCGACATGATAAACTGATGTTGAAAAGAGAAAATTTATCTTTTTATTTTACGAGCTGATCAGTTCGTCTGAAAAACTAAAGGAAACACCATCGATTTCAAGGTTACGTAGTCAAACAATTCTGTCTGGTCTATTGTGATCACGAACGAACACAGAAGCAATTGACAGAAATCTGATAATATGTGTGGGCCTACAGCTCAAACTTATCAGTTTCAATTGAACGATCTCTTGAAAGCTTTAACTATGGGGAGTCGGGTTAAACTTAAGACTTCAATCAACGATGAAAAAAGAACTTTGACTATATTGTTTCTAACCTTCAAGAATGAATCACTCGTGACAAAACAGAGCAACGTCTTTACTATTCAATTAGGATTTATTTTTCAAAAAAAGCACTAAAATGTAACAAGTATTTTTAGGTGAAAAAAAAATCCACGCAATCCCTTAATCTTCTCTATTCAATCAATGATAAAATAATAGTTGAGAGATCATTGCATGATATTCGAACAATGAGGGCATGTGTGTTTGATTGATCAAAGCTAATAACTCTTAAACATGCGCAACGCGATGTTCAAACAGTTATGCCAAGTCGATCAATTTCTCCAGTTTAGAATTTATAATGTGTGAAACGATTAGCTTAATTGCAGACTCATCCTCGTTTGGAAGAGTGTTGTTCACAGCACTCTGGAAAAGGGCAGGTATTAGAATAGTTTAATTTTCAATATATGCTTCACTTCAAAATTATTCTAATGTACTAAATTGTGTATCTGAAATTTAACCATCTGAATATTTCTGACTTGCCAAATAATTAACGTACACATTGTACTAAATTATCATTACCATTCGAGGCGTAATTATCAAGCTGCCTTACAAAACTGAATCACCAGAATTTCACATCTTATTTTATCCCTTTTAAGGAAAAATGTTTCAGAATATAGCACTTGAGGCAAAGAGTTAGCAATAAAAATAAGAAAAACTAGAGGCTATACTATACTGAATTAAATATTCTGAATTCGGACCTGGCGTACATTTCTTTCGAACATTCTTTCAAAAAGATAATAAATAAACCAAGCTTTTAAGTCACAAAAGGATGCCCGTGCAAAAAGAGGAATTCTTTGACGCTATTATCTCATTTACTGCAAAAAATGCCAGGTATGAAGTGTCAATGTTTAAGAATAGTTATGGCTTTTAGGATTCTCATCTGACATAGAGGAAAGGAAGAACAATAGGAAGACGACTTTGGGGAGAAAGTAATAAGCATCGGATGAAATGGGAAAGAAGATAATACTGCCATTGACAACAATGCTAGGAGTAAAGCAGCATATTTGAAGGATTTGAAATTCTCATACTCTTATATATCAACGAACAATATTGCGACGGCAAAGAGTTCCGCTACTAGAAAGCGGTATTTTCCAAAACAGTTTAAGTAACAATAAATGGCCCCATTTACAACCTGATATGCTTCTAATACATGACAATTTATTCTCTGTTTAATTTCAAACGATCGTAAAAAGTTTTTAAATGTGTTTCTGTGCTTTAAAAAAGTAGTAACAAAATTATCTAACACGGTAGTAATTTTATTCGAACAAATAACTCGTTCGGGGCGCTTAAAGATATTTTTGGCGCGACTAAAGAGAAAAATCATAAATTATGAAACGTTCGTTTATCAGTGCAGTGACATTAGTCTTCACCGGAGTCGTCCCAACGCCATTGAATCAAATGAGTGTTCAGACTATAAGCCATGTTCTGCACGATGCACAATTTTGTGGTAAGGTGCCAAGAAAAATCATTCTCTTCAAAGAGCGGAAGAGATGAAAAGGTTGCTCAGGTTCGCTACAACAAATGAGCGAAGTGCTGTCAAAATGCCGTATTTTATGTGATGAGAGTAATTGTTGAATCTTCAAAATTCAGATAGAAAAGCACTTGCTTGATGAAAGCTTTTTTCCCCCGATAATTTCTTTTAAAAGAATAACATTAAAAACGAAATGGATTACGATACAGAAACAAGAAACAAGGTTCTCTTCCTCTCATTCTAGATCAAATAAAAGATGAAGAAAACACGTTTCAGCTTAGTAGAGATTCAATAGAGAATGAAATTTTAAAAAAAACCGATTTATAGAAGTACTTTTTACTGTAAAATAAATATTTTAGCCTTGTCCTAAATTAACTCATAGATAGCACACAGATAATATTACTATTATTAATAAAAATAGATCTCTAATTTTAGATTCAACTGGTTAGCAGAGATGACCACCCTGCGAAGTATGCTTAGTAGGAACATTGATAAGCAAAAATTTTTGCCAAAAGAATAACTTGCAGTCTTCGACAAATAACAAATAAGCTTAGAAATATTTCGTGTTAATGCCGTAATTTGGCTCAAAATTCCGGAAACTTAAGTCCAAGAGGATAGATATTTCATGGGGCAACGATCCCTAAAACATCTTCATTGCTTTTTAAAAGGACTAAAAGAAAGAAGGCATGCCACACCTCCGATTTTTATCACTAAATCATCCGGAAAATGCATGGTATTTGTTCGCATTAGCGAGGGAAAAAAAGAGAATTTTATGTAAATTTGCTTTTAAACGTGTGTTTACCAAGGAGTTTAACAGTATCTTGTAATAACAACGCAAAGGGAGTAAATTGTAACTTTAAAAGCTTAGAAGTCATAATTGGCACAAATGGTATGCATTTGGAACTTTCATGGTTTCGAATACTTCCCAAACAAAGCAGCAAATATATTTTTCATGTATATAACTTAACAGATTGTTAGAAATATTTTTTTGATACTTAAATTTAATAGGTCATTTTATGCTAAAAATGGTTTTTTGGGTAGCTATCAGAACCCTGAAGTCTAACAAAAAATTGTGGTAAAATAATGCAGTTTTTTCTATATTTATTATGGAGTTTTTTTATTTCCATATAATTTTAACAGTGATAAAATTTCAATTTTTTTAGAAGCAATCTTAGCGTACCAAACGCAAACCTAGAGAACAGTTTTTCCTCAGAAAAACTTTTTATAAATAAATATCGATTTTTTTAATCTCTTTATATTGGCATTTGTGTTGAAATTTATCGGAATTAGATTTACACCATGGGTTATTGGCAAATATTTGTAGTCAATTCCAGAGAAAGTTTTACGAGTTATTTTTATGCTACTCGTATATTCATGAAACGACTTAAAATATTCATACATCTAAGAATAAACTAATAATAGAATACAACTATATAATATAACGAAATTAAACCATAATTTAGAATACAAATTAGCAAAATAATGAAAATTAACCTATATTTGGATAAATAAATTGATTTAATTCACATTCAAGCTTCCAATCAAAATAATCATTGCACATTCTAACTTTAATTTTTATTTATAACTTCCTCATAAAGTTGGGCAACACGTTCATCAAGATGGAATTCAAGTTCAAAAGAAACTTGAATTTATAAACAAACAGATTTGGAAATTTAATTGTTTAAACTCCATTTCAGATCATCTTTTAACCTCATTTTCGAAAAGACGACCTCAGAGATGCTTTTTTCTGTCTTCAATTTTCTGATGTGCATTGTCCATTAAAACAAAATTAGAAACGAAATCATAGGTCTTCGTGTTTCCAAAAATGATTATATCTTCCACTATCAATATGCTTAACAAAAGACGCCTATTCCTCGCGACATTATTGAAAGTGTTCATGGACATGTAAAAGAATGGTTTACAGGGAAGTTTAAAACAGTGGACGATGATGCAAGTCAAGGACGTAATAACAAACATTCTGAACAAGGAAGAAATCAGGAATATTTTCGTAGACAGCAATTAAGATGTGTGTGCTGAATTTTTTTGTAATTTCCAATTTTCTTTAAAAACACCGAAATGAAGGCACAGGCAATATTTATTTTCCTTAAAAATTACGACTCAACGCAAATACACATTTTAAGTACACTGGTTACCACCACTCCAATCACACTTTTCATGAGCAAACGCACTAACTTGTTTTTACTTGGGTTATGATGCAGTATATAAATTTTTGTCAGACAAATAGAAAAATCCTGAGAGTTTTAAATTTCTTCGTAATTCAGTCTTAAATAGGAAACGAATATAACTCTGTTCTGAACGAATTCAGAAATGTTTTGACGAAAGTTTCCAAAAATTTAAAAAATCATATCGATTCGTTTCATTTTAGGTTAAAACAGAAAAGAAATTTGTCAATATATCTCCACAGCTTTTCTGTGATAACTTCAAGAGTGGTTTTAACTATTTCCAGTTTATTCTGTAAGACTTGCGTTATTTATTTTTTGAACAAATGTCAAGGATTTATAAATAGCTTTCAACAGTATTTTTTACAGCGCAAATCATGTATATTGAGAAATTCCAGTATTGTATACGGAAGAAATATTAAATGTAGATTTTATATAAATCTATATTTGCAAATATCAAAATATTTGTTTTCCTACTTAAATTGATTCCAAATATTAATCTCAAAATATTATCTTTAATAGAATAAAAATACTTGATGTCTGATAATAGTAAACCAGTTCCTCAACACATTGTTTACTAATACGATATATATTACACTTCCTACGCACAATAAAAAATATTAAAATTCGCCCCACAATAAACAGTAAGTAGACTGAAGTAATCTGATTCCAAGCTTATTTTCGTAAAATCTTTCTTTCTGTCTCCCCTCAATTAAATCGGATCTATTACACAATCACAACTAATTCCAGAAATACTAAAATATAAGGTTCTTCCGATTCATTAGATATAACAAACATAGTTCAGCAACTTTATCATTCACTTAGGATTACCCTAAATCTATCCGGCGAGTCTGAAATTAGATCTGTTGAGGTTATCCACCTTTTAAGACTGATTAATTGTTGGTCCTAGAATGCTTAACTCTGGCGCCTAACTCGTCTCAATTCAATGAAGCTTTAATAATAGTTGCGGTTAGAATATGAAATGAAATTTTTTTTTTTTCAGTGACGAGATGTCATCACTAACGCGGGCGGCACTGGTCGATTAGTTCGCGACGTAAGAGTTTTCAATCGTTCCACTCTGGAAAATTTGGCATCGTATTCAGCGAAGCTGGCATAGATTTTTGAAGAGTTACAGCTTCAGTTTTACGTAATCTGTTACTTTTTTGAGAAATCTTTTATTGAATAGATTTCGATTGGAAAATTCGAGCTTCAGTTGAGAGGAAGAGATCTTATCGAATTATGACTGTAAGAGAGAGCTAATTTAAATTTCAGAAGACGGCCTTGAGCAGGCAAGCGACCGACAGAGAAAGTGACCACAGGGAAAAGCCGCCATCAGATTGGAACCAATGGCGTTCCGGTCTGTTGGAAACCAACGTCTGACCCTTCGATTCTTGAAACAGTTTCTCTTTATTTATGTGATTCCCTCTTGAGATGACTGAAGCGAAACAAGAAAACTCAATTTCAGCATCTATTAACAGCTACGAGTTAATTAAAAAGGTTGAGATCAAAGCCAGAAAGTAATTAATACAAATTTATACAACAAAAGACAATTTCTGAATCAATCGGCGAAGCGTTAAATTGAAAGGATGTCTCTTCATGTTCTTCATTTACGCGGCTGAGTTGAGTAGAAAGTGAAAACCGCTTGTATGGTCATTCTTCCATAAGGTTGATGTGATTTTATCTTGTTAATCTCTACTCATGATTTGAAACAAAATTACCATGTCTATTATCATGGATCTTAGGCGCAGGAGGTTGAACAAAATGACATCCGAATTTCACAGATACGCATTACTAATTTGGAGTGATAGTTGTATTCGTAAGGATCCATCAAAGCACAGGTTAGTGTCCAGCCTTCCAATGGTTTTTTGGACTAATTTTGAAATCTAAGATATTGAAAAAAAATGCCGTGGGAAATTATATTTCTTCTTCTCTGTAAGCTTCTTGTAATTTTTTTTTTAAAAACGAAATATATCTTCGGAAATGAAAAAAGTATGTTTATTATGATGATTTTGTAAATGATCACACAAAAATCTTTCGAGTATCATTGCTATGCAATTGTTTACTTTCCGATACAAAACGAAAACACAGTTAGTGTTCGTATTCAGAAGAAAATTGAAATTAGCTGTTCTTAAATATATCTTCGTAATATTTCTAGACTATACTATATATATGTAAGATAGTGATAAGTATTTTTCTTTAAGAATTGTTTCATTATTTATACATTTTGAGCGATTTATTCCTTGAAATAAAATTGTAATGATGAATATTAATACCGAAAATGAATACCAGCATTCGAATTATTCAAATTCTTAATTCCTGTAAAGCGTCTTATTTGATGAAAGTAGAGTAGAAGTAAAATCTCTTTTGCGCTTGAATTTTTGTTTCCGTTCTTGAAGCCTTGAATAAATTTGCATGAAATATCCTAAATTTTGCTCTCTGTAATAAATATATATTTAATCCAAAAATCACTCAGAAATAATCTTATTATTGGCGTTTCGACGAAAAAGGCTCTCTCATACAGCACATTTCAAATGCACAAAAAATATGTCATTAATAGTGAAGTGCAGACAAAATAAAAGATATCCAGAATGCTAATTATATTCTTTGTTTCATGTTATCTCATATGACGTTATTTTTTTTTTCACTCATTCATAATTAAATAGAGTCGAATTACGATAATGAGCTTCTTAGATAAGCGCTAATCGGATATAATTTCTGAATGAAAATTGAGAAGATTCTGATAGTGGAGAAAAACCTTTAATCCAATGCTTATCACATTCCTACTGTAATAACAATTTTTTTTAAAAAAATCAAGTTAATGATTTGCATTTGAAAGCTGCTTTAACTTTAGTGACTAAAATACTGGTTGATAGTTTCACTGGCATCACATTTAGAAACAACACGAAGATTACTGACGACGGACCTCGTAATTCTAAGCCTCAGTCAAGTGACGAGGTCGACAGTTTAGTTGGCACACCCACTCCAAATTTATAAAATAATAAAAACAACATATTAGTTTTATGTATCCTTGAGAAAATTGTACAATTTATTGATCATGCTGAACACTAGCGAACTGTTAAAATAACAACTCTGATCTAAAATTTATAAAAACTATATAATTGAATATTAACTAGATAGAATTATATTCCAGTTAGTGTTACTAAACTTAATAAAACAGTACACAAGTTAACATGACAGAAATGATGTAACTTAAATGAATGATGTAAATTTCAAGTTAAGCGGTGATCTCTTGGAAATGAACTAATTTTAATTTCAAAAATTTGTTAAAATATCCCATAGATTTTCCAGTGACTCACTAAAGTGACAGAAAGAGTACCGGGTTCTTTTGATTCACCATTTGGTTAAATTTTTTAAAGCATCTGATATAATAATGCATTAAATGTGAAATTCCCTCTACAACATCACTTAATAAAAAAATATATATATCAATGAAAGTAAATTTCCAGAATTTGCTTTACATATATTTTTTCTCCTTGCAAATATAAGAAGCGCTAAATATTTGATTATGAGAAAAAATTAATTACAACTCAAAGAAATTTTCATTATATTAAAACAATCAGTTTGTCTTTTTCTTCAATCCTATTTGTCAACAATAACGGCAAAGAAACCGAAATAAATTTTTACATAATTTTTTACTGCCGAATACAAAAGCATTGCTTCCGGTATCAACTCACGTCAAACTGTTGCGCACGACAGCAGTGCGCAACTTTCGCCTTATGACGCAATGGCTCTCTTAACGTCTTTTGACAGTTCTAGTATCAACATTGACTGAAGTTTAAAAAATATGAAATCGCCATGTTAAGAAATTCCTTATTGTATTTTGAAAGAGGAATCATTGCACCTATGAAATTTTTCAAAGCATATTTATAAAGGATAAAGAAGAAAATTATTCTAGAAACTTCTATTAGAGGTACTAATTACTTCCCTTGTACGGAAGCCGTCAAATGTTACATCTTATATACTATTTTGATATTTGATACGCAAGATGCATGTTTTAGAATTAAATATTACGTATAACTATGAATTTAAATAATTTCTATGCATAATTTTATTAAAATACAAAAAAAAAATTTTTTAAATAAAAATAATTAAACATCTAAATGGATAAGACCCTAAGTTATTATTTAAAATACTTGTAATACTCATTGCAAACATTTAAATTATTTACGATAGAATAACTACATTCGTATATATTAAGTCAAAGCTTCGTAACATACTAAACAGAGGATAATTTTATGTATAATAACTAGAGAGGGTTTTAAAAGATTAGTTACATAACATAAACAATAAAAACTAATTAAAATTAAGTTGAAAGAAGTGTGATTTAGAATTTACCTCTTCTCACTTTCATTTTCGATTGATGAATGGAAATTCTTTTCCCGTCCGTTTTGACTGCTCTTGGGCGTTGCGGGATGAAAAGACTAATCCCGAAAAACGGGAAAACAAAATTTGACGTCGATGATCCTCTTAAAAATACTTAGGACACGGTCCACTTGGACAGCGTAAAAATACACGTGTTTCTAGTCTGACAGAAGACGAGAAATTCAGTATACATTGAATACTAGCAGGGTTGCCGGGGAATCGGCAAAACGTTGTCGCCAGGTCTCTCGCCAGAGTGGCGCAATATTCGACGTTATGCGAAAGAAGGCTCAAGGTTGTGGAAAAGCTTTTTGGTGTCGTAAAAATAGAATGAATAATGGCAGCATTTTTTTTAAATCTATTTTTCTAAAAGTATACCGAGTACTTCCTTCGTAAAAAACACCACCCAATAGAAAAAAAAAGTTCTTTCGATGCTTTCATTTTCAAGTTCAACATGATCACTTTCTTAACAACTTATTTCTAGCTTCGTTCGGAATTTGTTGCACTATTGTTTTCAATTGCAGGGATGTTTCGAACAAACTCATATAAAAAAAAAGAGAAACTTATTCTGAAAAGTTTGGTGGTTATATATCTTTAACTTTTGAGTTTTTTCACATTTCAGTTTATATAAAAATTTTATATGAACATATTTTGTTTAATTTCATTGATATTGTAGTAAAATTCTATAACGAAGTACTGGCGAAAATATGCAATCGACCTTGAACACAGGGGTGTCCAATCCGCCAGACGCATGCGGCCCACGAAGGCAGGGAGGAGCAAAAGAAACATTACTATCCACTGTAAGAAAATATAAGTCCATAAAATTAATTCAAGCAGTACTTTGCCAAATTGTCTCTTTGAATCAAGTCAATCTTCTTGAAACAGGAATTTGAAAATAAATGCCAGGATTTTCGCAAGATGAGATTTCATTTACAGTCGATATAGATATGTTGCCAGCAAATTTTCAAATAGAATGCATAAAGTTGCAATGCGATATCCAACTTAAAGAGAAATTTCATAAAGTCTGTTTTATTGTACTCTTATAAATCATAACTCTCCAGAGACAAATATCCCCAACTGCTCAATCTTTCCTTATTCATTTCATTATTGTTCGGAAGATTGTACCTTTATGAGCAACATTTTCAGGAGTGAAGCAGTCTAAGAATGAAATTAGAACCAGAATAAAGGATGAACACCTTGAGAACTACCTGAAAATTGTAACCCTAAGTTATTATTTAAAATACTTGTAATGCTCATAGCAAACATTTAAATTATCGAATCGAACCAGATACTGGTGCATTTGTTCCTAAAATTCCATGCCAAATATCAAATTAGTCTTATGATTTCTAGCTATTTTTATTCTTATAAAATTTGTGACAAAATGTCACATACAATGTCATATAAGATGCCTAAAATAATGAAATTCTTATTCCCTGTTGCAGCTTTTACAGTACAAAAATTATAATTTGTTAAGTTTAAATTACCGAAATAGCTAACTATATATTTCATGTTTGTTTATTCGTGAGCTATTCTTAGTTTCTAACAGTTAGATTTATTTTGTGCGGTTCCAAGCAATTCATCTTCAAATGAGGCCCAGGGAAGCAAAACGATTGGATATTCTTGTTTTAACACATACATCATCACAAACTTTCAGATAAAGTTAAAAAGCTATATTACTGTTCTTGTTTTGTTGCGTTACATTAACGTTGTATCACAGCAACGAAAAAGCTAGTGGCAACGAAACTCGTGATTTAGAAGCACATGAGTTAATAACAACCAAAGAAGACCCTCTTATACGATTATTCTTCCTTTCCCAAACTATCACACCACGTTACGAAATAATTAGCAGGCCTATTCGATTCATAATGTTCAGAATTCCTTTTTATTCCTTCAATCCCTCAAGGGCTTGCCTTCTTTAGGTAAGTAAGGACATCACGACCCCGAGGTATCCTTGTGACTTTTCTTTACCATGGGATTCACTCTCTTTAATTAGCATGGGTTACGCGCCCTAAGGATACCTTAAGAGATCCTTCTCAATTTTCGCTCCCCTTCTCGACAACCAATTTTTACCATTTTACCATTTTTGTCTAACGTCTATATCACATACACACACTGTTTGGCGTAAAATAGCCAGTTTTGGATATTGTTCCATAAACTTCAATTTTCCCTCACTCACCCTTATTACTCCCTCCGGTGGTCTTTAGTGAAAGCAGGGGTCAATCCGACGACCTACTGGCTACAAAGGTCATGACCTTGTCTATCACAGCTTTTCTTTTCCCTTTCACAAGGGAAGGCACGATCTGGGAAATTCAGTTCGTCATGGAAGTCGGTAAGTAGAACATTTTGAGTGTTTACCCATACAAGTATTTGCGCACTCTGCAGAGCCAACCCCAGAGTATTCAGCGTTCTCCTCTTTCTTGTATATATCGTACATTTGTACACATATGCTAAAGTCTCGATAGGGTCAAAGAGCATAAGTATTTTTTTTCTCAATGTAATGTGTGTTTAAAATGTAGTAGAAGGTAAAAAAATCGCATGGGGTTGAAAATGGTGGATGACACGCTGTTGTTTCATGTCACTTAAACTTGTTAGACCCTGGGACGTATTTCCTTCATTATTTAACACTACAGTCACCTTGAAACCTAATTAAATAGTCAAAAAGTACAGAACTCCAATTGATGGTACTCAAGAGAAGGGCAAAACAGTTTATTCAGAATATTAAAGCCCCCCCCCCCCCTTCTCTCGAATCCCTCTGAAATGAGTGAATCCTAGTTTATATTCTAATGATAAAGTATTAGTTTAACAAAATCACTCTTTCCAATTCAATCACTTTTCGATTATAGTAGATTCCAATCTTATTACTTTAACTGGGAGTCTCTTTAATTCAAAGGATTAATTACGTTTATTCAATCCCGTTTACAAATATCTATCAACTTGTCGTTATCTTCTTCCTCTTTTCTTTTTATTTTCAATTCTATTTCGCTTATATATCTCTATCTCTCTCTAATTCAAAACACTACAATTATAATCTAATTTACCTCCTCACAATTCATTTCGGTTGGGAAGAAATTGTAATTTTTATGGTATTCAAATTACAAAAAGTGCTCGAGGTTAGTGAAGATAAAATCGCGAATAGCCCAACGTCACAACCCTAAAGGGATGAAGTATGTAAATTTAAAGTAAAAAAAAAATAAGAAATCGGGGAAGTTGATGCAACGTTTTAAGGTTTATAACCTTTTTCGAAATAAAATGCCATGAACAAGCATTTTGGGCAACAAATAAGAGGCTTGGCACGCAAGATGATCAAAAATAGAGAAGGATAGCCAGGGTATCCCGGGGCGTTTCACTCATATTTACCAAAGATAGTAAACCCCACGGGAAAGAAAAAGATCACTAGGGTGCCTTGGGGTCATTAAAGAAAACAAACCCCTGAGGTCTTCCGAAATAATCTCCAGGGGCAGGGCGCCCGGCTGTACCCCCAGACACTGCGTACCCATTTTAGTTGACCCTTAAGAGATGCACGAGCAACATTGGGACTATTCTTTCACATCCGGTCACCACACGGGGGGGGGGGCACACCTCTACATCTGGCACCGGCCAGCCAATTCCGAGTAAAAAAACCCATTCAGTCGCAGCTTTTATGCTAGTATTCCTGAAGAGTCGCGAGAAAACTAGAATAGTAGCGCACTTGTTTACCAACCTATTGGTCAGACTTCAATACCGCCTTCGAATAACTTAAAATAAATACTTCTATTTATCTATAAGTATTTATTTTAACTTAATTCTCGAATAAAATTAACATTTTACAAATATCGTAAATTAATCATAAATAATTTCATTTATAAACCAGTTACAGCTCATAAAACTAGAATTAAAATTTATAACTTTAAGCAATTAAATAATTTTTATATATAAATGCATTTTTAATGGAAATATGAAACTTTATATACAGTTACTAATACAAAATAATTTTCGACAGAAACTAAGCCTGACCGACAGGTTGGTAAGCGAGTATGCTACTACTCTAGCTGTATCACCACTGTCCAGGAATTAGTATATAAGCTGCGATTAAAACAGAGAGAATTTCTCAGAATTGGCCATCCAGTGCGCTGTAATAGAAACAATGTCCCTGTTCTATTAACCAGGTGATCGCAATGCCAACAAGAGTTGATAACGCTTTCCCAGAGAACCTTTCCGGAAGAAATGACAAAAATTAACCAGAAAAAACTTCAGATTTTAATTGAGCCATCTCATAGACGATATGTGTGAATGCGAGAGGTTTCCAGGAGCAAGAGATCAAACTGGTTATGTCGGGACAAACAACACGAGGGCTATTGGCGACGGACCTAGTCATTTTGAACCTCGGTCAAGTGACGAGGACGACACCTGAGCTGGACTGATAAACAATGTGAATCTGTGATCCAGACCTTAAGGTGAAAATTGGTTGATAAGAAAGAGGATCGAAAACAGAAGGATCTCTTAGAATACTCCGATGTGCGTCACCCATAAATACCAAACTCGATGAAGTAAATGCGAAGCGAATAGCATTTTTTAAGTGAAAATGCCAAAATGAAAAATAAGAAATAAAAAAAAAAAATTCAGATCGCATTTCTAACGAAGTTAACTCGTATCCGTCTACAACTTTTTTGATAACTGTAATCATAAAACGTTGAATCTATGTGAACAAGTTCATAGGATAAGGCTTACAATTTGGAAAATTAAATATAGAATATGTACTCGGGTGCAAAATTAAGACAATTTTCACAAAATGTCGAATTTTTTTTAAAAAAAATAATGGATAGATTTTAAATCAAACTTGGCATGAATATACATTTGTAACAGAGAAAGAAATGAGCCATTCATGGACGCATGATTATCCGTAAAGCTCATAGTGCAGAGATCTCCAAAATCTACGATGTGATATTGAACTGAAAATGAGGCTAATACAGTCCCCTCTCACAGCCAGACAGGTCGCACAGTGTGATGGCATACAGGACAGGAGGCAGTTGAGGAGGTTTTGTGGTAGTCGATACCTCTCCTGCAGAAAGGCAGTTTTTACCTCCCAGATGGTTTTTAGAGAGCAAGATGCAATGCTCCCCCAAGAGGATCCTAGATATGCTCTAGAGTTAAGGCCAGGAGATCTGGCTGGAAATTCCGAACGGCAAATATCTTCACTTTTCCAGGTAATCATCGACTAGCTGCCATCTGTGTGGACGAGCGTTATCGTCCATTAACAGGAGACCAGGACTAATTATAACCCTGAAAAGTTGAACATATGACTCTCAAATCTCCTTTCTGTAACCTCATAGTAAACAGGGAACTTTTGTCAAAAACATGCAAGGATGTGCGGCATTCCGACATATTGCTCGTCCACACCATTACACCTCTACCACTGTAATCAACCTTTTCCCGGATGAGGGAGAGTGAGTGAGTGAATATAAAGTTTATTGGCGCAAGAGCCAGATATGGCTATGCTGCGCCAAACAAGATTAAACTGTGGTCTAGACGTGAAAGAACAGAAAAAGACAAAAATTTGTTGACAAGAAGGAGGGTCGAAAATAGAGAAGGATCGCTAGGGTATCCCGGGAGAGCGTCACCCGTGTTTACCAAAGACAGTAAACCCCATGGGAAAGAAAAAGATCACTAAGGGGCCTCGGGGTCATGATGGCCGTACTTACCTGAAGAAGGCAAGTCCCTGAGGTCCCCTAATATAATCTCCAATGGCAGGGTGCCCGGTTATACCCCCTGACGCTAGGTACCCATTTTAGTCGCCTCTTACGATATGCATGAGCTACAGTGGAACTATTCTGCCGGATGAGGGAGAGATAGCATTGTGCCCCAGGCTCTCTCCAGATACAAGTATGCTGAGAATCAATGTCTTAGCGGAATCTACTCTTCTGTAAAAAGCACGTGCGCCACTGAAGTCTGGTACAAGGCGCTTGCTGTCTGCATCACGCTAAACGCACTCTCTTGAGTGCTGTAGTGAGTGGGATGCAAACATCGGGACTTCTGGCATAGAGTTATCTCATGAAGACTTCAAGAGATTGCAGATCATGAAACTCTGGTTCCAGGGGCAGCTCACGTGAGAGTTGTGAGCTGTAGCAGTCCTATGTCGCACTGCCCTGAAAATTCCAAATAACGATCCTCATTAATCGTTGTAGATCTTGGTCCCCCTATTCCAGGTCTTCTAGATATGGATCCAGTGCCCTGAAATAGTTTCCACAATTTACAAATGATACTGGGTATTACATTGAGCTCTGTGACTGCCTGCGCTTGTGAATGATCTGCATCCAACCTATCAACAATTTTCCATCTCATACCGTTATCCATACATCGTGGCTACTTATTTTACCCGATACCTTAAAAAATTTACCAAACTCTTGCGAGAAATACGGCGAATGTCGTAAGTACAAGTACACAAATCACAGACAACCCTTCATAGGCTTTGTATATATTTTCCACAGACACACAAATGTACGGTATCGAAGTTGACTCTGAGTATTTGCATAATTCTTCGGCGATGTAGCTAGTACCTTTGGTTCAATACTTTTTGTGGGCCGCGGTAGCCTAGTGGTCAAGGTCGTGGACTAGCGGCTGGCGGTTTTCGTTCAGTCGCGGGTTCGATCCTTGTCCACCAAAGACCCGCCGTGTAGCCGGGGCTGATGCACGTTAAATCTGTTCGGGGTCCAAAGTCCTCCCGTTGGCGTGGTGTGGATGTTAGGAGAGGGGGGTGCCAGCTCAGGTGTCGTCCTCGTCACTTGACCGTGGTTCAAAATTACGAGGTCCGTCGCCAATAGCCCTCGTGTTGCTTCTAGTGCGACGTTAATAAAAACTAAAACTAAACTCAATACTTTTTGTAAAAATAAACACAATTTGCAAATTCTTTAAATATTGTTCTTTCGAGATTATACATTAGGTATACATATATTGTATTTATTCTTATGCGATTCCAATAAAAAGTAATGAATGCGCAGTCCAAGTGCTCTGTTTCCAAATGCAAAACTTATCGTAGAAAACTTTGTATGAATATCACATTCACTAAGCCATCAGCATGCAATACCGATATTAGTTACGTTCAAAGACTGCAATATTGGAGAGTTGTGAGTTAAAGTTCGATTTCATGAAACACAATCAAAAAGAAATGGTTAATCCAACATAATTTGTTTCATGGATTGGTGTGGAATTTTGGAAGTGAGATACATATTTATATTTTATCTCTCCATCGTAGTGCAATGGCGCAAAATTGTGGTAAAGTCTTTATCAACCCATTATAGGAGTACAGATCTACAGGCACAATAAAATAAACTAAACGAAAGAGAATGTTAAAAAATGTATTTTGTATTAAAAGTACTTTCCGCAAGAAGAAATTTTGATTTAATTGATTTGGTTGAATTATTATCTCACTTGAGTTGTCAGCAAGCTATTCGGAACGGTCCGAACTCAACCGTTAAATCAAGGATATATCACTCTTCTTTTTTGAATCAAAAACCGTAAGCCTCATTTCTGCCTCTGATTTATACACAGCTTTGCAATCGAACTGGTTATCATAGATGGAATCAGTCGTTTCAAAAAAGATAATAGAAAATACAGCTCTTTGGTGATTTTTAATGCTTTAAAAATTAAGAAAATTTTCTTTTATAAACGAATGTTGGTGAGCATTGCGTAAAAATAGCACACATTACGTTAGACATATTAAACATTACGTAATCACTGTGTTTAGGTTATTCTCAGCAAATCATTCGTACAAATATATCTTTTAAAAAAAATCGTTTGTTGTATTTTTATGTGATGTTTCTTAGTAACTGCAGCTATCTTTCAATTGATTTATTATTAATTAACGCCTCACACGAGAAGAATCACGAGGATTAATGATGATGGACCTCGCAAATTTCGAGCCACGATCAGATGAAGAAGTCGATACCTGAGTTGGCAACCCCCTCTCCTAACTTCCACACCATTAAAACGTGAGGACCATGAGCTCGACAATTTTAACACGCATTACCCTTCTACACGAGATTATGTGATTGTGATTGTTTATTAATATCGCACTGAGAAGGAACACGAAGGCTTTTGGCAACGAACCTCGTAATTTTAAACCTATGTCAAATTAAATTTTAGTTGGACCTTGCTCTTCAAACTTCCACACCACGCCAACGGGAGGACTTGGGACCTCAATCTGATTCAATGTGTATCAAGTCGGGGGGGTCGAGCCTCGTGGCACTAAAAACCCGCCATGTAACTGGAACTGATGCACGTTAAATGTGTCGGGGGACCAAACCCCTCCCGTTGGCGTGATGTGGAAGTTAGGAGAGGAAGTGCCAACTCAAGTATCGTCCATGTCACTTGAACAAGGCTCAAAATTACGAGATCCGTCGCCAATAGCCTGTGTTTCTCCCAGTGCGAGGTTAATAAAACCAAACAAACAAACGAGTGTCGTGACCGGTGAGGTTCAAATCGAGCCGCAGGTTCGATTTCCGATTCCACTAAGTGTGCATCTCGAATGTGTTGTTAATTGTGTTAAGAAAAACAAATCATACTTCGGTCAGTAAATGTTCAATTTAAAAAAAACGATATGTTGTGATAAAAAACATTAAATTTTCCAGAGAAATTATTTTTGTGATGTTTTACGTTGCTTTAAAACTATTTCATTAGTATAACAAAATCAGGTGACTATGGTGACAAGGCTCTATGTGTAAAGAATTGACAGAACGCTGTCTCATATTATTTTTCCTTTTTAATAGTTGTCAAAAAGAGAAACTGTGACAGATTTATCGAGTCAAAAATCAATGTTAAACTTCAACTCGTGTAGTAGGTAATATTTTTCTGTATTCTTCCCCTTATAGAAGATGACATAGGCTCGAAAAAAAAATATACACGGGGCTCTGTTTCGATTAAGCGAATAGATGGAGCTCACATCAAAAGAGCTTAATTAAGAGAAATATTGATTTTTTCTGCGAATCCTTAATTAAAAATCTAACTGCTAAGTTTGTTTTGTCAGGAAAATATTTAGAAAGCTCTTGTAAAACTGAAATAAATGCAGTGAAATGCGTTTTCTTTAAGAAAATTAAGGATTTTTTAGGTTTCTTAGGAATATGGACTCTGAGACTTATTAAACCAACTTTAATTACTTCTTGTTTACTAAAACTCGCAAGTTTAGAAAGACAGAGTAGTTTTGATCAAGTTAGAAAAAATATTTTTAAATAAAGTGTTTACAAAAATAATACGTTTCTCGTCCATTATATTTTTATTATTAATTGTATCTTTTATACATGAATTGCTATTATATATATCGCTTCTTTTTTAGAATAAAGAAATAAAAAGAAGTTAGGGCCAAAATTGTTGTAACTAATTATATTTATTGTTAGGAATAATATTGAGTTATTTCAACAAGAGGTAACTGTTTTATTTAAACCTTTACAACATATTAACACTGCTTAAAAATAAATGTATACTTTGATAGTTATTTGCCTTTTATCAGAGTGGCCGCAGTAGCCTAGTGGTTATGGCATCGAACGCGAGGCCGGTGGTTTTCGTCGAGTTGTAGGTTCAAGCCTCGATGCCACTAAAAACGCACCGTGTAGTTGGGGCTGATGCATGTTAAGTCTGTCATGGTGTGGAAGTTAGGAGAGGGAGGTGCTAGCTTAGGTGTCGTCCTCGTCACTTGATTGGTTCAAAATTACGAGGTCTGTCGCCAATAGCCCTCGTGCTGTTTCTAGAGCGACGTTAATAAAACCAACCAGTCCTTTGTCAGAAGGTCTCGGTATCCCATTGGCTTGTTTATTAGGTACATAATATTGAGGAACATAGGCTATTCTCTTCAGTCCATTGGTTGTGCTAGAGAGTTTACGTTGCCGATTTCTCGATTTGAATCTATGAAAGACTTCTCTTGTGGAATGAATGAAACGTTGCCTGTTTCCGTTTAACGCGCAACAAGGTCATCAAGTAGTGTGGTGTGAAAGTTAGGAATGTGCGATATCAAATTAGGTATTGTCCTCATCACTTAATCGTAGTTCAGAATTACCAAAGCCGTTACCAATACTTCTTGTGAAAAGAACTATATTAATTCGATTGATTGAATGTTTATTAGCATTGTTATAAAAGACACATTCAAGCTATAAGAGACGGACCTTGTTATTTTGAACCACAGTCAGTGGCCACAGCAGCTGAATGATCACGAGCTCACAACCGGCGTTCTTTCCATCTAGTCGTGGATTCGAATGCTGATAACCCTAAATGCATTTCTTATGTGTAGTGAGGCTGATGCACGTTAAATTTGTCGAGGCTTCAAGTTCTCCCTTTGGTATGGTGTGAAAGTTTGGTGAGGGAGGGCCAATTCAGGTCTTCGTCGCTTGAAGAAGGTTCAAAATTTCGAAGTTCGTCGCCAATAATTTTCCCGTTGCTTCTAAGGGCGACGTTTAGGTATGAATCAATTGAACCACAGTCAAGTGATGATAGTGACATCTAAGAGGGCACCTCGCTCTCCTTTAACTTTGATATTAATTCAAACTACTTAATTAGAAAGATTAAGATAAACTACTCAGCAGGATTACCATTTAATAAAGGGAGACTGAGTTTGAGATTCGACTTTCTTTCATGAAGACTAGAACTCAAGATAGCTTGAAAGTTCAAGTCATAACCTCGAGGTCATGATGAATTTGAGTGGTGTCGGGGACTAATATCCTGATTCCACCTAATACTATCTACGAACTTAAGGTGACTGAGACACGTCAAATTAAACCTGACGAAAGCTTTTACGAAATATGGAGTGGAAGAATTACGAGTGAAGAACTAGCCATGTGTCCTTGTCGTTCTTTTCACCTTGACTAGAAATTACGGAGTGCATTTCCAATAAATAGTTGATGTGTTGGTTATGTACAGAGGTAATTTAAAATAAAGTTCCAACGACTGTTATGAGGAATAATAGTTCTTGCAAATGCGGAGAGAATCTAAAGTGTATCACAAATTCCTCCACCATGCGGAAGTTTTGAAAATAAGATTCTTTTTCAAGTATTTTCCTTCAAATAGGCTTTCGATTAATTGATTTTTGATGGATCTAGAGCAACAAAGGCTATTATTTCCTTTAAAAGAGGCTTTTCATTCAGTAGATATCAAAGTATTTCAACTACTGTAGGAAAATTCTGAACACATGCTTACTGGTTACTGTTTTTTCCAAAAGTAATATTGCGTTGTGGATCTATTTTGACCCGTGAGGTGACCGGGAATGACAGAATAGTCCCACTGCAGCTCATGCATGTCGTAAGAGGCGACTAAAATGGGTACCCAGCGTCTGGGGGTATAACCGGGCACCCTGCCACTGGGGATTATATCAGGGGACCTCAGGGGCTTACTTTCTTTAGGTAAGTACGGGCATCATGACCCTATAAGTACGGGTTTAGGTACGGGCATCACGAGGCACCCTAGTGATCTTTTTTCCCCCATGGGGTTTACTGTCTTTGATAAACAAGGGTTACGCTCTCCCGGGATACCCTAGCGATCCTTCTCTGTTTTCGACCCTCATTCATGTCAACCACTGCTTATCTTTTTTTCAACTTCACGTCTAGACCACAGTTTAATCTTGTTTGGCGCAGCATAGCCATATGTGACTCTTGCTCCAATAAACTTTACATTCACTCACTGCGGATCTATCTTGAGTATATTCCAGAGGTAATTTCTATGGAAGGCATATTTATTGTAAGTCAAAGGAATATATTCCAAATCATTTATACGGTTATAGATACTACACATTGCATTATTATGTAAGCTGAATCTGAGTAAAAGTCGACGAGTTACGACAGTTTTACTGATGAATCGAATGCTAAGTAATTCTTATCTCCTGCTTTTTGTTCAACTGGTTATTATATCTATGGTCGGGATGTTCTCTAAGATTTCGAAATATTTGCTTAAATGAAAGTTTTTGTTGGTTCTTTTCATTCTTTTTCTATAAAAGTTGCTACGGATGTCTTCCGGTTCTATCCAGTCGATTCTTACTCAAATATTAAGGAAGGAGAAAACGGTAAGGAATATTATAGTCAAGATATAATTTGCTCATCCTGAGTTCCGCTTCGTTCTTGGGACCCTTTCTCCAAGCTCAACAAAAACCAGAACCCTAAATAGGCTTTTTCTTCATTTATTCTTTACCATCATTGAGAGGAGCAGCATAATTTTATACATAACTCCTTTCTACTTGAATTAAACATTTTTTTATGTGTAAACAATAGCAATTGACTCCATATTTCGTCACTTACTTTAATACCAAAAGGCTGTATAACTTAGTTGCGCCTTTAACTTCGTATAAGTTGTGTTTTTTGAATATTTTAAAAACTTAAAGATACATTAGGGAGACTATGGAGGTTTGATTCTTAACATAACGGACTCATAATCGACGAGTCATGGTTCGGTTCTTAACTTTCCTAAGACTGTCGTGAACTGGGGCTGATGCACGTTAAATTTGCCTGGGCTCAAAGTCCGCTCTTTAGCTAACTGAAAAAGGTGGGGTACTAGTTCAGATGTCGACCTCGTCATCTGACCGCTGCTCAAAACTTTGCATAGTGGATCTTTGAGTTGAGCATAAAAAATACAGCCAGAAACGTTCAATAAACAAACAGTGATTCATCAGGAAGAAAGAGTTACAAATCTAACAACTTAGAATGGGAATTTATCTACCCGAAATAGTTTTTCCGAGTTTGTTGATCTTTATAGAATTAAATGAAGGCAACCTAAATCAAACCCAGCGGAAATCCGTGTATTTACTAAGTAGGGGCCGGTTTTTTGTGGAAAGGTTGTGAGCCGTAGTGACGTAGAGCGTGTTCGTACCTATGAGCTTCAAGCAAGTCCATAGTAGCAAATCAAATGAAGGAGTTTCGCGGATTCGAGCCTTATTCCTCTTAAGTTCCGTCGTGTGGAATGATGAAGGTTGCGGCACGTTAAATGAAACTGAGTTTCACAATCTTCATGTGGTATGGTGAAGAAGTTAGGAGAACAAAACACTAAATCAAGAGTCTCTTCCATCATTTGACTGAGAGGTTCTAAATTACGATAATTATCATCAATAGCCATCATGTAGCTCAGGAACAATGTTAAATCAATTCACCATCAACAACAACTTTTAAAAAATTCATCAGTATGGATGTTTACGAATAATTCATGTTAAGTTTCCTGTAATAAATAAGTTTGATTCAAATTATCAATATCAACTCAAATGGGAGTATGAATGATTGATTATTAACGCTGCACTGAGAAGCAACACGAGAGCAATTGGTGACGGATCTCGTAATTTTCAACCTTGATCAAGTGACGAGGACGACACCTAAGCTGATACCTCTCTTTCCAAACTTTCACATCATGCCAACTAAAGGACTTGAGACCTCGGCAAATTTAACGTTCATCAGCCCCGCTACGTGGTGGGTCTTTAGTGACCCACGACTCGACGAAAACAACGTCGATCGTGAATCCGCGACCATAACCTCTAGGCTACCGAGGCCACAATATCAACTCAAAAGAGGAAACAAGTTCGATATTAATCATAACCATTTCAGAATAGAAATGCATTTATAAGTAACTTAAAATCTGTCTTCAAGATGTTACAGTGTTCAGAGTGAATTGCATATATTTGTACGATTACACTAAGTAATTCTTTAAAATGTATCTGGTAAAATTCCGTTTCTGAAGAAATCGAATGTATCTACTTACTTATGTATCTAAAATTTAAATAAAGTAAAAATCAATGAAGTGTAAAACTATGCAGATAGCTTGTTATCTGGGTGACGTTTCTGAAGTATACTTAAAATGTCATATTGTTGCCAAAACTACTCCCGTTATGAAACCAAACATTAAAATGAAAAAAAATCAGCTTCTTTCATAAATCAAATAAAAAAATAAAAAAAACCCGAACTTCACGCTATACGTCATAAACTTTGCATGACACGCATTTAAAACTCACGTTTTCTAAGAATTGATAGGTGGAAAATTAATGATACGTACGATTATGCACCTAAATGAATTTTAAGCATAATATTTTACAACTTCTAAACGTATAATTTTTTTCTCCTTTTACCTTTTTTCTTACTCCGCAACATTCGTTTCTTTCTTTCTTTCTTTTCTTTCTACCTTCGGTTTTTCACCGATTGTTTAGCCAAATATCCGAAGAATCGTTGTCCTCGTTCAGATCGCTGTTAAAATGACCTGTAATCTTCTAACCAAGTATTCGACATCGACCTTGTATAAATCATAGCCGCCATAGATATCTATGATCAGGTTTACCTATTACCTTTTCAAAGCGATCTTAGCAGCAGAATTCTCTGAATATATACCGAAAACTCAGGAAAAAAATAAGCTTGATTACAGTTAGTTCTTTTAAGCAGCCGGTTCATTTTCTAAATAGGTCAAGAGAAGATGATAGTCCTTAGGTAGATTTATTCACTTTGTGGAGAACTCGATTTTGGATAATTTGGAAAGGTAAAAGGGTAATTTAAGTCGGACGGGCATTATTAAATTTGTGAGCTTTTAATCTTGGTAAAATCGCCACTGTTTGTCATTTTTTTTTTTTTTTTTTTTTTTTTTTTGCATTGTTATTTTTGAAACGAAGTATTACGGATCTGTACTAACAAGTTCTACGTTAATGCATTGAATTTTTTTTCAGCATTTCCCAATTGATTATCTTTGTAAACCTTTCATTTAAACTAATCAAAAGGTAACAATTCCCTTTCTCAATTCAGTTCAAAGTAATTATTAGAAATAAAAAAAATGAACTCTGAATTGTTATTTAGATTAAACTAAAAAAAATGCTTCATCAGAATAAAAAGTTTTAAGAAAATTTTTGATAAGGAGGGAAAAACAAAATTGTCAAAGTAATATAACTTCTTTGCAAAAAAGAAACAAAATGTTACGCATACACACGGTCGAGACGAGACAAGAAATGCCTCCATGTCCATAACTTCATTGTAACCTTATTTTCAAAGTTTGTATTGCAACTGTATTGCATTTGTATCCTTTGTTCCTAGGTGTAGTTGGAGTGCTGAGAACTGAAGAGGGTGACTCACACATGGAGATAAGGATGAAGCAGTGAGCGTCACTGAACCCGATCTAGGAGCTTTCACCTTCTCATAAACATAAAAGAACCCTTTAAAGGACATCATTTTAGTTCTGATGATAAGGCCGAGGTAGCCTAGTAATCATAGTCCCGGACTCGCAGCAAATGTTTTCGTCGAGTTGTGGGTTCGAGCTCTGTTGCTAAAGACCCACCGTGTAAAAGGACTGATGCACGTTATACTGTCGAGGACCTAAATCCTCCGGTTGGTGTGGTGTGGAAGCTCCTCATCACTTGATCACGGTTCATAATTGCGAGTTCCGTCACTAATAGTCTTCGTGTTGCTTCTCAATGTAACATTAACGAAACAATTTGCTCTCATGAGAAGGTGAAAGCTATCATTAAAGTCTGGTGTTGGCAACAACCACCGGAATTCTCCAACAGACTATCCGATAAGTCACGCCTGCGTAGAAAGGGGTTAAAACTAGGTATAAAAAGGAATAATGTATTGCATAGAGGGTATATGTAGTTTTCAGACACAACAAAAGTGAGAATCGGGTAACAAATCAAAAGTTATAGCCATAGATACATAACTTTTCTGACAATGACTTTTTCTCTCTCTCTTTTTATATATATATATATAAAGAAAAGTAGAAAAATAAATAAAACATCAAGAAATAAGAAAAAATTGCATATTTCTTTTGAAAAAGTTAAAAAAAAAAACCACCATAAAATATTTTGAAATAGCAAAAATAGAGAATAATATATTTAATGCTGTAACATATTTCAGACTTTTTAGCAGGGTTATTCTAGAATTGTAGGGCTAACTATCCTCATCAACAGAAGATATTAATAAATAATGGTTATAACAACAAAATTTAAATAAAAAAAATTAAAAAAAAAAAAAAAAAAAAAAAAAAAAAAAAACACAAACGAAAAAACAAATCCCCTTGAAGAATCAAAAGCAGGAAAAAAATCAAAAACTAAAATTAAGTAACTAAAGAGAAAAATCAAGATTTTCCAAGTATAACACTCCACGTGTATTTATACACTCCTCAAAAGGGAAAATGCAACACCAAGAAATAATGCATGTAGCGTCATGCAAATTTCAAGGATAGATAGTGGTGAGATGGATAAGCAAATGATTAAATTTGAGCAAGCATCTGATCACGTGGTACTCATATTCGGGCTATAAAGGGCAGCAACTTTCCCTTTTCATAAACAGCATCTGTGGTTTTGCGTAGCATTTGCAACTTTCGAAGTAGCGTAGAAAATGCTTCTGAGACTTTGGCGATCTCTATAACATCATTTAACGACCGAGGGATGTGATCGTATTATCGAACTCCATGAACTGGATTTGTCGCTGAGCACAATAGCATCTTGTGTTGGGTACAACGTGAGAGCCATTCAACGTTGTGGTCACACGATGGATTCAGGAAAGTCTACGTGCACGCCAAAGAGGAAGTGGTACTCACAGGTATACGCTTGAGCTCACAGACCGGCGAATTTCACAATTGACAATTCGAGACCCTTTCTCCGCGGCACGGGACATCCGAAGCCAGTTGCCTCCAGGAGCAGGTGGATCTGTTTCCTCCCAAACCATACGCAACAGATTGCATGAAGCACAGTTACGTGTACGGGTACCAGCAACAGGGGTACCGTTGATCGCTCAACACAGGGCTAGACGCCTGCTGGAGTGTCATCGTCATCGTACCTGGACCATCGAATGACATCGGGTATTATTCACGGATGAATCTCGTTTCTGTCTTTGGAGGAATGACGGCCGTCGACGGGTATGGCGGTGACCTGGAGAACGCTACGAACCAACCCATTTCGCCGAGCATCAATCAGGTCCTACACCGGGTGTAATGGTTTGGGGTGGCATAATGTTCCATCACACTTGCTGCAGGGCGCACCCAACACGGTATTCCAGCAAGACAATGTCAGGCCGTATGTCACACAGCGAACTCTTAACAGCCTGACTAGATTTGACATACTTCCCTGGCCGGCAAACTCTCCACATCAGAATCCCATCGAACACCTGTTGGACTTCATTGGACGTGACATGAACCGAGAACCACTAACGCAAACCGTGGATGATCTGCGCACAGCAGTGGATATGTCTTGGCAACTGTTACCTCGGGCAACCATCAATAGACTAAATAATAGAATGGCTGGCAGGATTGAGGTTTATATAGCCGCCCGAGGTGGGCACATTAGATACTGAATAAATTGGTTTATAATGATTTTATTTGTCTTTTTTTTAATCATTTGCTTATCCACTTCACCACTATCGCTCCTGAAATTTGCATGACGCTACATGCATTATTTCTTGGTGTTGCAATTTCACTTTTGAGGAGTGTATTACATACTGTAATACAAAGAAATGCAAATACATTTACATAACATAGACAAATTAAATTTAGAAAAAAATTACTCGCATTAAACACTCATTAATGCTTTACTTCAAAAAATGAAAATACTTGAAAAGGCATTAAAGTGAGTCAAAAATCTGCTACGTAGCTAATCAGCATACCATCTTCCCCCGTGGAGAAACTTTTTTTAAGTGTTGATAGAAAGCCAACACATATCTCTAGAAATAAGCAATAAAAATCATAGGCTAGAACAAATTACTGAGAATATTTAAACATACAAGGTGTAGGTATTAAAAAAAACGCAACTGACACTGTAAAATATTTTATTTTGAATTTATGCATATTTACTTGTTATCACCTTCAATGTACACCTCTCTTGTATCCCTACAACGCTCCATGCGAATCTTTCGTTGTCCGAAACAGTGCTGGAAGTCTTATATCAGCTCCATCAGGACGGGTGCAGCTTCTCTTTCACGGCTTCAAATCTTATTCCTTTTAATGCGGATTTCTCCTTAGGAAAAAGATAGAAGTCGCAGAGCGCAAGATCCGGCGAATAAGGTGGATGGTCTGACACTGGGATGCTGTACTTGGCTAGAAACCTCTGGACTGACAATGTGGAATAACTTGTCTTTGCACAATTCGTATCCTTTTATCCATGTTTTTTCACGGAGCTCATCAAGAACGTGAAGAAAGTAATGCAAATTAATAATTCGACCTTCAGGAGCCCAGTGAAGGGTACACAACCCCATGAGGTTCAAAATAAATAAATAAATAAAAATAAAAACAATCATCATTGCTTTGAATTTTGATTTGCTCATTCGAGTTTTTTTGGCTCTCAGTGAAGATGGGTTCTTGATTTCAGGATCATAAGTAAATAACCCCGATTCGTCACAGGTTAATATCCTTTCTATTAAGTTTCGGTTATTTCCAGTAGAATTTAGTGTCAGTACAAACATTTTTGCGAGTTTATTGTTGTTCAAACGTGAGAATTTTAGGCACCATTTTAGCACACATTTTTTGCATGTTAAAATTGTTGTGTAAAAGTTGCCGTGGGGATTCTCGGACCTTCACCATCAGGTCGCGACACAGCGCTGTTCGCATCTTCGCCCAGTGCATACCCAACTGTAACTTTTCATTTCAGTAATGTGTTTTTCGTTTTCAAGCAGGTGACACGTATCACACTTGGTAAAAAAATAACTGTATACATACAGTATACCTAACAGTAAAATGTTCCAAAGACCAGATGGTGTTCTTCCAAGTGCTAAAACTAAAAAGCGTTAGCATATATGACTAGAATAGCTGGTCACAACTCGTTTTTATTATCATAGTACTGTATTAATTTTCTTTTTGTGCTGTGTTTTTTATCCATATAAGACTATTTAATTAATGTAATATCCAATGTTTGAATTTAATTGTGCAGTTGCTAGACTGAGATAAAATACTTTGTCGGATATTTTGTTCATCTGCACAGGTTGAAAATATGCATAAACTATTAAATGCATGCTTAAATTGTTTAAATTTTTATCTACAATGATTTATTTTCGGTATCCGCGTTAAAACTCTAGATAATCTGGCACGGCCATAGTTCCGAACATGCCCGATTAAAGAGTGCTTATTGGATGTAAAGTATAATTGTGGCGTTGGGCTATTCGCGGTTTTCTCTTCACTAACCTTGGGGTCTTTAATTAAAATTGATTTCTCAAATAAACTATTTCTTCCCAACCCAAATGAAACGTGAGTAGTTAAATTAGAGGCAGGTAGAAATAAAGTGAAGTGCTGTAGATTTGGAAAGTATATAAACGAAGCGAGATTCACACGATAGAGGTTGAGTGTCACTAGCGTGAGTCTATGCCTTACACATGGTAGGCGAGATCAAGAGTGGCTACGGGGGAGAGCGATCGTGACAAAGCCAAGAATCAAGTCAACTTCAATTGGAAAAGTTGTGGTAAGCTAACCTTAATTCGGTAATTGTGAGAAGGGTGAATAAATCTAGGGTGTTACCGTGGAGACCCGGTGTTCATTTGTCTTTATAGTGCAAGTCTGTGGAATAAACATTGTGTGTGAGATTTGTCTAACGTCTTCTTGTATAAGTTACTGACTCTTTAGTGTTGGTATATTTGGTATAGTTATGGCACAAGAGGGGAATAGGAACATTATACTATCACATAATGAATTATATATACTAAATAATAAAGTACATATAAAATTATATATGTCTAGATAAAGAGAGAGAGCAAAAATTATCTAAATATTGTGAAGTATCATAAAAAACGGAGAAAGAAGACAAAGAAAGTCAAAATGGAAATAAAGTAATTTAAAATGCAGCAAAAATAATTTAAATGACTAATTATACAGTTTGTATTAGATTTTAAACCCGATTCCACCAAAGATAAAAGAGCGAATTAATAGAATACGAGATTCATTGCCTGTAACGTAACATGCAAATGTCATGTATGTATGCTGCACTCAGAAGTTAATACAGAAATGGATTGTTTTATTAATTTCGTACTTAGAAGCTGCACAAAGGCTATTGGCGAAGGACTTCGTTATTTTGGTCCTCTGTCAAGTGTATATTTTTCAAAAAAAATGAAAAACATTTGATTCAATATAAAATTTTGAACAAGTTGCGTATTTATACCGACTTGTTTCTCGTATACTAAAGATGAACATTTAGGCGAAATAAATAAATAAAATAAAATAAATAATTTGAAGTGTTTAATTTATCATTTTACTTAATTTAATGAATTCACCAAAAAAAAAAAAAAGCAAGTTTCGGTTAAATTTACGAACTAAAACCTGAGAACACGTTGACTTATTATTAAGAAAAAAAAGTACCTCGTCATGTTGCAAAGAGTAACTCTTTAGATTTCGCTTTTTTCCGTGGTCGAAGAACTTAACGATTTTTATACGGGAGTACTTGGGTCGCTTTTAAATTAATGTTTTACGTGGGATCGATATATATCGATGATGTAAATATCGTAAAACCTTTTGGGGAAAAATTCGGAGGAAATGGTTACTTACCTTTTTTGGATTGGGTGGAGATAAAGAGGATATCCCTTCTACTATGCTTTATTGTAGCTGGAAGTGATAATAATATTGTTTTTAAAAAACAATATGATCACTCAATTATTATTTATAATACTGTAAGAATATTCATAAATGAAATATATTAATCCAGTTGAAAAAAAAATTATATACATTAAATAGTACTGCAGAATTTTTACTCGACTTCTGACCTCAATTGAAAATTATATATTTCTTGCTTATAATCCATATCAAATTGTAAAATTATGCAATGATGTAATTATATAAAGCAATGCAATATTAACCTGATAAATTCAAATATTTATTATGATGCGGGCAGAAAAAGACCCTAGATAATAACTCTTTGCTTCCCTGCTTTGCTTTGGAAGGTGACAAGTTGTTTGGGTCCGCACAAAGTAAATTTAATTGTGCGACACTTTTTGCTCATTAACACTTTTTGCTCATGAATAAATAAAAATAAAAAAAAATTAAAAATAATAATTATAAAATAAAAATTCTAAAATCGAAAGTTCTATACAAAGTTTTGCAAAGAACAGATTTAGACACCCAAAGTGTGCTTTTTTTATAATTATTATTAAATTAATCATTTAAATATAAGAATTAAAGTAAGCGATTAAATATCGAGAAATGGACAATAGTAAACTTTTCCGAAATTAAAATTAAGGGAAAAGATAAATTATTAAACTGAATATTATATCAGCTACATGTAATTAAAATTAAAGAAAACGATAAATTATTAAGTTGAATATATTTAAGCTAAATGTAGTTAAAATTGAAGCAAACGATAAAAAATTGAAAAGTGAACTGTTACGCCAAAATTGATCCAATTAAGACAATAGCCCCTTAGGTGGCTAAATATATAGTTAACATTTAAGTAATTTAATAATTTGATTTTCATACACTCAAGGCTGAAACACATGGAATTAGAATGACATTATTTTGCACATCTTTTATGACATTTTATTCATAACATTTCACTATAAATTTAATCGGGAGTGTGATTATGATTGTTTATAAATGTAGGACTAAAAAGCAACACGAGAGCTAATTGGCTACGGACCTCGTGTTTGTGAGCCTCAGTCATGTGACGAGGACGACACCTGAACTGGCACCTCCCTCTCCAAACTTTTCTTACTACACCAACGGGAGGACTTGGGACCTCAACTTAATTGGAATAAAGAAAGATAAAAATCAATATTAATGTGATATTTGGCAATGAATTTCGGAAACGAATGCATCGATATCCGGTTCGATTGAAGCAGTTGCGATTCTCAGAGAATTCTAAAGGTGCTTGCTCATCTAATATTTTGATTCTGATTCTATTTGTAGTTAACTTCACTTTTGAAAATACTTGCTCACAAACATGAGTGCTTCAGAACAATGATGTTACGAATAACGAATGATTGTGCACATGAGGATATTTGTCTTTGGGCAGGTATGATTATAAAAGCCCTTGAAAGAGATTTCATGAAATTTCTCCTTAAGTTGGATACCAGATTGCAATTCTGTGCGTTTCATTTGAAAATATGCTAGCAGCATATCTACATCAATTGTAAATGGAGTCACAAAAGTTCAAAAAAAAAAAAAAGCATTTGTTTATTATTCGAAAATTCTTAAATTTATTTTCAAATTCTTTTTAAAAAAAACGCGTAAAGTATTTTTCGTAATCACCCCTCTCCTCCATTTTTAAATTGTGTTTGGCCAACTTGTTAAAATGCTAAAAATCTTTTATATTTATTTGAGAGAGCCATAATTTCAGATTTCATTTGGAATGCGTTTATGGTTTGAAACATTGTATAAATAAGTTGTTTTATATCCTGAAGGAGTATATTTGAGTGATTCAAAGGGGCAATCATATCGACAGGAAATGCTAAATCTGCAAGCCAGTTGGTATCATCACGTTCTGACATACTATTTGCTTTCGATATCATGAACGTTTTGATTTCACTGAGTATATCATAAAATCTTTGTAACATTTGGCCTCAATTGAGCCACGTATGTGATATCGCCACATTCATCATGCAAGCATTAAAGATTTTTCTGGAATTAGCGTTGATTCAATACCAGGGCCCGTATAAAATTCACAGTGTCGAAGACAATTTGCATAACAGGGTCCATTTTTAAAGCTTTTCCGCATAAATTTTCTTGATCAATTATACAGTGGAACTTCCTCAAACAAGACTATTCCGACAACAATGACATCGTCTTTAAGACATTTCACAAAGCCCCACTTTCTTATCTATCTCCGCTGATGCATCATGCGTAACTACATCAGATATGCTGACAAGAGACAAAGAAAATCGCGTTAACGCTTTTTCCACTGCTACATATTAATTTCTTGATGTTGTTGTATCTTTTAATGATATCAAAGAAGCACTTTCTTCAGTTAGATTTTACCTCTAATACAAATGGCAAATCGAGTCGTATCATTGGCATCAATACTTTCATCTATTGTCAAAGAATAAAATTTAAAACTACAATGTTTACTTTTCAAATCCTTATCCATATATCTCCCAAGTTCACCGATTCTCCTGGTAATAGTTTGATGAGACAAAATGACTTTAAAAATGTCGCATTTTTTCTTAAGGAAAATTTTTACCTGCCACGTTTTCCATGTATTGCTTAATAAATTCACCGTCTGAAAATAGTTTTGATTTGTTAGCAATTAAATTTACTACAACATAACTAGCCTTTGCAAAAGATTCTATCTGAATTACAACGTTGTTAAAAAAAAAACTTTTGTTGAGATATAAAGCATGTTTTTAGTACCACTATTTCGTTTTTACGACACTCACCTCCATTGAATTTGGAGGCATATTTTGCGCATAATCCCTTTTCAAATTATATTCAGTGAAAAAAGATATGAGAATACGACAAATTGAAAGAATGCATTAATGCTTCACTTAGTAAAAAAAAGTTTTCTGTTCATTTTTTTCATTGAATGATCCTCTTTCATCGATGTACCTCCTTTTTTTTCACTGTGGGATTTTGTTGAGACGCAGAGACAATGCTAATGTTTCAAACTGTTTATTTGGTTAAGGTAAATATATATATAGGAATAACAGAAATGTATAAGCTTTGATATTTATTTTTATTAAAGAACAGCATCAATATGGGAAGTAAGGTTCAATAATGTGATAAAAATACATTTACCTGTCTTCAACAGAAGATAAAATGCCGAAAACTTAACAACCGCTTTTTTTGTGTGTGTTCAGTTTAAGAAACACTCGCAATATCAATTCAGTTATCTTGTATTCAATTGCTTATTCATAAATTATGTAGAGAAAAAGAAATATGCGATCTATTGAGCTATGCACGATTGAGATCATAGTCTATCTAATAGTATCAGTAAACACGCAACAGTAAAATGAATCATAGGAGTGTGACATTTGCTGTTTATTTGAGTTCTCCGGTGAATGAGCTTGGTTTCAGACCGAGAGGATGACAGAGAATATAACACATGTTATAGTTTTAAATAGGAATTGACTTTCTCTCTTCACACTCAGTCAACTCACATTCCCAAGTAGCTATCCACTAGGCACAAGGGCCACTCACGTTCTCATTTTCCATGATGTGAATCAGCATAAAAGAAAATAATAGATGCTAGGTTGTTAAGATCTATTAACTAATTGGAAAACAATCGAGTCGAATAATCTAAGCTGCCTAGTCTGAAATCAGTCTAAATCTGTCTGTTGTAAAGAAGATGAGGGTGATGGCCAATAAATGGATCCCCATCTATTGTTATCTATTTCTGGGTATGTACGACGGTGTGGATAATTCACAAATATTGAGTCTCTTATAGCTCAAGGCATGATCACGGACACTTATAGAACAAAGCACTATCACTCGCAGGCTGTTGGCTGGACATTCCAACCCAGACTTAGGGTAGAATGTCTTTCCGAAATTCTTATCAAGGAAAAAATTAATTACGTTTGCGTGTCATTTCAGAGGCTAGTCTTCTTTGGTTAAGTACTGGAATCGTAACACAGAGGTATTGTAATGATCTTTTTTCTAATGTGGTTTACTGTCGCTGGTAAACATGGGTGACGCGCTTTCGGCATACCCTAGTGATTCTTCACTATTTTAGATTCCCCTTCTTATCAACCAATTTTTTTTTTACCGGATTTGGCTCTTACGCCATAAGCCATGTTATTCACTTTCTCGATTACGATTGTGTAATGTTAGATTATTATTATTTTTGTTTTAATGAATTCATATAAATTTCCTAGACTTATTTATATAGGTTGTTGGTAACGTCTAATCTATAAAGCCTGTATGAAAAAACAGGGAGGCAAAGGGGGAAATTCTTGCCTCTATGGCTTTTATCCTCCTTCTACTCCATTTTAATAGCCTTCTTATAGCGCTACAAGGAAATGGGCTTATCGCTCTTTTTGTTCTATGGAACCCTTTCCAAATAATTTGAGGTCCACGGCTTTCTTACATGGACTACCTTTCTCAAAGGATCCCCTTCCCTATTTATACATTTATGTGTCTTTCTTTATGAGCAAACTGAAAATAAGGGGGAAACTTGTTAATTATATTGAAAAACAGTAATGATAGCTATGAAAACAATATTGTTGTAGTATTTCTTCCGTGGCGATTTAAACAATAACCGAATAAATACATTTTTGATGCATTAAAAATTTCTAGTAAAGCTTTATTTCTTAATAAATATCCAAATGATGGTTACTGATGCTCATCTGGAATAAAACATTTAATTAGGGATAATAGACTTTGTTGTTCTTGTATTCCACAAAACCAAACAATCATTTAAATTTAAATTACGGTAATAGTATTCTTGACAACCCTTTAACTAAAACAAATGGTGATTTATTGTATACATTTGAAAGAGAAAGAAGAGTAACATCTAACGAGTGTTTTCTGAAAATAAGGGTAATATGGTTTTATTTCTTTTTATTCAAGTTCATGATGGATTCTCTGAAATCTTTTCATGATCTCCCGGTCCCCTAGTTAACAGTTTTTAATTTTGAGCGACATTAATTCCAATCAACCAATCAATCAATTTTCGATGCAGTATATCCCTTTATATGATAATAGTCTTTGTTACTCTATGTACCATAAAATCAACCAATATCCCTTCATAACATTCCTATATAATTGTTCTATTGTTATAAATGGAATTTTTTTGTACTACATATAAAAAAAAAATAGGTTAATTAACAAATGTTGCGTTATGAAATATATTCTATGATTTTTTTACTCGTATTTTAGTATTATTAGAAATTGTCAGGTATAAAGAATTAAACTACACAATTAATGAATATATTTGTTTACTATTATTTATAGAAATTATCATTGCTTTTAAAATTCTTTTTATTGTGAGTTCATACACAACTTTATTGAACTGAAAACTTAATTCACAGTTTTATAATGATGATAAGCCTTATATTACGGATCCCGTAGGCTTCAGCATAATGATGCTCAATGAATTATACGGCCACGTTTTGATGAAGATAGACGCCGTAACGTAAAGGTGGATTTTCAAAATCAAAGGGAAAAAAACGTCCTATTATTAATATAATTATAAAAAGAAGGTATGTGTGTGTACGAAAATTTTAAATTTAGAGAACTAATGCTTAAGGATTTCAGGCGTATAAAAATCCGTAAGGTGCAATAAATGAATGTATTAAAAAGAATAAAATACGAAGAATTACATTTATATATACGCATTAATTTTTTTTTATCATAGCTCCAAGACATCAACTGGAGATTTTACGTGATAAAAGGATATTAAAAAAACCGGAAGAAACTGCAGAATTAGTGATGTCGTCAAAATGTTTGGAATCACGCACACAAAGAGATTTCTGCAGTGGAACGAATTTCTAATGGAATAGATCCAGGTGTATCTGGGGAATTCATCCGAGTTCGATTATTAGTTATCGTACAGATTGTTACAGAATTTCAGCTGTAACAAGAAAATGTAATAGATGCGTGATAGTTAGCACGATAACTAGTAATTCCAATTTCGTTACAGAAGTTCGGATAGGGCAATAAATTGCGACATAGTATAGTGTGATCATAAATTCAACGAACTTAGCCACACATTAGCTGGGTCTTTGAAATACTAAATTAAGTAGAGAATTTCAGAGGGTACCTCCAATTTCCTTAAAAAATACCACGGGAGAGAGAAAAATATTCCATTTTCTTTTTTACTAAATACATTATCCTTGATTGCCTCAAATAGTTTAAAAGAGACAATGTAAAAATCCTGAGTGAAAAAATAAAAAACTTTATGATGATTTTTAAAGCGTTATTTGTAGAATGTGACAAATAGATTTAATTTACAGTTGCAAATTCGATTTGTATTGAAAGTTTTTTGTGTCTATCGTATCGTATAGTAGAGTATGAAAGAATTAAGTTCATTCGGATAGCCTAATGCACCGCACACACACATAATGATTTCAATAATTTTATAATTTTTTTCGTGTTTTAGATATCAGTTGAAAGCAATGTTTTAATATAGATATAGTTTCTTTAAATTCTTGATTTTTTAAAAAAAATTGATGCTCGACTTTTACACCATAGGAGGCGTAATTATTTTCTCTAACAAACAAAAACATGCTCATCAAGCGACATCCAGAACGGATGTTTTTATACAGTGCATTTTAGAGTTTATATATTTTTCGCAAAGTTTTATTTTTACCTTTTGTTCTATATATATTTTTTGTTACTCCTTGTTTTCTCTCGCTATTTTAATTTGCTCATTTATCGATATAAATCAGTCCGAAAAACCGTTTCTACGTATGTGCCCGGTGTATTTCAGATTTTACATTTTTCACAAAGTTTTATTTTTTTACTGGCTGTTTTATATTTTTTGTGTTACTCCTTATTTTATCATTTTTTTTAAAAAAATTTACACTAATCAATATAAATAAATCCTAAATGTCTTACAACTATTCTTTTTTTATTTCTTAATTTTTGGTTGATTGTTTATTGATTTCGCACTTGCAAGCGACCTAAGGGCCATCAGTGATGGACCTCGAAAACTATGAACTTCGGTCAGGTGACGAGGATGATATCTGAGCTGGCACTCTCTTCTCTAAACTTCCACACCACGCTTGTGGCCGTGGATGTCTAGTGATCATGGTCACGGACTCACGACCAAAGTTGTTTTCGAGTCCTGATGTTATTAAAGAACCGTCGAGTAGTGGGACTGATGACGTTAAATCTGGTTGAAGTGCCAAGTTATTCTGAGGCGTGGGAAAGGGAAGTTCTAGTTCAGGTGTCGTCCTCGTCACTTGACCAAGCCTCAACATTACGAGGTCCGTTGCAAACAACCCTCATGTTGATTCTTAATAAAACGTTAATAAACATTCCACACCACGCCAATGGGAAGACTTGTGACCTCAATCATATTTAACGTGTATCATCTCCGCTTCACGATGGACCTTTAATGGCATCAAGGCTCGAACCCACGGCTCCACGACGGCCGCGAGTTCGCTACCATGACCATTCGGCTATTGCGGCCTCTTAATTTTTGTTAACTTGATAAGAACTGACACTAATCAAAGGAAGAAAACCGAATGACGTCAACATTCATGTGCTTATTTTAGAGCATTTGTTTTTGAAAAAAGGACCAGTGAAAAATCTTTTTTCAATGTCAGGCTTAAATTAATGAAGCGCTTAATTTAATAGAATCTCTTACTTGAAAGAGTGGATGGATATGATCAAGAGAGCTAATGGTATATGTTAATAGGAACTATTATCTGCAATAATTTTGATGATTCGTTTTTTACACAAAAGTGTATTTGATTTAATTTTATTTTTAATCCTCATTTGATTATTAGATAATTGAATAATATTAATAACTTGAGGAATACATGATTAATTCAACAAATTGAATGTGATACTAATTTCGAGTATAAAATTCGCATTATTCAAAATAGTGGAAAATATTTAATACTAATACATTGGGGAACTTTATTGAAAAACATAAAAGTTATTTTTTGGGGAATAAAAGAAAAAAAAAAAGCTCATGTTCGAATTAAATAAAAACGAAACAGAACACAAATAAAAAGTTGAGCTAGTTTTTAAAATATGTAGAACGTCCTTTGTTAATAGATTATGTAATTTTTTACTTATATTAAGTAAAAATAAATATTAAATTTTACTTAATAAAAAAAAGATTATTTATTTTTAAGGGCTTGACTCCTTTAATTTAAGGAATAAAATGTTATTCCAACAGTATTTATAAAACACCAAAACAAGATTATCATCAGTTAAAATTCCCTATGCATTTTAATAATCGTTATATGACATGTTACTAAGAAAATACTGATTCATCTAAAAGTTTCAGTGGAATTTTTAAAGAAATCTTTCATTTCTTGGCGCTCCTCAACAAGTCGATGTTATGGGTACAAAAAACAATACCCGAGGCAATTTTTGCCAGCCGAACTATGTTACCAGTGAAATATGATGTTATTGTCATTTTGTCTGTGTATTGGATTTATACTTTGATGCTTTATTTTTAAGAAATATTCTTTTATTTAGAGAAGAATACGGTCATTCTTAAAAATGCATCACTGCAGGATAGAAAAAGCATGAAAATCTCGATTTATGAATTATATTTTACTTATCATTCTAAAATTGATTTTAAAAAAAAAAAAAAAACCTCCCGAGAATTAAAATTGTTATTTCTAAATCTTATATTTATTATTTCCTTAAAGAAAAGTTCAAATTATTCAGTTGGAAGTTATTTATTTTAGTATATTTATAAATTAATTGTAAGATAATTCAAATTTTTTTTTTTAAAGTATTATTTTTGAAACAAAACGAAAATAATAATAATAATAAATATGTCATAAAAAGAAAGGAAAAAGTTATCTGGAAAATTTTGCAAAGAACAGATTTAACCACTCAAGATGCTTTTTAAGGGGTGTCAGGAGCCTTACAGATTTCAAAAAAATCGATTTTTTGAAAATAATATTTTTATATAATTTGGATTATTCTGAATAATTTGATACCAACCGTTTTTGGTATTCTTATCAATTGCAAAAATATAGCCACTCAAAGTGAAGTCACTTAGAAAAGCTAAGTGTAGTCGCGGAATCAAATACTTAGATTATTTTTAGATTTGTAGATCGATTGTCACTTATAGCTGTAGACTACTAAAATTAAGAATTTTTTAGAATTATAAAGATTTTCTTATATGAGCAACTAAAATAAGCTTTAAATTATTCAAATTCTTAGCTTTACAGTATATGAAATTATTCAAATTTCTAACTTTTAAGTCATTTTTCTCAAAACATGCTTTTTCGAACTTTCACGTAAAACGTATGAAATACTAATCATTCAAAATGGATAAAAATTTGTAAATTTTTTTTAATGATCGTGCTCTAGAACCTAAACTTAAATTAAAAGTAATGGAACAGAAGACCTTTTTTAAATTTTAAAAATTTACGATTTTTAAATTTTAACCTTATAAAAAAGATTAAATAAGTATTTTGAAAATAAAATAAGTTCAGCATCTGAAAGCAAATATAAAGTTTAATTTGAGACTATTTTGGTATTCTCATAATATTTGAACTGTACGTTTAATGTGAAAAGAAACTCACATTTCTTGAAAAACAATTTTAAGTTTTGAAAATACATCAAATAACTTTTTCTAAAAAAAAATAAATTTTTATATTTAACTATCAAATTACACATATGAAACTATTTCAAACTCACACAAAAAAAAATTTCATTCATTTGAGTTAACTTTTATGCATAATACAAAAGTTTTGAAAAAAAGCCTTTTAGACACATTTTTCGAAAGTTAAGGGTCCTTACACCCCTTAATAACTGTTATTAAATTACTCATTTAAACATAAGAATTAAAGTAAACGATGAAATATCGAGAAATGGACAATAATAAATTTTTCCGATATTAAAAAAAAGGAAACGACAAATTATTAAATTGAATATATTTAAGCTAAATGTAATTAAAATTGAAGCAAATGATAAAAAATTGAAAATTGATCTGGTACGTGAAAAGTGAGCCAACTAAAACAATATTCCCTTGGGTGGCTAATAATAATGCGCGATTTATGACAATGGCAATAAATTAAGTATTTTTAGGTGAGTTTATATATGCAGTTAAACAGTTCCGTTTCAAAGAAACGATTTATCACTTGCCTGAAACAAAAACTACTGTAATCGTTAGGCAAATGAACCCTTGTTTCTAATTAATAATATTTATAAAATTTAATGATTTGTTTTAAAGTGTTTTGTACTTAAAGACTTCAAAATGTTCCACAGATTTTCAATGCTTAAAACTTTTCCCTAATCTAAATACGGAATTCTTATATTCTGAAAGAACAGATGATGGTAGTTTTGAAATAAATTCATAATAATATACGTACTCTTCTCTCTCTCTCTCTCTCTCTTTGTCTTCATAAAATAGTTTCATTCGTGTATTCGGTTGTAGGTTTGCTTTATTGCATGTAAAGCAACACAAAGGCTATTATACCCTTCTACAGGTATAACAGTGAGTATTATCTAGTAAAGTAATTTTTATTATAGTATTAGTCACATCAGAACACCAGCTAATCCTATGTTCACAAAAAGGATAATCTTTTTCATATGGTATTAATTTCTTAGCGAGCGAAAATTTTGTTTAAAAATGATACACTGCTTTTAATCATAGCATTCTCAACAATCTCAATAAATGTCTGAGAATTTGAAGGGATTTCTAACTAAATAGCACTCATATCATTGGACCCGGGCCAAATGATCTAGTGAGAAAGTTGGCGGTTGGTTGGTTGATGGTTTTTATGGGATACGGAGTAGCAAAGGTTATTATCCCCTATTTAACACAAATAAACACAAAGTTTTTCCAGTACAAATTAGGTGATTTTCTTAAGATCTCATACGATACGAAATTATCAAAAGCATGGCTGACCTAACATTTCAGTTTCTTGAAAAATTTATTTGAATATCAAAGGGAAAATTGAAATTGAATGAATTTCAAGAAAAGTGAATGATTAAATGAGCAATCATGATTTCATTTTCTTCATCTGTTAAACCATCTATCAGAGCTTCTGTTTTTCCAGTGTTTTATTTTTGCTTTTCGAATATGAGGTATTTGTTTTAGAGGTCTTGAGAGATTTTGTTTAGAATAACTAGGAATGTGTGTGTGTTATGAGGAGATTAATTGTCTCATAAAGATTATTTATTGTTAGGTTTTGAGTACTATTTCTTTTTGCGGAAGTTTTCTTTGGTACTCTTTCCTGGAATAAGGGGGCGGGTTCGACTTCTAAATTCCACAAAAAACATTGCATGTAAGTAAAGAGGTATCTACTCTGTTAATTCAAATGAACCTCAAAGTCCTCCCGTGACATAATGTAGAAGTTATTAGAGAAGTATCAGCTCATATATCGAAATATCTCGTTATATAGGGACTCAAAATTCCGAGGTCCGTCTTCGATAATTCTAGAGCAGTTTTAGAGTAATATTGATTCATACCAACGAAGCAACTGACAGTTGACAGTACCGAGTTTGCGTCACGATTCTCTTAAAAATATCGTATGGAATAAAGGAAGTTGTTACTTAAATCTCCCTTTTTCATCTAAAATAAATTTTACCTAAAAATATAGTTTTGCTTGTCATTTATATTTAAAATAATTTAAAATAAAGCAGTTGAATTCAATTTGTAATTGAATAAATCTCTTAAATCATGTAGAACTTTGGGAAATAACTCGTTCTCTTTTCTTTAAGTACTTATACAAAATAAAGGTTTATTTGTTATTTGTCGATAGATTTTTTTTGGATATAAAAAAAAAACATAAACAGAAGTTAACAATATTCTGTACAAAAAACAATAAAAACATATACAAATTAACACTGTTTCTTACAAATAAAATACAGCAAAAAAAAAAAAAAAAATTAAGAATATTCCTTTCAAATAAAAGCAATAAAATAATTCACGCCTAAATTAACATTCATAACTGCTACAACTTAAAAACAGAAATAAAAATCAGCTTTTATTCTTCGAAAAGTTAGAATTTTCCTTTTCTTTGGATGAGCGGGTGCAACATCACTTTCGGAGTCACTAATAGAAAATTCATCAACATTTCTCACAGGTATTGCTTCCTAATTGAGACGTTGGCTACATTTTCTTCTTCGTTAATCATGGGTGATTTGCTTTTGGATGGAATGGAATCCATGACAACGGGAACAGAATTTTCCGATATACGTTAATACTTTATCAATGGTACTGATTTAATGTATAAATGGTATATCGAAAAACAATCAAAATATAACTCCAAACAATTTTTTTTGTTTTTGTTTTCATTCAAAAACCATGTAAAAGCTAAACTGTGCAAATTAAGAGAAACGATGGACGGTTTTATTATTTTTCATGTTGGTTTCATTACAATTGGAAGGGTTCTTAATCACAAATTTTAATTATTATCAAGTGATAATTTATATTTTACAAAACATAGCATAATATCAATCTATTGAGCAAAAAAGTCATATTATAAGTTAACTTCGAGAAAAAAGAATAAAATAATTTAAATGTGGGTATCAAATCTAGTCGTAACGTTCGAATTACCTCTTTTTCTTAAGAAAATTTAAAGCATGTTGAGGAAGTAACTTATAATTTGATTTGTAAAAATCTAATAGCTTTATCATAATGCATAAAATGAAGCTATCAGTTATACTAATATGAAGTAGCTAAGAGCATTTCTGTCTATGAATATATTTTATTATTTTACCCAAGAGAAATAATATCAAAATCTCCTCTTTTTTTAAATCAGGTATTAAAATACTTAGATAACGAAAAAAAGCACGTTTTTACTGAAACTCTACTTTTATTTAACCAGCAATAATAATAAATTTAGCATTTGGGGCTACGCTAAAAGTAAAGCTAAGATGTTACGTAGATTATACCAACTCAGTATTCTGAAATCCAATACCTCAGAAGCATAAAGGTAATAAATCACATAATTTATCTTTTGGATTTTATTCTATGTGGATTACTATTCTTCTCAATTTTCTACAAGAGGGCAATTAAAGAAAATACTTTCGTTGGTATGATATCAAAGACCTTTTTTTCCCGTTGTCGAAAACCTGTTTTTTCCCATCTTCTGAAATGGGACTCGAGATCGTTTTTGTCACTCTTGAAGGGATTTGTTGATTAAAGTATATAAATTCTGATCATGTTCTGCAATGTCATTGCAAATGTCTTGAAGGTCACATTCGAGCTCTTTCAATAAAGAACATAACGAGTTGAGTAAAAAGTATCTTATTCACTTTTCTTTAGTGACTAATTGCAATTTTATTGCAAAGTATGTCATGCATACAAAATCTGTTAAAATATTGTATTTGTAAATGTGATTATCAAATATAATAACAATAAGGAAAAAATTAATTTAAGATGGTAAAAAGCTTGAAATGTTGTATTAAACAAATTCTTCTAAATTTCTGTGAAAGAAAAATTGATAGCAACACATACACTTGAGCATATTCAACACGTAAAAGTACTTAATTTCACTGAGCAACCATGCATTAACTTTATTTTTGGATAAATATTGATATTTTTAAAACTAATTAATCTAATCAATGACATTAAAAAGAAAATGAGAGAAATACACAATTTAAATAGATTAGATATTCTTAAGTTAAATATCAAATACAATTTATACCTTTCCCCCCCTTATCAAATAACATTGCATAATAACAACAGCAAAAGTTAGAAAATAAACATGTTATCTTTGGGAAAAATCTCTAAATTTATAAATATTTACTCTTGAAGAGTTATAAATGTGATGTGCGATTATTAATATGATATTACAAAGAAATGGAAAGAGAATGCAAATTAAATTGAAAAAGTTGTTCATGTGAAATTTAAAATGAATACTCTCATATTTCAAAAAAAATTAAAGAATCAAGTAATAGTAATAATAAATGAGATTATATTTGTGCATTTACATAAAAGTTATTGATTTGTAATATACGGGCTATAGATCTAAAATATTTTACATTAGCATGAATTTTCTGTTATAAGTATGTTGTTTATGAAGTATTTATATATATATATATATATACCACGTTCGAGATCACGACCATGCCTGATTAGCAAACGTCATTATGGTTATATAACGGGAATACCACAAAACAAATATCTCTAGATAAGAATTTAAACTCTATTAAAACATGTACTTAAGGTATCAACCCACATTCTGAACCTATGAAAACGATATAAATATCCCACAAAGAATATTGTCATTCAACCAATAACAAAATTAAATTTAAACATTAAATATTAATTTAGTAGAAAATTCTTGAAACGACAAAATAAATAAATAAAATAAAAAAATAATACAGTATAATGATAGTTAAAACTAGTTGTGACTGGCTACTCTAGCCATATACTTATGTTAATTAGTATCATTAGCACTTAAAAAACACCTACTGGGCTTCGAGAACATGTATGTATACTGTTGAAATGTTGTGCAAACGTGATATGTAACCCTAAAAAAAAAACCGAGAAAAAGCTGCACTTAAATGAAAACTGACAATTGGGGTAAAAACTGGGTGAAGTTGCACAGGTCAATAATTAAGACCCTCTAATTAAGGTCAATAATTAAGATATATATATATATATATATATATATATATATATATATATATATATAATTGGGTCTTAAAATGTCAAGAAATTAGAAAATTTTTTCAAAACCTTAAGAAAACCTTAAAAAGTTTTGAAAATACAAAAATGGAGAATAATGTATAAAATGTTGAAACAGTCTTTAGACTGTTAAGCAGGGTTATTCTGGAATAATAGGCCTCACTAACCTCATAAGCAAAACATATTATTAAGAGATGGTTATAACACCAAAAATATGAATAGAAAAAATTCTGAAAATTTAAATCCAAAAAATAAAATTTAAAAGAAAAACACAGAAAAAATTGGATAAAAAATATGAAAACCAAAAGCTAAAAAAAAATCAAAAACTAAATTTAAAAAAAGAAAACTCAAGTTTTCCCAAGTATAATACTCTATGTGTAATTCTTACATTCAATTAATACAAAGAAATGCAAACATGTTTATATATTTATATTAAGATAAACACATTAAATTTAGGAAAGATATTTATCCACATTAAATGCTCATTAATGATTTATTTCGAGTCATAAAAATACTTGAAAAGGAAATAAAATGAGTCAAATCTGCTACGTAGTTAAACTTCCTACGTGGAGAAACTGTTTTTAAGCGTAGCCAAAATTCAAGCACTAAACTCTAAAAAACAATTTTTATAAGTTACCAGAATGACAATGGAAATAACCAATCAAAAATCTTCGGTCAGCACAACTTACTAAGAACATTGAAACAAAAATTACAGCTAAAACTTATTAAAAAAAAAGAAGGAAAAAACAAGAAATTCTAAATGACGTAAATAATTAATAACGAAATTTAAAAATGTAAAGTAACAGAATATAGCAATGCTATATATCAAACTATTTCATAACTTAATATAAAAAGATAATTTTTTAGGAAAAATATTTAAATAGTAAAAGTTAAAAACTGAAATAAAATAAAATAAAGTTAAGTAAAAATGAAAAAAATTAAGAAAATTAATTAAAATTATACAAATAAAAAATCGAAATCGAGAAAATTTTTTAAAAAATAAATAAAAATAAACAAAACATTTAAAAAATTAGGAAAAAGAAGGAAAGAACTTTAAAAAATATATACGAAATTTTTAAAAAATTATCAAAAAAATAAAAAAATTATAATAAAAAAAAATTGCGATTAACCAATTTTATAGTTTTTATATTTTAAGTTTCTCTTTAAAAAAAATAATGGGATAATCAGCTTGAGCACTTTTAAAAGAAAATTATTTAAATTATTTTGAATTTTGAAGGAATAATAACTAATATGATATTTCTCAGTAAAAAATAAAAAAAAAAAATTTAATGCATTTGAACTTTAATTGCTGTTAAGGAAAAAGAAACTTCATTAATAGGGAAACAATAATGATCTCTCTTTTCATAAATATTGCTATTAATCATATTATTCTCAATTTTTAAATTTATATCTAAAAAAATTCTTATTTTAATCAGTTCACATCAGTTTTAATGAAATTTAATGTCGAAGGATAAAAAGATAAATCTGGGTTAATTCCTGGGTTAAAATTAATATTAAAAATTAAAAGATAGTCCATATACCTAAATAGCTTGAAATTATAATTTTCTAATTCGGTATTATTCCTACAAATGTAAATAAATATTGGCAAGACTAATATTAGCAGAAAAACTCCAAGAGATATACTTTAATTTGCTCATATTTTACCATTACATGATTTTCTCTTAAGACTAGAGTAATAAAAAATTTAAATTTCTTATAAGAAATAGAACTATTAATTTTTAATTCTTTAGAATTATCTAAAATAACTTTAATTAAATCTACGATATCTATTAGATTAATCAAATCTTCAAAGTCATAACTATAAATATTGTAAATATTTTTATCTTTTATATAATTAATGTTCTCATAACTATCTTTAATGATAAAAGACTTCTTAAAACTATCTATAGTATGTTATACATACATACATACATACATACATACATATATATATGTGTGTGTGTGTGTGTGTGAAGTATATATATACAAAACAAATTAAAATCATAAAATTTGGGTTGTAAAGCAAAAAATGAGAGATTTCTGATATTATATTTAAAGACGACAATCAATAAATAATAACAATAAAATTGTATACGTACTTGTTTCTAAAGAGAAACAATTGTCAAATTAATGTGCCAAATGACTCTCTTCAACAACAGAATTTCAGATAAATTTATATGTGGATTCATTTTTAACGTTGTGTATTCATTATTACATATTTATCAAAAAGTATTATTTAACAATGAATGCACAAGAAAGTGAAATAATAAAAAATAAAGTGATAAAGGATGATAAATGTGTGTGAGAGAAAGAATAATAGTAAAATTTTAAGAAATACAAGGGTTATGTATCAATATTTAGAATCTTTCAGATTTATATATCATAGACATAGTTCTTCGTAATAAGATTAACTTATATATAAATGGCGCTTGAATCAGGATTTCGAAAATAACTTTGCTACACAGATAGTTGAGATTAATTATTATGATAATATTTTAAAGTTAAATATTAATATAAAAGACCCTTTCTCTGAACAAAAAATATCTTAAAATAAGTATTCATTGAAAGCGGGTTGTACTTATTTTGACATCAAATTTTACTTTCCTGTTTGTTTTTTAAAAAAAATTAAGGTAAAATCTCTTTTAATGAATTTTACCAAAATTCCTCTTTTTTTACTTAAACTGGATTCACTTAAAAACTATACGTCTCCTGAAATGTTATTGTTTAAAATTTTTTTGGATAATTGCACTAAATTAAGAAAATAAGAGAATTCTAATTTTTTCGTTCGAAGACTATACATATTAATATATATTTAGGCATTAAGTACATTTTATTGAATTGTTCTATAATACGATAAAAATGAGACCATTTTTTCTTCAATGAAGTTTGAAGCACATTTTTTATCGGGAAAAAAATGTGCCTTATTAAATTGTAAAATAAGCTCAAACTACGTCATCTAAAAAAAAGTTCCGTGGATAATTTCTCTAAAAAGAAAACTTCATGAAATAGAAGCTCGTTTCTTGGAGGCTGAAGCGTACTAACACATTTTGACATTTAGTGTAATATTTCTTCATTTTTGTCGACAGTCCAACTCCAGTTTAAACTTTCTTTTTAGTGAGTATTATTCATGCGTTCTTTTTTGCATCGAAATGTCTTTTTTTAAAACTCAAGATATGCTCAAACTTTTCCACCAAAACAAATCATTGGGCCTTTGGTGTGTATCTTTACGTTTTTCCAGACCCCCAAACATAACGTGACCTCGTTTCCTTTTCATTTTTCGCTTTTTAAAAAAAATAAAGTTTGGAGTGATTCAAAAAGAGTGTTCAAAACATGACTGGAAGGGGGAAGAAAAGGTCGTTGGAAAAAAAAAAAAAAAGAAATAGGGAGAAAGTAAACACGCGTATAAAGAACCGCATCAAAATAGTGGTTTTACACTTCCGAGAACACACACAAAAGCACGCTCGAGGTATTAAGAAACAGGGAAGAGTATCTTTTTATGGGGGTGCGTTACAAATGCTTTAAAAAAAAAATATTATTTCGTCAAATTTGGTTTCTGTTGAGGTAATTTCCATTATGAGATTTTAAGTACAAGAATGTTTTATTTTATGAGTTTCCGAACTTTTTTTTTCTCTTGATTGCATTATTGTTCCTCAAATTAGAAGTTTCTTATTGCCATCTGAATGTATTTAGTGGCCTCGGTAACCTAGTGGTCATGGTAGCGAACTTACGGCCGGCGTTGTTTCGTCGAGTCGTGGGTTCGAGACCTGATGCCACAAAAGACCTGCTTTGTTGTGGAGCTGATGCATGTGAAATCTGGTCGAGGTCCCAAGTCCTTCCGTGGAGTGGTGTGGAAATTTAGCGGTCAGAAGTGCATCTAGATTATAATAATTTTTATCAACAACCACGCAGTTATACAGAGATACATGACACATAATTTGTTATTTACTTGTTTAACAACATATTTGATACTTGTCATAAGGGCCGCGGTAGCCTAGTGGTCAAGGTCGTGGACTAGCGGCTGGCGGTTATCGTTCAGTCGCGGGTTCGATCCTTGGCCGCCAAAGACCCGCCGTGTAGCCGGGGCTGATGCACGTTAAATCTGTTCGGGGTGTAAAGTCCTCCCGTTGGCGTGGTGTGGATGTTAGGAGAGGGGGGTGCCAGCTCAGGTGTCGTCCTCGTCACTTGACCGTGGTTCAAAATTACGAGGTCCGTCGCCAATAGCCCTCGTGTTGCTTCTAGTGCGACGTTAATAAAAAAACTAAACTTGATACTTGTCATTATCAAACTTATTGAACCGACCACTAAAGCGAGATAAAACACACGGATACACCGATGAATATCTGATGAAATGTAACGCTGATATATATTTGTTTCTTCTACCCTCAGCCAAACGAGAATTGGAAACCTTTTATATTTTAAACAGAAATCATAAACACATTGCTAGAAAATGTTTACTTTTATTCAACTAAATTTGTTTATCTGTATGTTCAAAAACAGATAACATCATAAACATAGGATAGATTTAAATAAATATATGCAAGGTTGGATCTTTTGTATGTACTCCTTCAAAATAATTTTTTTTCAGTAAAAGTGCTAGTTTTTCTTATATTTTTGTTAAACTTTCAGAATACTGCAATTCGATTGGCTTAGTATCTAGATAAAATATTCCAAAATTGATTTCTTAAAATAATCACAGAATTTTGAATATTTTTGTAATAATTTAAGAAATTATTGGCTGAAGAGATACATTAAAAAGGATTTAAATGTATTTTTAAAAATTAATTTAATTTCGAGATAAATAAGATTATGAATTGAAAATATATTTACATGTTTTTAAGACTACATGTAAAAATATTCTGTAGCCAAAAATTTTTCTGAGATAATTATTGAATTTTAGACAGACATAATTACAATTTAAAAAATATTTTTCAACAATGTCACTGGGGCTGAACATAAAAAAAAAATTTTGTAAAATGAAAGAAAAATAGAAACCTCCATTAAAAATTTAAAATAAATCTTCGGAAATAATAAAAAAAAAAGTTAAAGAAAGAAATGCGTTTTTATAGTGTTTTCTATTAAGCTAACCTTCTTGTCAACCACTTTTTTTAAAAAACTTTTTTCCATTTTTTTCAAAATATCTCGATCATAATTATACCTTGTTTGGCTCAGCAGAGCTACATCAGGCTCTTGCGCCTCTAAACTCCTCTTCCATCACTCATTCTATTAAACTAAAGAGCGTTTTCCAATTATTTCAGTGGCTTCAGTATAGCCAATTGATCATGGTCGCGAACTCGTGCTCAACGTTATTTCCGTCTAGTCTTGGTGCCATTAAAGACCCATTGTGCAGCGGGGCTCCAAGTTTTCACGTGGACATGGTGAAGAAGCTTGGAGACAGGGATGCCAGCTTAGGTGTCGTCCTTGTCACTTGACTGGAGTTCCCAATTACGTGGTCCATTGCCAGTAGCCCTTGCGTTGCTTCAAAGTGCGATGTTGATAAATAATCAATGAAACTCATTAATTAGAAGTGAATATTATTAAATAAGGATTGGTTTCCAAAACAATATTTACTGTAACTGTTGCCACGCAACACACCAATAGCCCTCGAGTTGCATCTCAGTGGGACGTCAATAAAACAATCACAGTTTATCATGGAACAAATCAAAGCTTGTTATATGATTGTGGGTGGCCGCGGTAGCCTAGTGGTCGTGTCTTCGGTTTCATGGCCAGCGGCTTTCGTTCAGTCGCGAATTCGGTCCTTGGCCGCCAAAGACCCGCCGTGTAGCCGGGGCTGATGCACGTTAAATCTTTCGGGGCTCAAAGTCCTCCCCTCTGTCCTGGTGTGGAAGTTAGGAGAGGGGGTGCCAGCTCAGGTGTCGTCACTTGACCAAGGTTCAAAATTACGAGGTCCGTCACCAATAGCCCTCGTGTTGCTTCTAGTGAGACGTTAATAAAAACTAAACTAAAAAAATATGATTGAGGTCATATGATCGAACGACAAATAAGTCACAAACAAATTTAATATTTATAAAAGTTTATAGCATTTTCCTGTCACATGAAATGAACCATTTGTTGACTAATCAGTATTCTTTGAAACTATTATCACGCTTTAATGTTTGTAATTTGATGATATATAGTAGCCCAACAAATTGGTATTTGTTTGAAACGGGTTATGTAGTCCAATGATCTCTAAACATTCTAGACCGCGTACCCTTTATGACGAAAATAATCATAAATGGTACCCCTTAATTATATATATAACACATATTGTGTGTGTCTTAATATCGGTTTCGCATTGATAAAATTCGAGTTATTGTTTCAAACGTTATACATTTTTAAATGAAAACTGAGAAAAATCAGAATTTTATTTAATTTATTCAATGATTGCATTTGATTCAACGATTGTCCACAGTCTCAAAATATTTTGAGTCGAAATACCAAATTTACAATTATCTTCGTTACTCGATCGTGATATAGAATTATGAAGTTAGTCGCCAATAGTCGTTGGTGTATGTTTAGTGCTAGATTAATTAAAACAAATCAAACCAAACCAAGTGTGCAGAGGAGAATTAAAACGAATACAAATAAGGATCCGGGTACAAAGAATTTTAATTGGACGTCATTTATTACTCTTAAGCCGGAACTTTTGTATAATTAAAGAATCTACTAAAAATAAAAAATTAAACATTTAATATAAATTGCACATCTTAAGTTACTTAACAAACAAATTATTTTATCAAACAACAACAACAATGAAATAGAAATGTTATTTATTTCTTATTTTAGCTGAAATGAGTAAGTCTCTTGAGTACAAAGCATTTGTATGAAAGGAATAATTCATGAATGAAGTTTGCGAGCGAGAGATCTTTGATATGTGAGATTAGGAATTATCGCACGTGCGTTTCGATGTAAATAATATTTATTTAGTAAACTAATCATTTAATCAAGGATATATATATCAAAATTCTTTCTCATTTCACTCTTCTCTAGTGTAATAGGTTTTACTTTTCATTTTATTTTACTCTTTACTTGTGCCTTTTGAGTAATTATTTTGAATTTTAAGTAAAATGGAAACTGATTATGTGATGTTTATATTATTTAAAGTAAACAAAAAATTTGTTTTATATTTACGGTTTTATTAGATTTGATATCCAAGTCTAAAAACTTGTTTTTTTTCTTCATCTAATTACCTGTTATATGCGCTAATTAGAGAATAGTAATTTTGTATGCATGCAAAATAAAATCCTTCCGTAGATTGGTTTACAAAAAATTCGACTACTTCGTTTTCTTTAAAATGGTAACCACACTCTAATGGTTTTGTTGCCGGAAATGAAGACTTTTCTCACTTAGAAAAAGTTATTACAATTATTTTACCGCCTTTTTATGGTTAAAGAGCGATATATTTAAAAATGGAACCTAAAGTTAATCTCAGCAATTGCTCCGAAATTTTCCCGATTTTTTCCTCGTATGAACCTAATGTAGGTCACTACTTTAAACTATCAATTGATGCTTCTCACCTTGTCTCCGGGTCTTTCTTTCGGAATTGACTCTTGAATATTACCCATAGCTCATGAAAGAAAGTTTTGTCTGATGTTAATTGAAAATAAACTAATCTAAAAAAAACATATAATACGAAAAGAGAAATGTACATCGAATATATTAAATTAATAATATTTAGATTTTTAGGGGTTGGAGTTGGGCTGTTCGGATTAAATTTCCTGTAGATTATATTTTAAATAAAATAAAAAAATAATTCTAATGTATCCAGTGTAATTTCGTTAATTTTCTAAGATTTTACAACTGATAAGTAAAATGTTGTATGTACTTAAATTTTTTAGATTCAGTTTTATAAATTCCCAAAATAATCGGATTATAATGCAATTTTTTTGCAATGCATTGATGCAATTTTTTTTGTCAACAGATGTATGCAATATAAATACTTTATTTCCTTTTTTTTAATTATACAGTCTGCAACAATCAGCAACATTTCAAAATTAGAGGAAGAGAAAAGTTTTTTGACTCTAGGTTTGACTGCCGCGAAATCGTGAATGAAAGTTCAACGCATTTTTTATTAGACAACACTATAACAAGTCCAACAATATACGAATATGATATGAGCTTTGATAAGATGATAAATGTTATAAGATTGTGATGTCCTTCCTTCATTATTTAATTTGACTGCCATCTTTCCTTCTAATTAAATGGTCTAGACTCCACTAACCACCTAATAACCAGACTCTAATTGAAGGAAAATAAGAGCAAGAAAACATATTTTATTAATCACTAAAGAATATATAAGATCACTATCCCTCGAATCCCGCTTAACTCGTCAATTCTAGATTATGATCAGAATTGACAAGCAATAAATTCTTAGCTTGTCTATTCACTCGTTCTGATCCAAACACTTCTTATAAATAGCCGATTCTTGTTTAGTTCTCTTACTAAGATTCGTTACAATGCTAAAGATTAACTACAATGCTTTAATACAATTTACAAACATTTATCAGCCTGTTGTTATCCCCTGTCTCCCTTCTTTTTCTTTCAATTCTATTTTATTTATATATCACTATCTCTAATTCAATTCACTGCACTTCCTTTATCTTCACCTATTTTACCTAATCACGTTCCATTTTGGTCGGGAAGAAATTGTAATTTTATGCAAATCAAATTAAAGGTTAAACAAATTAAAGTCAAAGCAAAGGTTAAAGTCGCCGAGGTTAGTGAAGAGAAAATCGCGAATAGCTCAACGTCACAAGATGTGATATTTTATCTTTTGTCTATTCATCGATTATCAGTGTGTTTTTCTATAATAAAAAGGGTGTATTTCTGTCATAAATTATTCCCTTTGTTGTGGTATGTGAATTATTACAGCAATGATTTTTGTTAAAGTGAGCACAATTTATGCACTCATTTCTAAGAGTATGTTTAGCGTAAGAAATTCATAATCACTCCCACATTGGTTTGTATAGTAATAAAGAACTCTTTAAGGCATGACTCAGGAACTGAAAAGGCAAATGGGATAACATAAAATCATGAGCTAAAACGGGAAACCTCAATACAAGTAAAAAGCTTCTATAATTATTAAATAATACTCTGGCGCAAAGCAGATTTATTTTCTTCAGAGACCGGTACTTTTATAAATAACTCCCCGACCACACTTCAATCAGTGTTAAATTTAATGATACTCTCCTAAGTGTTACTTAGCTAGTAGAACAAACCGTTATGACTTTTTTGATGCTATACTTTCATTTCTTCTCTCATAAACGCCGATTTTTTATAACATATACGTCAGATAGTCATACGCCAAAAGGAATAGAAAAGGCAGACAAACAATCTCTATTTCAAGAATGGGAAGAACGCTTGACGCATTTTGATAATGAGAGTCACGTGATATGTGATCTGTCGTTAGCAAAGAAGCTTCTCTTGTGGGCGGCAATAAATTTCCTTTCAATCAGAAACGCTAATTCATTGTCACTAATAGGGGTGTGGATTTTTTTTCCCTGACGTAAGCACAGTGAAGTGAAAAATGCATAGCCCCATGACACACTACGCAAGATATTTTGTAACGTGAGTGTTACTTTTTATTTGTACATCCCATATTGCATTTAAAATGGGACATGACAATTTTATTAAGTCGAACATTTTGTTAATGATTGTACTTGCAATCTGATTCCCTCCAAATATTTCGCTTTCCGGAAGTAATTTAAAAAAATATCATTTGGAGATTTGATTCGGATGGGAATGTCTTTGAATGATTATTAGCGTGGCAAGCCTCTGAAAAAACTCCAGGATACTATCTAGTCGTCAAATTTGTTGTCACAGTTCAGTACTGATTATAGTTTTTTTTCCACGTGGAGAAATCATGACGAAATACTGACAGGAAAGACAGAAGAATAAAATGAAGATGAAGCAAAAATGTTATATATATGATGGAGTTTCCTAATTTGTTGGATTTCACTCTGTATACAACACATTTCAGCATGGTAAGGTTAATAAAATAAAAATTACTCTTTTCAGTATTTCTGTTAAAATTATAACAATAGTAAATACGAGAACTGATCGAAAAGTAATGCCTCCGCAGCGATTACTTTTTATTTTTATCCCGATTTTCATAACTCCTGCTGTACTTGAAAGCTACATTTATTCTCTATGAATTTTTTTTTTTTTTCGTTTTTCAATATTGTTATCATCTTTTCCTCTTACTTCCGCTAACGCGTGACTAGTCAGGCAAACCTGTAGGAGAAGAATTTCGGTTGTTGTTGTCGCCATGAGGCTTTAATGGCAGTTTTCATTTCATCATTAGTTCGAAAGTGGTGTTCCTCAAGGTAATCTTTTATCTTTGAGAAGAGGTGAAAGTCGATATAGGTGCAACATTGGGTGCAACGCCTCGTTACTTCGACTTCATCTCCACGGGGCTCATCATTTTCTTCAGTTATCAACACACCAAAGACACCTGGAAACGAAGAAAACAGTTAAATTACAAAGAAGACGCGCGTAGTTTTAATTTACAATAAGAATTTTGAAAATCAGGTCATAAATAAAAAAAATTATGGTTACAGAGGCATTACTATTCAATCAATCCTCGTAACTCCCTTAAAGTGTCGTTATGTAATAATGATTCCAAAGTTAAAGTCCAAGAGTAACTTACATTTCATGACATACTAAAAATAATGATCTGTATACCTTAGGAAATGAGGACCAGTTTTTGAATTTACAATTTGACATAGATATCATATCTATAATTATAATTGTTCACATTCAAAACGACAAGTTTGTATCAAAAGTGTGGCTAGAAGAAACATAGTTTGCCTAGCATCTACATTTTTCAATTAAAATATCCTGAGGTTCTATGATAAGTCGTAAATCAAGACGGATTGACCTATGACTTATCCTCTGCAAGTCTTAATAATACACCGCTCTCTCTCATTACGTTAACCTTCGATTGCCAGCATCCAATTTTAGAAGTCGGAAGTGATTAATGGAGATAATTTATTTGAAAAAAAGTATTACTTTCGAGAAATCGTCCTTTGCGAGACAAGATGTCGTACCTTTGAGAAGTATAAGTTGCAAGAACTTGTTCCTCGAACATATTATTTAAGTCACCTAGACGTACCGTCATTTTTAATCTTATTATGAATAAAAATAGGGAAAAAGTTCACGGAGAAGAAAATGTTTGTGCAAGGAAATCGAGGAGCATTAAGAGAATACAGTTGATCGTAATAATTTATTGTAAAACAACTTCATTCTTTTAGAATTATTAATAAAGATGTACATTGATAAATCGTATTGTATTAGGTTAGAGTTTGAGATGTTTCATTTATTAAGTTTTTGTTTAAGTTTACGTATTTTTTGACGAAGATTTTTGAACTCACAGTTTTTGTAAATTTCACCTGTTAAAATCACAGCAAGTGTTTTAATGTTTTGAAAGTCGAATAAATGTGATTTCCCACATTTTAAATTAATTTTTTTTCCATGCAAGTCTTAAGTAAGCAAATATGAAATTTTTTATATACAAAGTAAATTAAGGTATAAATAAATATACGTGATAAATCAAACAATAAAATATGTATTAGCTCAAACCTGTTAATTGGCTTTTGCATTTAAAACGTAAAAGACAAATTCTGCTATTATAATCTATTATAATCTTTATAATTGTCAAAAGTAACCTCTCTCCTTTTTGTATTAGATGAGTTAAAAACTTTTGTCAGTATAAAATAAATCTGAAAAACAAAGAGAGTCATTTAGACAGTAATTTTTTTTTAAACTACGCAATGTGAAGTATTATAGCAACCATTTATTTACTTGACTTACTTTTAATAAACCAGACATTACTACTTCTTTATAAAAATTAGTTCCATCATTTGGGTAGCAGCCTGGTTTTTTAAAAAATATAACATTAAACTTACATTTATCCGAAACATATTCTATTCACCTGTTCCAGACGGTGCTTTGATTTTAGAAAGAAAACAATCATACGATTACATCGAAGCTTTCTTGAAAAAAAAAAAAGATTCGTCAATTAAACAAATCATTATATAAAAGAACAATAAAATTGTACTGTATTTTATTGCACAAACCATTACTTATTCAAAATAAATTGCAGCCGTCAATTCATGCTTGCCTAATACTAAAAGGAAGCGTACTTCAGAAAATTTTCTTCTCTGTGTAAATAATATTACTATTACAAGTAACAATAATACAATTGAACTTTCATGTTAGGAAACTCCTTATGCGAAAGCGTGTATCGATTTGTCAATGCATTTTTGTATTACACCAGTATTTGTGTCAGGAATGATCATTTCTATACATCGAAAATCATGGGTTAGTTCAAAAATATTTATTTCAATTTCTTTATTGAAGTCATCCATTTCGAAATAAATGTATCGGAATGTATTACAAAAATATTTTCGAGTGATAAATTATACTTAAGTGGTAAATACCTCATGTAAATTTCATGGAGCACAAGCTAGCACAATAAATTGGCGTTCTTTTCAAGTTCATCTGAGGCTTTTCTGCTCTTTTACTTTTGTAAAAATTTTTACATTGTGTATTAAGTACAGATGGTTACAACCACTAAATTTTCCTTTCTTTGAATATCCTTATTTTCCCTTGAGTCAAACGTTGAAAATTGCATACCATCCAGCTTTCGTCAAGTCAATAAAGTTCCGTTCGATGAAGATAAGTTACCATTACAGCATTTAGATCAATTTTCCGGCTCGTTATCTGTCAAAAACAGACGCTTACCATCTAGGTAACAACCCACCCAAAAGAAAATAAGGTCTAAAGCCTTTTTAGAGAACAAAAAAATTGTTGAATTGGACCTAAAAAAGGTATTTCTGTACGGTTCAGTGTGCAAAACAGTTCCTTAAGCCAAGTTTAACTAAGAAACTGACATTACTTTACACTATTTTTTTTTTCAAAAATATTAGTTATCCGTGAGTCATTTTGGTTCGCAAATAATGTTAATGAGAATAACGTGAATTTTTATATAGATAAAAGTATTCACGTTCTTGAAATGTATAGCAGGGAATTTATTATGAGTGTGTGGAAATGTACACATCATTTTTTGTCAGATTTTCTCTCTACACGGATGTATAACCTCATAACAGAATGGCATGGTCTTAGTTTAGTGGTCGTTTGTTCGAGATTCATTTCCACCAAAAGTTTTCGAATAGAATATTCGAAAACTTTTGGTGGAAATGAATCATTGTAAAACTACTCGTTTAATCTAATTTAACTTCCAAGCTTCTTCTAAGAAGTGATGTGAATCTTTGGAGAATTTGTTCACAGAGGGACCTCCTGGATAGCAGACTGCAGCTCAAAATTACGTGGTCCATTAACATCAAGTTAAAATTTTTGGCCTGTTTTCCAGTTCCAATTTTCATACAGAAATCTTTATTTCATTTTTTTTCAAGCAATTATTTATCCTATTTCATTAAGAAGGAATCAACAACTGCGCAAATTTTCGTCAAATAAATTGAGAAGAAAGCTAGGCTTTGTCTTGGTAAACTTGAAATGAAATGTGTCTGAACAAATGAACAGAAAAGAATAATTTAAATAACTATTGAGATTTTCAAATCGGACGAGGCTAAATGAAGTTATGAATATCCTCTTTTTAAATCGAATATTGGAAATTATTTGCTTAATAAAAGAAAAGAATCTATCTAGATTATTGCAATTTTTAGAATGAGTGAATCTTCTATAATTAATTAAGCTAATAGTTGTTAAATCTGTATTAATAATGTATACTTTCTCCCCCACTAACGACCATCCGAACTTACGACGACAAAAAAGATTTTCATTTGTTACGAGGGTCGTTCAATCATCATGACTCACTAGACGGCTGTCTAAGTCTCAGTTACTCGTATTCCTGATCATGACGCCTATCGCACCTCGAAAAATTCTTCGTCATATCTTTTCCGACTTATTGGACAATCTTCGCCTTTTTTTTTTTTTGGAAGATTCACCGGAAGCAAACCACAGTTTTGATTTTTGCTTGATTTCCGGTGCATAATGATGAATCCAGGTCTCGTCGACGGTGACAACTCGACGAAGCAGCAATCAAATTTTGATTCGGCAGCAAATGCCTTCCAAATAAAATATAACTTATGAATCAATGTCAAATTTATTTCGGCTTGGTTTAACAGATGGCAGTACCGAATGGTAACAACAATTTACCTTCAGGATGTCATCTGTCTTCAAATATTAGCATATTTGAACAACTCTCGTATTTACTTTTTTTTATATTACGTTATTTCAAATTGTATTTTTGTTCACAGTACATGCAACAATGTACCTATTATATATTTTCCCACATTATACACACTAACTATTCGCACATAAATTGAATTTTTGTATTTTATGTACTTACAAACCGTTCGAGTGAAAATAATGTTGAAAACTATGAATCCAACTTTCGACCAGTTCGATTTCCGACCTGTTAGTCATAATGGAACTCGGTAGGAAGTAGAAGGGACCTTGTATTAGGATTCGTCAGAGTTACAACTTGTCAAAGGTTACAGTGAAAACTGTTTTACCTTATTAATATTTACTGTAGGTAACATTTATATATAATTTTGTCTTTCCATTAAAAGTGGACTTCGTCACATATAACTATGCATTATACGAGGTAACACATGGATCAATACGTCCCGAGACTAACATTGAAAACAACATTTTTTTTGCAAATTTTTTTTTTATTCATCAACATAACACCTTTTGTTAATCACCTTTTAGAGTGATACAATCGTTCCAACGCTTTCCAAATCTTCCCCAATTTTTGCAAGAAATCCTTTTTTGGTGAGTAAATAAGCGATAAACAGCTTGAATCATCGACTCGTTGTTTTTTGTTCCATCGAAAGCAATCGTGGCACCATTGAAAACCTTTTCAGTAAATACACTTCCATATGATATCTGTGTGCATCTCACACGGAGCTTCACTTTACGATCTTTCATTAAATTTTGCACTTCACTCACATTTTCCGGTGACACGGCTTCCACAGGTCTACCCGAGCGTTCCGCGTCATTTGTGTCGGTACGACCACGTTTAAACTCGGCAAACCACCGACAAATCGTTGCTTTTGATGGACAAGAGTCCGGGTAACATTTTTCAATCCATTGTTTCGCTTGCACGGTGTTTTTACCCATTAAAAAACAATGTTTTATCAGAACACGAAACTCGGTTTTTTCCATTTTTTAAACAAACTACAAAACGACTTTACTCCAACCTCGATAACTCAGCTGTTTCTGGTCCGATCGACTTAAAATTTTGACACGTTTCAAGCAAAGGTTCGTACTCTAGAAAGACCTGGTTACTGGTTTACTACGAGCGCCATCTCTGGGTTAGTCTTGGGAGTTATTGATTGATGTGTTAATTAGTTACTAACTGTTATATTTAGTCACTACAAATAGTAGAAAAGGAGAAAGGATTATATGACCCAATGATGTATTTATTTACATTGCTGAGTACTTATGCTTTTTCGGAAGAATTTTGAAATAATACTCAAAATACTTTCTACTTTTGATAGTTTTTTTTAAATGCTAAAATTTGATTGTTGCTTCGTCGAGTTAACACGAGTTGCCAAAGATATTTTAATTACTAAAGGTTAACAAAGGAAGTAGAGTTATTTTATCAATGTAAAAAATACCGTATTTATAATGTGTAAAATACATTTCAGTGAATGAATCATTTTGCATTTGCTTTTAAGTTTGAGTTTAGCTTTTATATTCTTATTTTTTTGTTTTTTGTCAAATTATTTCTGAAGTTCTTAAAATTTTTGAATTATTCCGAAGTTCCTTTTTGTTCGTAGCTTAGACGCAAGAAGAAGAAAAAAGTAAAATTTATAAAATAATTTTTAGCGCAACAAAAGTAAAAAAAATCTTTGCCATCTAATTGATGAAGATATATTTCCTTCGTCGCATAATTCCCGTACAAGGTAAGTGTAAACATATTCAAAAATTTAAAAATAAATAAGCGCTTTGCTGAAAACAATACGCGAGAAAGAATATAATCGCGAAATATTTATTCAAAACAAGTAGGCAGTCCTTTTGAAGTAATTATGCAGATCAATTAATTATCCGGGAAAATGAAGAAGGAAAAATGTCCATTGTATTTGATTTTCTTGGAAAAATATTATCATATACTGTTTATGAGGCATTTATTACGTTTTGAAAAATGCATGATATTAAAATTTTATGCAAGAAAAGAGTAATCCTTTTCTTATTTTCCAGGATTACTTCTTTTTTTCTCATTTTTATCCTTGATTTTTGGATTTCTGAACCAAGAACACGTGAGGAGGTTTCATGATTTTGTCAGTGACGATAAATTTTTTTTTGTTACAGTTAAAACTTGAAGAGATGAAGGGAAAGAATTAATTACTGAGCTAGTCTTGAGCATTTTGGATTTTAGAAAAATCTGCTGAAAATAACTTTAGTTTGTTTGTTGGTTTTATTGGATATAATCAAATATAAATGTTTTTAAATCAATGTTTCTTTCATAAACTGCGTTTGGAAAGGAAGCAATCTGTATCTTTCTGAAGTACAATTAAAGTGACTCACAAAAATAGTTAAGTTTCTTTCAATTTTTTTTTTTAATTTGAAAAAAAAAAAAAAAAATGCAGATAAATATTTCTTGATTTTTCTGAGAAGTCGGATTGATTCGTCCTGTTTTCCGAATATTATGCAAATGACTGATCCTGCAATAAATTTTTAGTAATTACCTCTTCATAATATTTAAAAGACAATGCCTTCAACAAGCACAATTTTAATAATTGCGCGAATTTGCAAAAGTATTTAATTCGTTTATTTACTTAATATGAGCGAATAACTATTTTTTGACATATGTAAAGTTATAGCATGAGTTTAGAAATATGATATTATAACGCATGTTGACAAATATAAAAGAATTACTATCAGTAAACTCTTGAGGAGAGATTTTATATATGTTGATTAACTCACTTAAGTAGTTACAGGGCTCGGCAATCAAACACTATCCACAAGACCGACTAAAAAAGAATTAAGCAGCTATTTTTGACTTTACCACATTTTTTATTCAACTAATTCATTTAAAAACCTTTCAGATTGAGAGGAATAGAAAAAGTAAGTCTGTATTTGAAATAACTGAAGATAATAATCAAAACAGAAATGAGAAAATAATGCAAGCTGAAACTAACTTAATTCGATATTTATAGAAGATTAGTTCTATGTCCAGATTCGACGTAACCTAAGTTAGTTCGTATTATCTGCTGAAAGATGAAGTAAAAACATTATTTCCACCTGAGGCATAAATCCCCTAAGGTGTTTACCTTATTTAAGAAAGTGCAAAAATTACAACGCCGAGGTGTCTGAGCGATATTTCCTTTCTCCTATGGGGTTTGTTGTCTTTTGCAAGCACGTGTGATGCGCCCCCGTATTGCACAGCGATCTTTCTCTATTTTCGCCCTATCTTCTCGTCATTTCATTCCGTTTTTCATATATTTATAGAGTTGTAAGTTGCTCACATATACACGTTTTGTCGTAAATTAACGAGTATTTGCTCTGATGGGCCATCCTCTCGACACACACAAGCTGTGCTTTTTTTGATCGCATAGGTCGTCATAGCAAAAACTACAATACTGGATGGATTTTAGGTTGTTATAGATGCGAGACGATAAACTAGTTTCTCATTGCCAGAGACAGATGGAGGCTAAGAAGCTGGTCTTGCAGGTATGAGTAATTGGGGAAATCTTGGCTATATGTGTGGAGCAGATGCTCACTGAGAGGTAGCTTTGCTATTGGTTGATCGGTTTCAGAGGGTCCTTACGACTGTACATAAGAACAGCGTTGTATATAAAACGAGAAGGTGTGCAGATCACTTCAGTTCTTACCATATTTGCATAAATAATACCAGGAAGTGAACAAGTGTTGGCTTAAAAAAGTAGAATCATGCTAAATAAAAATAAATAAATAAATAAAAAAGGTGATCCCCCAAAATCTGAGCTATCGCTAACTATTTAAATGAACTATTAGTCATTGAACTAATAAATTCTTGCAGTATTAATGTAAGGCTAATATTATTTAATACATTTATGTTGATTGTCATTTACACATTACATTCTAATTCATTCTAAAAATGCATATCATTGAACATCAAACGATTTTGTGGTATAATCTTGATTTTAATGAGCTAGATTTATACAAATGACGCAGAAAATACAGTTCTTTTTTGTTACATAGAGATATGATAAGTAAAAATTATATCAAGAAGATAATTTGTCTACAAAATGCTTTTTAACAACTATGCACATCATATATTTATACCCGTTAAAAACACAGTCAATAAATGAAAGTATTCGAACGCTTAAACTTTCGTACGATGTTATCGGCATAAAATAGTAATTTATGAAAAAGTATTTAAAGAAATAAAGTATCAAAAATTCCAGAAGAATCTTACTCAACTCGGTATAACTGATACTTAGAGATGGACTACTCTTACTGAGTGAGTGAAAGTGAAGTTCATAGCGCAAGAGCCAGATGTGGTTATACTGTGTCAAACAAGATGTAACTGTGATCTAGGATCAACCCGGAGCCCTACTCTTACCAAAAAACAATGTTTAAATACTTGTACATCAGAAAGTGTGAGAAAAATCGGTTCCAAGATATGAAGAAACTTCGGCCGCGAGTGGTTTTCCGACCCCGAGGAGGGGGAGAGAGTTGATGACCTTGATGTGGCAGCGTTGTTTCGAACCCTGGACGAGTGGGTCCGAAGTTGACGGTCCTACCAATCAGGCTGAAAAGATATCTCTTCTGGCTGGTTGAGTAAGACCTTTTAACTATCATGACCCCGAGGCACCTTAGTGATCTTTTTCTTTCCCATGGGGCCTTTAGTAAACACGGGTGACGCACTCCCGGGATACCCTAGCGAGCCTTCTCTATTTTCGACCCTCCTTCTTGTCAATCACTTATCTTTTTATCAACTTCACGTCTAGACCACAGTTTAATCATGTTTGGCGCAGCATAGCCATATTTGGCTCTTGTGCCAATAAACTTTACATTCACTAACTCACTCAAGACCTTTTAACTACTAACGTTGTTGTAGAAGAGAGTCGCTGCAAAACCTTTTATAGTATTATAGAATTAAAAAGTAGAAGATAATTAAAATTAAAGGGAAGAAAAATTCAGTTTCAAAAAATAAATCTGAAATGTTTTTAGTTTGATCTCACTTTTAGATAAGTCATCCTTACAAAGAAATTAATAAAGGGTTTCATATAATCGATATGAAAAAAAAAAAAAAAAAAAAAGCACTAAAGTGAATTTCAATTATTATTATCGAGAAAAAGATACGTATGTCAAACAAGCGTAATTATCGAAAACAAAATAAACTATGCGATCTGTCAAGCGTATCAGATATTTAAAATAAATGCATTGATTCTTCGTTAGCTTCACAAAAACCGTTCTTCGACGAAAAACATAAAAGTGTGATATAAAATCGACGGCATTAAAAAGAATGGGAGCATATATTATTTTTCTAATATTAGATATATATAATACGTTTTTGAAAATTCTTTGCACACATCACATCTATGATTAGTTACATTGAGCTAAAAATAAAATTTAAGACCTTCGTTAAAGACTCTTCATTCTTTGTGCTTTATAATAATAAAGAATGAATATTTTGTGTTAATTATAATTAACAATAGGGTATCCAAAACACCCCATCAACTTAAGAAGGTGATTTTTTCTTCTTCTCCTGTTTAACGGTGAACCTTCATCGCTTCATTCAGAAGAGAGCGCTTTTTAACTGGATTTATGAGCTTGAGTAGCTAGACAGTTTGAAGTTGTTATGAAGTTAGTCACATTAAATCTGGTTAACTTTCATTTTATTTTAGTTTTTCAAGATATTTTATTAAAAAAAACAAACCGGATATTAGCATCTCCTTTTTGTTTGAAATTTTATGCAAATAACAGTACATGGAAGAAATACATAAATAAAGTTCTTGTAATTTTTAGGAGAAACAATCAACCAGAATGAAAAGATGAAGAATATTTTGGATTTATTGTAAAACCTCAATACATTTATCATTTCAAATAGACTATAAATTTAGCTAATCGATTGTATTCGCAGTGTTGTCATAATTATACATTTAAAAGAAATGTATTCATTTTCTTAAAATAAAACACAGTGACATTATTATTTCTTATTAACCTTCTTAAATATTTATTTCTATAGGAAATATTAATTCAAAGTATACATAATATACTTATCTTATGATTATCTCTTTAGATAATTACAGGAGTTACGATCTTGAGGTACTTGAGTGATGTATCTATTCTGTTCCGGATTTTGTAGTGTCTTTGGCAAATACGAGTGGTACGCCTCCGCGCCCGCGAGATGCCGCTGCGATCTTTTTGAATTTTCGACACTTTTACTTGGGATTCAATGTATTGACAGAGTTTTGTCTAAACCACAAGTAAGCGTTTTTCGTAAATTAGCAAATTTCTGGCTTATCTTGACCAAATATTGTCCTTGAATCAATAAAGCCAACCAAACAAATTATGACCAGAAAACTTGATTACTTAAACATGATTGCAAAAGCTTCAGTCTTGTGAAAGGAGAATCGCATCCTCGAGCTTTATTTCCTTAGAAGACAGACGCGTGGAATCACAGAGCTTGTTGTAGGGAAAAAAATCAACACAGTTCTCACAAATAGTGTAGAAATTCAGAAAGCGAAACACCTATTCAGGTGTCTTTTTCTCTTGACTATTTATTGCTCAGAATTCTGAAGTCTGTTGATAGAACTCGGCTATATTCCTCCCGAGTAATAGTAATTCTAGGGGGAAAGAGAAGTAATATTGTATATGGTTATGTTTAGGTTCAGTGCGAAACCAGAAAAACACGTTTTAAGTTTAAAAATTGATTTTTTTATCTTATGTTTATTTATGATATTCAGTCACCAATGCAACTTAAAACCATTGTTATGAATTTTCATTGCTATGATTATGTCCGAAAAGCGTGATTATTTATTTGAGAAAAATCATTCATTATTTTCAAATAAAAAATGCGTTGTAATTAGTAGAAATTTCTCAAATACATATCAATGCTGTGCAGTTATAGACTCTATATAAATATATTTATTTGTTTGAAACAGGAAGCCAAATGTGTATTTTGCTAGAAGTAAAAAGTGATACGTTCTTCTACAATAAAATTAATTTTTTTTGGAAAGAGAAATATTCTTTCAGCTTTTCCGTATTGACTTCCAATTTCTTTTTCATTGTCTTGTTCCTCTAAATTCAATCCAATAATAATTGCCAATATTATCGATTGTTTAGATTTAGACGTTTTAATTTAAGACTTCGGAAAACTATATATATTATTACCGATTGAAAATTTAGCATACGCTTATAAAATACGAAGTATATATTTTAGAGTATTAGCCACCACGGAATATATATTGGCCACCCAAGGGGGTTATTGATTTTTCAAAGATAAAACGATCATCCGAGCAATTTAAAAAAAAGTATTTTCTTAATATCTTTTCTGGTCAAAATAAATAAATGAGTGAATGAGGGAGGGAATGACTGAATTATCGTTGGAATGAATGATGAAGTGAGTGAGTAAATGAATGAATAAATAAAATTTCCATTCCGTTATCATATCATCGTTTATTTTCATTCTAATGTTTAATTGAATAATTTAATAAATATTTTTTTAAAAAAAGTTATCCCCTTTGGTGGCTATATCCGTTTTTTACAGTACTTTGCAATGAACAATTTGTTTGTGTGTGTTACATGTTTTTCCCCCCTTTTTTCCCCTTAAGACTATGGATGCTTGCATACACATAAAATATTTTCCCAGATGAGTAAGCAGATATATCAGAGCAGCGTTAAAATATAAAATAAAGAGGGGATTAGCTCTCTCTATTGATAGGCTGAAGTTATTCTTCGTTTAATACTGAAAATAGGGATATAAACATATTTAGAACGTATATTAAACTTAAAAGTATCTCAATGTTATGAATCAATTTTATTGTATGACTCATATCTATTCATCATACTATTTTTTATTATATTTAGAGATATTCACAATTTTTAAAATAAAATATTAAGTTAAAAACTTGTGTGTGCGTTTGCCACATTATAATATAAAAGTCAAAATATTGAGCATGTAGCATGCAGAAAAAACCCGATTCATTCAGATGGAAATGAATAGTATTTTAGAATTTGTTGCTAAGTAGGTGACAGTGTAGACAGAATATAATATCAATATTTCAGAATTATTTGCACTATAAAGCCTTTCAAATTTAGGTTATGGTTTTTAGTTATTAGGAAAAGAGATTCTGAAGGCCAAATTGTGAACATTTATTTATATGTTACAAAAATATACCAATTGTTAATGACGGAGTACTGGCGACAAAATGTTTGAGTATGCTGAATTAAGATGACATTGATCTCAAATAATGGATTGTATGCAAAATATTTTTCATTTACTATGTGTTAATGAAGGGAAAATCTATTGAGATTAATTTACGTTCAACCAAACACGATAAATTAAAGTATGCTTTGTTGAAAAACCAAAAGAAAAAGATCAAGGAACTGCAGACACTGGTTAACCGCAAAGTAATCATCTTTCATCACGACTCGAAATCTCGTACAGCTTTTCCATTTTGAATGAAATTACTGAGCCTTGGCTGGAAAATTTTATTTCATCTTCAGTATTCCTCACACCTGTCATCTACAGATTATCCCCTTTCTTGATCTGTATGAAATAACTTTTTCGGAGAAAACTTCAATGATTGAAGATTTCAAAGATTCAAAACTGCTTTACATGAATTTTTTAAATTGAAAAGGGAAGAGGGGTACTGCTTTGTAAGGGGATTCATTCAACTGATTCAGTTTGGAGCTTACGGATCTTTTTGGAAGATGAGTAAAAAAATAAATATTTTTTATATTCAAGTACATTTTTTTTAAAACTGTCTTTGTCTCTAATGCAAAAATGTACTCGGAAAAAAGCCGCAGTAAAGAATAATAGGAAGCGCAATGGATTATAAGACTTTGCCTGAAAGTATTGTCAAGTCAAGGTTGCAACGCATGTTTGAATACAGCTACGAAAGGAGTGATATATAGATTAGTAATATCATTCTGCGATTGATTTTTTTTCAGGTATTCATCAATAGTCTTTTCAAATATTCAATATTTTGATCTGCCCTGAAATGGAGGCCTAGAATGGTCCATTTATGTTCACTAGGCTAAAGGTATGGTGATCTTGTTGATCAAGAAAAAGTTTGAAGAATAGGTGGTAATCCATAGATATGTCATCTATATGGGGTGTGATATATTAACACCGGAAAACGGGACTTGGGATGACGTGTCATGAAAGGTAACACCATGGTCGTGGGATGTCATTAACATATTCTTTAACTGTTAAAATTCCAAATAGAACTGATGAGAGTGACATGTTTTTGTAGGAGATAGCATTCCTTCCATAACATGCGGGTGCGATGGTCATATGTTCCGAGACTGAAGCGGAATTCATCATTGAACGTTACGTGATGGTATTCTGCTGACAACTATGATGATCTTGCACGACACCGGTCCAGATAGTTTTGTCAAAGTTGGGAAAGGGATTAAAAGTATAGACATTTTAAAGGAAATAACGTGAGCGTAACCCTGCCTTATATAAGTGCCTAGAAATAGTGGAATGTACTATAGTTAGTGTTCCGTATTCTTTTATGGAATAAGAGTTCTAAAAACCGAATAATTTCTCAATTACACAAAACAGAATAACTCAGTCTAATTGAGCAAATAGTTTTATTTTACTCTATTTTCAGTTTCGACGAAGAATCTGGCCATAGCCCACAATATAGACGTTATTTCAACCAAGTCTTCTTTCCTTCAGACTTGCAACTCACTCATCTTACACACCTAGCAGCGCCACCTGTGGTGAAGACCGAACAGATAATGAGGTAGAAGCTGTGCAGCATGTCATAAGACTGATAATGATCTTGGCCGGCCAATTTTGGCTAGCGTTCTTGCCCTTGCCCTTCAACAGCCTTCATTTCGCCGTTGCATTCCTTGCAGCAACGTTGTTTTCAGCACCTTTGAACAACTCAAGTGGCGAACCTAGTGCTCCATATAAGTTCGCTCACATACTCTAATTATTCAATTCCGTTAGAAGTCTTCCAGCTATCTGCAACATCTTCGAATGTGTCGTAACGGTAGCATTATAATAGTGTTTCCAAAAAGTGATTGTAATGATGATGATAATAAGGAAAAATTACAACTTAAAATTGTTGGCTGTGTCATAAAAAAGTGAATTGTGAAAGCGTGCGTTATGACAAAACCGTGAAAATTTAACCATTTAATGGTCTTAAAATTAAGTTTATAATAGTTTCAATATAATTAAGTTTTCTTAAATCTACAATTTAAAGGCGTGCTTTTTTTTAAATCAGTGCTAAACTTTCTCTTTCAAATGCACTTTTAAGAGTGGTTGATCATTTTTCAACGCCCAACTTATCTTATCCCCAAAACAGTTGCATCAGTGCTTGTCGCGCCATCTGACGGATTTAATTTCTAACATCTTATAACTATACAAACTAGGTTGGGTTCTATGAAATAATGTAATTTTCAACGAACTTATGGATTAAGAATCCCTCCGAATTGTTATTACTTTTACAAAATGGGATCTGGTAGTTTTTATCAGAACCAATCGGTTATGCTGTAAACTCGCTGTAAGTCTGTATCACTCTCATTCTACTTTTTTGAATTGTAACTCCCCATTATTACTTCCTTCTGCTGTCATTATTAATAAATATTTAAAATAATCAATAATCTAAAGAATAGAAAGTCATGCAATGATGATAACAAAGTTATTTTATTCGGTTTTATGAAAAATCAAATGTCAATCCATAACCTATTATATATGTAGAAAGAATCCCTATTCGCGTCTGATTTCGGAGATAAATAATACGAAAATTACTCATCTTACGAAACTTTATATTACTTATCTTATCGAGTCCTTAATGGATTAATAGATTCGAGTTCGAATCCTTGACCCTTAGTAAATCCTCTCTATATTCACTCTTAAAACTCCTTACTCATCTTAAAGATGATGCATATACGTATCTCACATTGATCACTTCAACTCACTATCTCTACCTCTGGCTAAACTATTACCTAGCTTCCTATTAAATACTTTACTGCTTATAAATGCACCTTATTAAATCTATTCACTACACTTCAAAAACTCTAATCTATATAAGTCCCGTTTCACTTATTGGGAGAGATTTTCAATTCAATCAACATCATTTAAAGTTCCAAGGAGTTAGTTGAAAGGAAAATGCGATAGAGAGCACTGTATAGTTTAAGATTACTACTTAGAGTTAGTTTTTGAGATTGACTTCTCGTATTAGTCAAAGATTTGCTACAAGTTCAAGAACTGACTCCAAAAATAAATGTCCTGCGAAATATTTGAGACCTCAATTATTCAATCTAAAAAGATCTCATGATCTCCTAGACGTTAGGTGCCAGTTCATGTCGTTTGAACATTGAATCATCTCCCCAATTCGATACATTGTAAAATTAATGTAACTTAAACTGCATACAAAATTTACAAATTTAACAAAATTCGACTTTCCCATTCTGGAAAAATGAAAGACAAAACTTTTGAACGTACCAAATATTATATTTAAATAAAAATTTCAGAATATACGTTCTAAAATAATACAGAAAGAGAATTAACATACGTGCATTAAAGGTCATGCGTAACTAATAACCTAACGATTGTGAATTACACAAGATCATTAGTCATGCATGGCCATTCATTCAAAACTGAATGGTAAGAGAAATGTTTTTTTAACTTAGACTTAAAAAATAGTTTTCTTTTAACGTCAATATTCAATGCGAAAACTTCACGAAGAAAACCAAGAAGTTCTTCAAAGAAAAATGTGCTTCAAAACGTGACTACAAATGTAAGCTGCACCTCTTCCTCCCCTCCCCGTTTTTTAGTCAACAACTTCTTGATATCATCTTCATCTGCAACACCATCTGAATCCACTGAACTTAAGAAATAACATATTCTTTTCTTCCCACATCGAAGACAAATAAATAAAAACGGAATAGTATTTACTATGTCGTATGAGGTCATACCCAGATCAAACTATTTTAAAAGTCTTCCTAGTATGAAGAAATCAATGACAGAATAATAAGACATTTTTTTTGTAGTAAATACATTGTAGAGGAAGTTAGTTTGCTTAGTGAATCCTGCACATTTGGTATGTTATACGTCTGCGAGTCGAAGTAAACAGTTGTTACATCTAAAAGACGTTAGGCGAAATGACAGACAAAAAAACGTGATCGACTGTTACGAAATTGATCGAGATTACAGACTTAGCGGGAGAATGACAGTTTTATTTGTCTTTGGGTCTAATTTTACTACTTGGAAATTCAATCAATAGTTTAGAAAGTATATTTTTTGTAAGTCATTGGCTACAAGTGTGTCAACAATACTTTAAACATAAAAGTTTATGTTCACGTCATCTTGGCTTACTTAGCTGGTAGGCTTATGAAACTGAAGTCTTTTCGGTTTGAAATTCATATGTTGGACTGTAACAATATCTGAACATAACAAAAACATTTTAATTTTTAAAGTTAATAGACAATATACCTGTAGAACAATATTATCAAAAGCTGATAAAATATTATTTTATCATAGTACTTCTAAGTGATCCAATGAATTTCGCTCAACTTCTACAGATGATGAAATGAAAATGTTAATAAATTGTTAAGAACAAGTTAGCTCCGAAGGAATCAATGACAGTAATGATGACTATTTGACATATGACTCGTTCGGCTTCAGTGTATTAATCTCAAATTAGAATAGCACATATAGCTACAGTGAAGATCCAGTTTCAAATGTTTAAAGATGATTTGAAGGACTTTTTACATTTCTTATATGGTGGTATATTATACTAGTGGTGTTTGTTAGTGTACAGAAACTTATAATCTCATAAATCCTATTAATTCTTTAACAAAAGAGGGCTTGTAGGTCTGAGAAACACTCAGACAGTACTAGATTAATATTTATACAGAATCTAAATTTAAACTTCATCGTTTTAGCTCCACTAGCTGAGCCAATATTAAAATCATGTGGTTATGAATTTCAAAATATATTGATACCTTACTGTATAATCATGTCTTTCTTCTGGATGTATACTAGATTTTATTTACAGTTATGTAGGAAAATTAAAACATTACGCATTGTTTTAATTAAAACCTCTTTAGAGACATCCAAGCAAACATCATAATTTGAATCGTGTATTTTGAATTGACCCCGAGCCTTCGTCAATAGTCTGCTATATAGTTATAACAAGGTGTACATTCATACGATTCATATCAGTCTTCTTAAATTCCTTTAAACTGTATGTGAAATCAACAAAACTGGTTAATCAAAATCACATTTTTTATTCATTCGCCCTCTCAAAATGATAGATAGATATATATATAGAATTTAGTACAACTTATATTTTTTTAGTTAAATAATACACTTTTGAAACAGGAAAACTATCCGTATATTCCCCTCCTTTTATATTTTTCCATCTTTAACAGATTCAGAATAACATTCTTAAATAAACTATAAAATTACTTATAAATTGCCAATTGCGTCTGTGATGAAATATGAATCTGAAACATTTATTCGTCAGTTACTTCAAACAGAAATTATTAAGTTCTAAAAAGAGCATCTATTGTGAAATGATTACTTAACGTTATTTAAGTAACCGCCTCTTTTTCAAAAGTTAAGAAAACTAGAATGATATTAGTTTTCGTTGTAGTTAGCGACACATACGGGTACAGATGTTAAGACGAGGAATTTTTGACTTCCTGGTTTGAGTCGGGTTGCTTTGAAAATGTGATTCAGTCGAGCAACGAAATTGATGTCAGAAGATTGAGCGGGAAAAAAGAGAAAAAGGCTGAGTGTAATAATTTCACGTGTGGTGTTTTATTTTTTGAGTCATCTGATTTATTCTCTGGCAGTTAGTAACAAAATGAAAATACAATGTGTCATTGTTAAAAATTGAGAAATACATATGTCTAGGCTTATTATGTTAGTATTGCGCTAGAAATGTCAAAAGGACTTGTAACGTAATCCTATTATCCGTCTCGTCTGTCCTCTTAAATGTTACTCGTATCACAAACCTAAATTTCAACTTAAGTTCAAGCACAAATAAAGTAATTAAAATACTCAATTACGCTTCAAAATAGAGTTTATTAATTATCTAATAAGGGACAAGCTCTCAATTAGTTTCCTGTCCCCGCCGCGAGTACTTCCATCTTCAATAATATAGCAAAGAATATGCTTACTGGAAAATAATGCGAGTAAATACTCCAAATATTCAGACAGCTTTGAGTCCTAGTCTCAACAGATCACATGGACACGAAAGAAACTCTCGAGAATTTAACGCTAGTATTTTTCCTATCATCATAACTTCACTCTATTCAATTCTCTGTCGGTTTTATATGATTTGCTTATATTCATTCACTACACTTCTGAAGTTTACTTAATTTGCATAACCAAGTCTCATTTGATTGGAAAGAAGCTGAAAAAACTTAAATACAAAGTCAGAAAGGAACTACAGGTCTTAATTATGGGAAGTTTTGCGAATACCTCTTGTTACAGACTACCAACAATTATTTGAAATCAATTCTAAAGCAGTGGTTTACTGGTGGTTAAAATCGTGGTCGGCGATGTTTAAATTGAGTTGTGGACTCATGTCTAGATTTTGCCAAAGACTATCATGAGTTATAAAGAAGGTTGTGGTACATGAAATCGAACTAGGCCTCGAAATTCTCGCATGATGGAATGTGGAAATTATGCGAGTGACGTAAAGGACAAGCTTCGACACCTGAGTGATTTAATTGAAATTAACAATTTCATAGAGGCACATCACAAGAAATAGTTTTGTGATCTTTTTTGAATTTACATAAAAAACACAACAAACTATTTAGAATTTTAATTTCATGTTTACTTTAGGTAATGGAGTATTTTGTCTGCCTTTATTCTCTGTTAGTATTTATTTTGTATTGGCCTTTATTTTGTTAGACTTTTCTTAAAAACTTTCCTTCAGTATTATCCTTGCGTAAAGCATTTCGAGAAGAATTTTGATTTTGAGCTGACCATTCGTTGATGTTAGAAATTTTCTGCATATAATTTTTTTCCATCAAGAGTTGTGCTTAAAGTTCTCATTTTGAAAGTTTTCCTTTTATATATAGTTAGTGAATTGTCTATGCATTATCAGAAATTTAGCATAGTGTTCTTTAATACATTATTATCTTGCTTAGTTCTGTAAGAAAAGTAGATTTTTCTTTATTATTCCTTTAAAGTGAATACGGTTTCTACACACGTAAAATCAAAAGAATAATTCGAAAAATAATATAAATTTTACCTTTCGGATATTAATGTGTGGAAGAAGATATAATACATACTGCTTGTTAAATAATCAGTTTATAGATTCTGTTTTTTATTTAAGTAATTTTAGAAATTTAAAAAACGCGTTGGGGTGTTCATTTACGTAACGATAATTTTCTTGGAAAAAAGTACTGAGAAATATGGATAGACGAGATCAATGTCTTTAATAGTTTGTTGCAATTTTGGATCTCTAGCAATCCATGTAAAATTATCGACTTTCAATGGTCTTCAATTTTTTCTTTTTTGCTTTTTTCCCGATTTCTTAATTAATGAATATTCAATGAAACCTCGATAAAAATGAATGAAATTTTTGAGAAAAATCCTCATTTTTTTTTTTTTTTTGTTTGAAGTACAAAAAGTAAGGAGATGATCAATGTGTGTAACAGTACCAGAACACATGAGGAGGAATTACATATTACTATATCTAAGATTCCTTATTTTTGTGATATATATCTTTTCAAATTATGTTAGTAGAGATAAGATTTTTGTTTACCTAATAATGATATTTTAATCATTCTAAAAGACAATTAAAGTAGTTTTTTTTCTCAGTTGAATATGTACATGATTTGTGAGATATATTTGTATTTAGGTACCATTTTAAAGAACATAATAAGAGAATACGGTTTCAAATTTTTCTGCTCCTATTAAGGTTACTTATGCATATTGTGATTTGTGAGATATATTTGCATTTAGGTACCATTTTAAAAAACATAATAACAGAATACGGTTTCAAATTTTTCTGCTCCTATTAAGGTTACTTATGCATATTGTGAACCTAAAACATATTTTCTCTAATTAATATATAAGTTTTAAGAAATAATTTATATATGAAATAAAGAAAAAAATTTATTTTCCAAAATTACGAAGTTTTGTTCCTTTTTTTCAAAGAAAATATGTAATACCGTTTAAAAAGCTGTTTCCCTATATTTTAAGTATTATGTTCTATATAAGGAGTAAAATATTTCTATATTTTTGGAAAATTATTTTAAAAATTGTATCTAAATACAAATATATCTGAAAAATCATGTCCATATTCAATTCAAAAAGGAAATAAAAACTTTTTGACAAAAAAAAAACTTTTATAGTTCAATAAAATGATTGAAATATCATAATTAAGCACTCAAAAATCCAAAACTTAATGTACAATTTTAAAACATAAATGTCACAAAAAGAAGAGTCTTAAATTCGGAATTTTATTTCTCTCCGCATGTATTCTAGTACCCTTAAAAAGCTAACCCTGCAAACGATAATATTTTAGGGTGACATCTGATAACTTACTAAACAGCGTTGATAAATATTTATCCGTTCAATCCAAGCATTTAAAATCTAAGCCTTGTTTCATATCGATATGTTTCCGAAATTTGAGTACATCTATTCATGAATAAATCTAATTAGAATCTCCTCGAGTGATTTCATCACAGTTTCTGTAACACAAAGAAACTCCACCACATTACTAATCTTATTCTCAGACATACAATCATCACAGAAAGCTTTGAAGTATTGGACTAGATATTCTATTTCGTATTATTCAAGCTCTAAAATTTAACCAAGCATGTTAAATGTAAACATAAATCGTTGCTTTAATCAAATGGCTGCATGACTTGCGCATGTAAGCACTACCGAGATCGCATTTTGGAAATATGACTGCCCGGTTAGAAACGAGGGAAGACATTGTTTAACTAAATCTATTTATTCAATAACGAATCAATGACTCTATATTCAGAGTTCTGCCACGAATTATTCTATTTATGACGTTAGTTTGGAATGTTACTGTCAGTGTAACCAGACATTATTACAAATTAAACAAGGAAACAAGATGAATGAAATATAATTAGTTAGTTAGAGAAATATTCTTTAGACATAGTTTAAATGCAAATGACGACAAAATATTTTCTACATGTTTCTAAATATTCGTAATTGTAACTTTAGAGTTATAAAAAAAGTTGAATTTTTTTTAAATATAAATTTTAGAATGATTTTTACTAAAGTAATTATTCACATTCTTTGGAGAAATATTAAAACTTCCTTACGAAACTATGATTTTTTCACCATAATTAAGCAATTGATAGTTAAGTTATATGTATCCCCCCTATTTTTTCTCTCTACAAACTTTTTTCATTTATTAATTGAATTACTTCTTATTGTGAATGCTATACTTTTCTCTTATAAGATAACGAAAAGCAAAAGGAATCAGAATGTGTGTGATTATTTAATAACGTCTTACTGAGAAGCTACACAAAGTCTATTGGCGACTGACTTTGTAATTTTGAACCTCGGTCAAGTGACGAGGACGGCACCTCCATCTCTAATACCACGCCAACGAGAGAACTCTCTTGGGACCTCGACAAGATTTAACACGTATTAGCCCCTCTACAGGGTGGATCTTAAATAGCATCAAGGCTCGAACCCTCGACTCGATGAAAATAACGCCGTGAGCGAGCCCGCTACTATGACCACTAGGCTACAGCGGGACAAAATAAATCAGAATAGCCTAGGAAACATTTAAAAATGACGATATAAATTTTTCATTTAGGAGTTAAATATATTTAATCAAAAACTATAATGATATACTTAACCAGAGAGAAATCTATTGTGATATACATTAATTATATCCTAATTCACAGCAATCGACGGTAACGTTTGACTTACAGTTGACATTTACCAAATTTTTCTTAACATTAATAAGCTATTTACTTGGCTTCAAGAAACTGTTATCGAGAAAACTTGTTTACATATACTGTAATTTTAGGTCAAGTCATGTATGTCAAGCGAATTTTTCTGCTACGGTTTGTCCTCGTTTCTAATACACAAAGTGTATTTTAGGGTTCATTTGAACTAATATTTCTCTAGGTGCTTGGTATTGGTTAAATGCAGTAGTGTTATATTGCGCAAATAACTTGATTTCTCTCTTTTTTATTATTTCTATATCTTATTGATATTTCTCCCAAGACGTGTAGTATTTATCAAAATTCTTCATTTATATGATAACATCCCATTAAATAATTTTCAAACAATTTTTCATTTCCCAACAATATTTTATTAATTGGGTCAGCACACTATGGTTCTACTTAACGTAAATACAAAGTTATAATATAAAAATATTTGTCGAAAAAAGAGAAAATAACCATAAAAGAGCTCTAGTTTATTCAGACTATATTCATAAAACGCTTCTTTTGAAGCTAACCGATTTAACTTATAAAAAAGACCAATACAAGATGATCCTAACAATAAATTGCGAAAGTGAACCAAACCTACGAACCGAACTCGTGCTATTGTATATTTTTTAATAGAAAAAAAATTAAATGACATCTATTTTTATCCTCAAAGACTAAGAGAAATAAAATCCCATAAAAATATGAGAAGCCAGTCGATATACAAAGCCCCATGGGAGAAAAGCTCAATTTTTACTGTCATTAGAAATCGGGTAGAAGCTTGGATAAAAAAAAAAGTCCATGTTTTTAAACATAAAACTTTATTTCCATTAGTGAAACTTCTGTAATGGGGCTAAATCGATAAAATAAGGCGGAATCCATTAACTCAGCAATAATTTCAGCGTTTGACGTCCCAAAATCCTCCAGGTTAAGTCTCGGTTAGTTCACTAGACGAAGAGTATGTGTGTGAAAGAATTTTCCACCGCTTGGCACGTTTCCATGCGACATCGTCTAAATTATGTGAGTCAGACGTGCCTAAATGCTATCATTTGTTGTGTGTTGTGTTTTGTAGAGTACACAAAAAGTAAATATAATCACGTATGAGTGGGCAGAGATAATGTTGTTTATCTGTTCCGAATAGTATCTTGTAAAATACGGATGTTCGATTCTAATTTGATTTAAAACGAATCTTTCTCTTCTCTTGCTTTCCTCACACTTGCTGACTAAACGAAACAGAAGGTATGGATCTGATTTGCTTTGTGTGGGGAAAGAGGAAATGAAAAATCTACGTTAGTTTATAAAACTACTAAAATCTCAATACATTAAATGCATTTTTTTTAAAACTCTTAGCTCGTGTACTTGATTCTTAGTAAAGATAGTAGCACTAAAACAAATATAAAACACATCTTTCATTAACGATTTGTGTTAATTGGGTATAAATCTTAAGATAAATCTAACATTTAGGTTTAATCTGTTTTGATTTGGTTTCTTGACGTCGTATCAGAGCAGCGCCCTAAGCTACTGGCAAAAGTCCAAGATTAATCCCAATGGAAAAGTCAGATGACTTCTCAGCTCCTCTTTAGATAATGATATTCGGAGGATAATAATATGAGATCATTTTAATTAACCGTAAATTAAGCTTATTTTTCATTTGAATAAAGTTTGGCTAAGTTATGCTAATAGCTTAATGCAGCAATTTATTAGACTGTTGTTGGTGTTTTTGTGTCAGAATTGCGTTCATACCTTCCATTCTACTATTCTTTTGAATAACGACTGTACTATAAGATTCAGGTCATCGATATAATGTATATAAAAATATTAATTTATTTGAAAAATGGGTACTTATCAGAAATGTTTGAATACAGAAAACTAAAGTATTTTCTACCTTCAACCTATTCTAACGTCCCCCCCCCCGAAGACCTAATTTATTTGGTATTCTTTTATATCAAGAATCTGGTGTTTTCTGAACTTTTCCTTTTTACTTTTTTAATTATATAACACAAAATATAGTTTTGAATATAGTTTCAATGCAATCTCTGACCTAATACGAAAATATTTCGAACGATTAGAGTATTTTCGTTGTATTAAATATCCTGTGTTATATTTCTCTCTCTTTCAAATCCAATAATCAAAGACAAGTATTTATTGATTATGATAACCAGAACCATGTTTTAAGAGTCAATGAGACTAGCATCGTGATTTCCTTATTGCACTTAAAAATTGAATTCTCGTTATTCATAAATCCGTGAAGTTCGTTAGTTAATTGAAAGTAACAATTCTTGAAATTTGTGATTCATAAACTTTCTTTAATCAATATTGCACTAATAACATTCCTTACAAAAACTATTTATTTACACATAGGAATCACCAAGAACATTAATGAAACACTTAACCCAGTACTTCAAAAGGGGCCTGTCAAGCAAATATAAGCAAAAGCGTGTCATATAATCAAATAGCGTAATCATGCAATATGAAAATCATTCTGTAAGAGAGATATTAAGCGCATGAAAGAAATTTAATCGTTAATAAATTAAATTATACGCTTCATTGATTATAAACTAAGTCGTAAAATATTGAAAGTTCTATAAATAAGATAAAAAAATCACTTAAATCATCATCGAAAAATAACTCAATGTTTTGTTGTTGGTTACAATAGCCGAATAAACATGCCTATTTCCATCCATAAAAGATTGACTTATAAGAAATTGAAACCTAATGCAAGATGTAGCCATCCTATTTATGATATTGATTCTAAATGGGTGCGGCCTACAGGAACGAAATAGTTATCTCTTCCAAGTCAAACAACATCCGATTTTCTAAGGAGGACTTAATATAATCATGCGTTTGACTTCCGAGAATTTCTTCCTCTTTAGAAAAATAGAATTCTTCATCGTCATTTCTCTTCCCTTTTCTTTTGAGGGAATTATTCTTAGCTTCGGTTGTTCCATTGAACGAGTTTTGTTGTTACATCAAAACTAGGGAAAATAAATTAGTGAATTCAATTCGTCTATTATAGAAGTAGAATTGGTCTCTCTGACGCCAAAGATAAGACTAGGACTAAAGATTTGCTTCGATAATAAATGTGTAGATCTAGACTCGAGTTTTCCTCCTTTACAGTTTTCGATTATTTGCAAAGAAAAAAGTTACTGCGTGGATCAAAGCTAATGGGAGAAGTGTTTTTTAGGGGTTCAATTTATTGTGAAGAAAGAAATGTAGCCTAACATATTGTGTGAAGGAATTATTAAGGGAGGGGAATTAAGTATTCTCATATTCAGTCTAATCTTTTTTCATTTTATTGAATAAAAGAAATTAAATTGAGTGCAAATTGACTTTCGATGAATTAGAAAGCACTAACGTTATAAATCACTAACACCAATTATTACTCTTTTTTTTTTTTTTTTTTTTTTTTTTGAATAAGCGGTTAAGTACTGAAATATTTAAACCACCTAGGACCGAATGAATTGTTGTAGAGCTTCAAGGTCTTTCGATATTTGGGATTTCATACGATTAAAGGGATTCATACATTTCGTGTCAAATGATGTTAAAAGTAACTAATTATTGAATGTTTAAAGTCACACACAAAATTATATTAGAAAAAAAATAGGAATAAACAGTTGTAGAGCACCTATGCATGTATGCTTAAACCGAAATATTATTTTTTGAATTATGAAACAAAAAAGGTCAAAGTTCTTTACAAATAAGACGCCTAACTAATCTTAGGGAAGAAAAGCAAATTCAAGGGAAGAGAAACTTTTTAATCAGAGTAAGGATGAAAAATTGGTATTTTAATTCCAGCGAAACCTGTGGAAAGAAAATGCGTTTTTTTTTTCCACCAAATAAAGCACATAAATTCTCGCAAAAATTACTGTTATTAATATCGTTAAGATGTAAAGCTGTTCTGAATACAAATGTTAATGTGCTGAATAATAATATGTTAGGATGATTTGCAAGTAACAAACTCTGACAGATATATAAATAACTTTAAAAACACCACGTTAAAAAATAACTTTTTTAAAGTAATATTTATTTTCAAAGAAGCTTTGAATGCACTTTTTTTTTTTTTTTTTTTTTTTAAAGTCTGGCATGTTGAAATCTCACTCGAGCATAGTACTTAAAGCAGGTGTTAAAAAATAAGACATAAAATAAATAAAGATAATTGTGAATTTATGGTTACTTTCTCTTTTTGAAACTGAAAAGGGATTTTATACCGGCATGAATAAAACAACTGAAAGCTGATAGATGTCACATAACATAACGTTCGTCGGTTTTGACAATTATGCGCTTTCTTAACAATCCGACAGTTTTTGTAATGTATATGAAATCGAAGGTAAATTTTTATTTTCTATATCTTGGAAGAATAATGTTATATAAAAATTTCATATTTTTAACAGCAAAATGAGTTTCATGAGTATTTCAGTAGAGAAAAAGCTTACTTCATAAAAATTAATATTTTGAGATCTCAGTTTCGCCTCTTTCATCAATATGAAATTATTGAAACTCTATCGTTTTCTCGAAAAGGTATAAAAAAAAAAGACGACGAAGATGCTGTTATAAATTTCCTGTGATGGATTGCGCTATTGTGGTTATCAGAATGCGCAATTCCGATATTAGAATGAAACTTCCGATACTAGGTGGCGCTTCAAAGTAGATTGATGGATACATTGAAAGTTAACTGAACCATTTTTGATCTTTTGGAGCGAGTTTTAGATCAAAGTAAATGCAAATAATCCTTTCGCAAAGAAATCGCTAAGGAAATATTTTAAAAAAATAATATAGTGACCAATTCTATAATATGGAGTGGTATTGAAAAGTGATCAAATACTGCTCAGCTAGATAATATAAAATAGTTGATATGAATATGATTCTGTAAAACTTCATTTGCTATGATTTTTATATATTATTTCATTTGATAAATAATATATTTATTTATACTGTTACCTAAGATAATATTATGAAATATATATATATATATATATATATATATATATATATATATATATATATTTTGGGGGAGGCTCCAAAGGACTTTTTGTAAAAAACTGTTACTATTCAATTCCGATTCTCTTCGTAGGTGTTTAAAATTAAAAGAATTTGCAGATTTAAAATTTCTCGAAAATATTAATCGTAAGGTAAAACTAATGCTTCCAAATAAAAATGCAAATTTTTAGTATCGATTCCATAATCTCACAACGAAGTGGCAAACCATTGACAGACTTGAAACAGGACAATCTTAAGTATATATTTCTAGAGACTTTAATGTAAACCTAGCGTTATGTACAACTTATGGAAACAGTTAAATGAGACCGTGTTTATAGAAAGAAGAACCTAGGAACGTTCTAAAAGAACCACGACGACCGATAATATCGATATTTGTCCATTACAGCGAGATGTAACAGAAGTACAGCCTCTCAACTGTCTCGTGAACTTCATGCGACCACTGGAACTCAAATTTGGAGGGTTATTGTCTTCAGAAGGCTGGTTGATAAACATGTATTTGTAAGAAGACCCACTTCTTGCGTTCCATTCACTTTTACGCACAAAACAGCCCGTTTAGCATGGTGCATGAAGCTTCGGTATTGGAGATCAATGGAAAGTCATTCCATTCATTTATGGGTCCATAATCAGCCCAACTATTGATTCTCGACGTACTTTAATCTGGAGAAAACCTGGGACCTGTTACATGCCAGTCCTCTAATATCTGAAAAAAGAGACCGGTATGGCAACGGAGGTTTGATGACTTGAGCAGGCAACATGGTGGACAGGCGTGACAGGAGACCTCAATGTCTTTGACAGAAGCTATGTGACTGCTGTGAGGTATAGTGAAATCTCGGAGCCTCATTTTCGCTTTTTCAGAGGTGTAGTTGACTCCAATTTTATTTTTACGAATGGCAACACTTGTACCAACATGAATCATCTGGGCGATGAATGTCTGGAAAATGAGAATATTTTCAGGATGGATTAACCAGTCAGATCTACTGGCCTTAACTATATATATTATATTTAGTATGCTGTTGGGAGAACAATTGTAATTCTCCTTCCCCTCTCAGAACCATCCAGAACTTGATAGCAGTGATACTGGGAAAATGCGACCGACTACCTTAGTGACTCATAGACTGCTTCATTTCAAGCTTGAATTTATTTTGTAAAAGCTATAAAAACTATAAGAGTACTATGTAATTTGATATTCCCTATGAATCCCTTATTCCCATCTAGTAACCTCTCTTTTAGACTTTCCTGCGATAATACACAATCATGTGTATGTACTAAAACTGTTGTATATATTTTTTTGTATTATATCAACCTAGTTATGTACATACATAATTTCAGTAAAATCTGTCCAGTACTTCTGGAGATAATAAACCATTAGGGAAAATTCTATTAATTTAAATTTTCTATTAATTCTATTAATTGTGTAAGTAAATCGTATCAATGCTGTCATAAATAACATAGGCATACAAGGTATGGCTATTAAATAACGAGACTGATGCTGCTACAGAAGTACACATGCACCAAGCGCCAGCGACCGACAATTGTTTAGCAGGAAGCCTTCTCCCTCGAATGCAGTGCCTCTCGTTTCTGTAAATAAATCCTTATACCCGTAGCCATTGTTGGCATCAGAGTTATTATTTTTTTTGTTTCGCCTGAAAAATGATAAATGAGCAACGAACTGTTGCGAAATTTAACATGAAACTTGAAAAAACCCTACTGAAATTTATAATTTATTGAAAGAAGTACATGGCAATGAATGTTAATATCTTGCATATGTTTTCGAGTGGTTTAAGCGTTTTCAAGATCGCCGAGAAGACGTTGAAGATTATTCACTTCCGGGTCACCCCACGTCAAAAACAGATCACAATATCGAAAAAATCGGTAATCTGGTTCGATCTGACCGTCAGTTAAGTGTTCGTGGGATTGCTGAGAAAGTAATGAATCGACAAAGAATCCGTAAGGCAAATTTATCCACAAAGACAATGCACCGACTCTTTCCGCATTGTTTGCCAAGAGATTTCCAGCCCCCAATGCACAGTCCCCCAATGTTAGACCATCCGCCTTATTCGCCGGATCTTGAGCCATGCGACTTCTATTTGTTTCCTAAGGTGAAATCTGCATGAATAGGAACAAGATTTGAGTCTGTTAAAACTGTGAAAGAGAAAGCAGCACGCTTTCTGAAGGAGCTAACTGAAGAAGACTTCCAGCACTGTTTCGAACAATGGAAGATTCGCATGGAACGTTTTAAGGATAGAGGAGTGGTGTTTATTGAAGATGATAATAAGTAAATATGTATGACATCAAAATAAAATGTTTTACAGCAACATATACACAGTCTCGTTATTTAATAACTTCACCTCGTAAGTATTTTGGATTGAAAATAGTGAGTATGAAAGACTCAAAACTACTTTCGTTTTTCAAATATTTGTGTTTAGCAGCACATAAAAACGGAGAAAAATGTCACAACATACACACATTTATTATTTATAAGTAAAAATATTGTTGATATTTATGTTATGATCATAAATTTTATTTAAAAGAAATCCCTTCGGATTTCTTACATGATATTTATATGGCGTATTTTCATTTTTTAGTGGGAAGTGTGTCTTTTATAGTAGGAGTAAAGTGGAAAATATACTTTCGCGTTCACAGTAACAAATTGAAGTTTTGCATTTGTTGCGTGTGCGCTTAATTTTGAATCCCCAAGAAATAATAGAAACACTTTTCATGTAAGATTTTTTTTATTACTTATCTTTTATGACCTTTGTTATATTCATTGTAGATCTTATTATATGAGATATTATTTTGAATCTTTTCATATAGTCTGAAAAGTCACAGGTAATTTTGAGGGTTTGAAAAGATAAAAAAAAAAAGCATAAAATACATGCAGTTTTTTCGGAGTTGAAGTTAATTTTATCGCAATATTTGTATACAAGTTCTTATAATAAAATACCATATTTTTGTTTTTTTATGCGTGTTCTCAATAAATTAACTTCTGCACACTTTGAAAATGATATTTTAAGCAGGTATTCACTTACCAATACTAATGTAGTTTTTATACCAACACAATAGTTGGGCTTACAGAAGTAGCAAAGTTTTAAAATCCTTGCAACAAACTTTTAAAATTCCTACAGCAAAAGATTTCACTTCGTTCTACAAATGAGCACCCTTACCTATTCATTATTATAAAGACTTAAACAAAGACTTACTCATATATATATATATATATATATATATATATATATATATATATATATACATATACTGAATGTTGAATCATGTCGTAACTCGTTCTGATTCTTGTTTATGCTTTGGCGTCTGCTTTCTTCAATAACAACTGCAGAAGTTAAAATACCTTAATAACTAGCCCGACTGGGAAGTACCTTTTGGGTCCAGTTGATAATGGTGCAGCCAAAAGTGCCTTATCAGCTTTTCTTCGGACTGACAGATCGAGGGCTCGAAAAGCCGCTGACTTTCCATGATCAAATGTACTACCCCGCCACGGGATCGAAAACATCTAACGCTAAACATTGATGCCAAATATTCGCGCGATGTTCAATTATTGTATTAGTGGCATTTTTTCTTTCTTTTGACAGTGTATCGTATGTGTATCATTTTAGTGGCATTCGTGTAGATACTCCCATTAGAAAATTTCCATACATACGCATTTTACTTTCTACTTACCAAATACAAGAACTTTCTCTCTCTCTCTCTCTCTCTCTCTCTCTCTCTCTATATATATATATATATATATATATATATATATATATATATATATATCTGTTTCCTAATATCCAATTGTAAAAAATACGCTGCTTGAATTTATGTTGGACTAAATAAGGAAATAGTATAATAAATGTGGTTTGGTTCCAAAAGCTAAGCAAGCATTCATTTTTTTAAAAATTTTTTTATAACCAAAGTAAATACAGTTGTTAATAAAAGAGAAACTTATAATTAATTAGAACTCTGTTATCAATTAGAATTAAAGGGAATAGTTTATGATGATGCTGGGAATTTTCCTCAAATATAGAATTCGGTTAATATAAAAACTATGTTACACGGTTTTCGGTAGGAATATGATATCTAAGGGGGCGAGAGTTAATTTTTCTTTTGAGGTTAAAAAATGGCATTTTTACTACATTTCTGGCACCTTTATTAATTGATTTGATTCTATTGTAAGTACTATGTACACGCACACACTCACAAGCTTTAAGCACTGATTTTGTATTTATATAATTGTTACGTCAAATAAATACTTAGCAATGATTTTTTTTTAAAAAAATAGAACTGCTGATTTAATGTTTTTTATCAGTAAGAAGGTTTTTTTTTTCTTTTCATTTTCAAGTATCATTCATTGTACCATCACAATAAGTCATTTTGTAAATTAGTTGCATTATCGGATGTGACTGTGACTTTCCACTTCTCTTCAAGTTACCCTTTATCTCAAGTACCATTATCATTCTCCAAATACAGAAGATGGGTTTTCGTCGTGTGAGTGAAATTCATAGGTTCATGTCATTTCTATTGACTAGGGTAAGATTTTAACAATAGAATCTCATGAAATTCATAATGCATTGTTCTCACAGAGATTACAGTCACCAATTAAAGTTTCACATATGTTGTTTGTGTGTGTGAGCGCGCATTTATATAGGTTCGAAATTCCCAAGAAATAATTCAGACATTTTTATACAAGTTTTGTTATTATTACTTCATTACAATGATCTTTGTTCTATTTATTTATTATAGATCTTATTGTACAAGAAATTAATTTAAATCGGTGTAAAATCTCTTAGTTATTCATATTTTTGCGAGTAAAAAATATTAATTTCCATTATTACATGCAAAATACTAAGAACTGCTTAGAATTTTATTAAAGAAGCTTAGAAACTTTAGATTTTTTAAGAAAATATTAATTCTAGATTGTAAACTTTAATAGTATTCAGGAGTTTCAATTTATTATCAGAACTAAATATTTAAAAAAAAAAAAAAACTAGAAATTTTGTGACTAATATTATGACAAATTTTTTTTCCAAAGAACCGTTATCGTTCGACAATGAACTTTTTGTTAAGATTTCTTGTACTTTCTACCAGGACGTATATAATTAGTAACACAATGCTTCAACTCGTTAGCACTAAAAGAGTTCTTTTTATTGTAAAAGTTATTGCAGCTATTAGTTCTTTTCATTATTTGCTTGGTAATTTTATTGTAGTACTCTTTTATGGCTGGTTTGATTAAAACATTGTCAAATAGTATGCTAAAAAAGAAGGTAAGGTGGCTACCGATGAAAGAAATAACATATAAAATTAAGTCTTTTCCTTTTAAAACTGTCTTCTCCAAGTATTAAGAACAAATCACAAATGCGAAACACTTTATCAGAAAAGAAAATTGTTTCAGTATTAACACACACACACACACACACACACACACACACACACA